>KZ308748.1:906939-948115 GCA_000376725.2 Ladona fulva
GTCCAGGTTTCTTAATAATATATATATTATTGGTTAATAAACGTCAGCCACACATTTTATGCCTGCAATATATATATATATTAACAGTTCCCGTCATTAAATACAAAATGGCAAGTGTTTTACATCACAGTTTAAGAGGATTTTGAATCACTCATCCGAAATTTCACTGTGTATAAGATTTCACCTTCCTGGTTAATCGTAGGTGTTGAGACCTCGTCCTTCTTCACGACCTTTGTAGGAACGTCCTGAATCTTTTGTTTGGTTTCATGTCACCTCTCATTTCTTCCTCTTCTGTGGCCTCAGAATGGGTCGAAGCCGCTCAAGGGGTCGGAACAAATTATCTTCGATGGTCGCCCCACCCATTCTTGATAAACTGTTCATTTCGATTGAATTGTTCCGACTTTTTACGACCCGTCGGATCGTGAGCGTTCCATTTCAGGTCACCTACTGTTGCGACACGCAGAATTTGTATGTGTTATGTCCTCTCTAGAATCAATCATCCATCGCATCGTGTGTTCAGTCTATCTGTTTCTAAGCTTAACTGCTTCAGATTAAACAGTTTCTATAAAACTAAGGGTATGTTTTCCATTGATTAATTAAATATTCTGTTGGTAATGGATTAATTAAATAATTAAATCGATGGATATACGTAAATATAAGGAAATTCGTATCGTTATACATGGAAGATTATGATGACCAGAATTGTTATTGATTATTGTAAATCTTGCTGTTAATTTCTTTACTGACCGAGTAAATACATTCTCGTATGATACTGGGAACTATTTTACACTTAAAACCTGAAATAAATATCGATTCTCGGTCAGAGAGTAAATTTCATGTTAATGTAGAAAAGCATACCCGTGAGAAAAGGCTGGTATGCTTACACAATATTTTTGAATTGGTCGATAAATTAAATAATTCTTTATATTTTCGATTTAAGAAAATGGCGGTGCCAGGAATAATGCAAGTCTTGAAGCTGTGAAAGAGTGAGCGGTATATAACACTCGAAATTACTTTTTTACCTGCCTTTTCGATTCTTAGTGATTAGGAGCAAAAATGTAAGTTGTCAACTTAGACTCGGTTAATATTAGTTTGACTTGTGCTTCTGTTTTTTCATTCCAACTTTCTTTTTCTTATCTGAATACTCATATACGATGTCAGATTATGAAATTACAGCGTCACAAATCAGCGATAATCTGAACTTCATCAGCTATTTCTCCGCTCCACTTCGAGAATTGGTAAAGGAACTTCCCAATGTAAACAACCTCGTATAAGTCCGTTCCTTACGACGTGAACTTACTCTCATTCTCACTCATCCCTGGCAGCGCATGCGTCGCGTTCTCTTCGACGCTGCCCTTATCCGCGTTCTCCTTATCTTGTCAACCCCTTGTCCCCTTTCTCGCTTCTTGCACAACCTCCTTCCAACCCCGTACCTCATCTGCGTCATCTTCAGATTTCCTTTCGCTCTACATTATTATTATTACGGTTCATCTCTGGGCTGTTTTATCCTCTGAAAAGATCAATTTGAGATTCCTTTCCCTAATTACGACACCCTTTACCTATGAAGGTACCAATGGATTGGTTCATTAATAGGTTTTTTTCCCTTTTTATTAGCTTGTCTCGGTCTATTTTCTACTTGTTCTCCGACCACATAATTTATCACGATCATTTTCATTTATTATTGCGTTATAATTATTTGGAATAAAATCCGGATAGAATTAATTGAATTCTATAATTTTTGTGCAGACTTCAGGAACCGTCGGTATATTCAGTTTAAGTATTTGTGTTTATTTCTCAAATTATCTGTCGTTTGAGTGGGAAATTACAGGTTTTCCCGAAAAATCCGACCCACATCAATATATTCCTTAATGTCGCTTTTCAATCAAATCCATAGCGCGAAGCATCATGCGAAACGTTTGAGAGTTCGTGGCCGAAGGGAGATCGATGCAGTTACATACTTTATGGAGAGGAGGAGAGATTTATTTAAATTCCGCGTGGAATTCTCACCTCCAGGCCCAATCCCTGATCTTCTCATAACCATAAGTGAATGTAGGCGGGTTTTGTCCCAAATAACGACTACTTCGTGGCGGTGAATCAGCCGACCATCTGGTCTCTCTCTGCACATCAGCCTTGATCCCATTGAAGCCGGCGACAGGACCCGACGTCGCCGCATTTGAATAACACCTCGCGAGCGGTTTCTTTTGCCCGCGTTGCCCGCCTGCTCTTTGGTCTCCCTTTGCCTCACTCCTTTGCCTCACCCCTTTGCCTCACCCCTTTGCCTCATCCATATTCTTCCTCCCTCTTTCGCCGTCTTTAATCTCACCCTAAGCTATGACTCGCGCGTTGAAGTCTCTGTGCGACCTCAATCCTCTGACGACGACGACTGTCTTCGAAACTAATTAAGGAATCGGTTTGTCTTCGTGCCAACGGAATCTCAGAATGGAATACTGTGGAATTGGAATCGAGGATGGTTTCGAGAAATCAAAGGGACTTCTCTTTATCCCGGAATTATTAAATCATCATTCGATTTTTCACAATAGGCAAGTGATCAAGATTCCAAGTGATTTGGAATTATCAATACTGTGGTTGAAAAGGGTATTCGCAATGAATGGAAAAACATGCAAACCATAGGAAACGACTTTTATTTGGCCATTATATAATATTTTGGTCGCTAAATATTTGTGAATATTAACAGCTTAAACCTAGAGTTTTAATTTAACAGAAGCCGGAGGAGATTTGAAATATTCTTTAGTTGGGATAAAGTGAGTGACCGTTGAACTAAATTGGAAATCATCCGTAAATGCTTTTAAATGGAAAATTTTAGTGAAATTTACTATATTATTGCTTCTTGTTTAGGAGCGATTCGAATACACTCATTCAGCGATGACCGTAACCATTGTATGTCATTTGGCAAAATAAAGGCGAATTTCATCCAAACACTCCAAATTAGAATAAAATCATTTTATTATAATTTTTTTAACGAACTGAGAACATGAAAATGAAAATAGACCCGTACCACATAACGTTTTGTTTAGCGACCTAGGTTTCGACGCGTCGCGTCATCATCAGGCATCATCTATTGATAGTATTACAATTTTTTTATTATTCAGCCAGTAATTACTGGCTTTGAATTATTATTTGAAATAGTATTTTTCTAATAAGAGGGAATAGAATTTATTGAAAGTTTGTGTTTTTTTTGTCAGCAAATATTTATCATATATTTGAATAAGTTATCTCTCGTATTATTCTTATGCTTGGTCCCGCTAATGACTTCGCCAATAAGGCTTTTATGAAAGGATCCCAACCATCTTATAAAATTTTATTTTATAAGATGGTTGGGATAAAATTTTATGGGTATAAATTTTTTAATCGTGAGCTAATTAATTTTTATAATGTCTTATTCATCCAAAAACAGGTTAAGTATAAGGCAAATGATATTTTTTTATTTTTCAGGAAACTATGATTGCTTTCGGTAACTGCGCTTCGGTACTCAACCAAAAAATGTTTATTTTACTTTCCATTTATTTTACCTGCAGAAGTCGATAAAGATTTGAGGACGGCACTTAAATGGCTCAGATCGTCTCTCAAGCAAACTGACCATCGGAGCAACGGCTGCCCTTTGAAGTGCTCGGCGGTCTTAAAATTTCCTATTTCATCATTTGCAGCGCAAATTATTACTCTGCAGAGAATATTTCCGGAAGCCATTATTTGGCCCTTTTCGTGTAAATTTATCAGCGTTTATAGCGAATAAAAGTTGTGTAAACTGATATCATGCGAGTTTAGCTCCTGCGATAAAGTGATGCCTTCATAATTTAGATTATCCCAAATTGAATGGATGATGTATTTATTTCCTAATATGCCTCTTTCTTTATTTCCAGGTAAGAGAAATGATGAAGTTGCTGTAATATTAGGTACTCACTCAATCTTCTTTAAACGTAAGTAGACGTTTTATTAAAGTCAAAATCACGCATCAATTGGATCTACGTTTCTTATATCATAACCCAGTATAGTGGGGATTATTGAATTCGATCTCATTCACTATCCCGTATAAATACACGGGGATTATACGTCCATATAGAATTAATGGTAGGAACTAACGACAAACTTTACGTAGAGGGGATAATATTTTGAGACACTAGGATATACTAAATACGATGTACAAATCGCAGGGACTAACATACGGCCATGTGGTAGTGTTTCTTAATCAACCCGATTTACCAACGGACATTTATATGTTGTCGCCATCAATACGACGAAGGAATATTATCGTGAGACATAGAGAAGATTATTAAGGGAGAAACGAAATTTGAACGCAAAAGAGATATTAAAGCTGTGGGCTTAGGTAAATCCCACGAGCTGCGTAGCCTCCGACGAAATCGAGTTTGTAAGTTTTCGGAATTTCGCTAATATTCTTAGCTTATCCTCTATCCTGATTAGTATTTATAAAAATTAGGGTATGACTAGGTAAGGCATGAAGTTTCATCCTGCTTGACGGCGGCGTTTAGCAAACCCGGTTACCGATACCAAGGTGAATTTGCTGTTCTAATAGAATACGCTTGGAATTTAAAAGGAGAATTGACACCTACGAGATGACAGTATTTCTTACAAATTTGATGACTCAAAATTGAAGTATACAAAAGATTTATGAATCTTGCCTTCATAATGGCAATTGACAAAATAGTCCTTCATACGTTTAATTATGGGAAAACGTACACCAATTTATCCCTCATCAATCAAACCATCTACCGGTCATATTTATGCTATTAAAGACCAGCAACTAACACACTTGCTTAGGAAGACCAGATACAATAACAGATGTATTTTTAAAATAATTTAAGTTCCGTCATGTATGACGGGGGCGTTTACTAGTTTGAATATAAATCCTCAAGGTCACTTGAAGATATCAGTTTTCTATTTCATTGATCTAAGGTAAGGTCGTGGGGATGAACGTATGTGTTTGCGTTTTTTAATTGGGAATAGAGGTGACCCACTGATGGTGTTTCGTTTGATTCTTATTAGTCTGTATTTCAATGTTGAGCATGTCTGAGGCATCTGAGGCTCTTGGCAGGGTTTTATATAAATTAGAGTATTTATTCAAAAAATAAACAAGGTAAATTTAGTTTCTTTATACATCTTCACAACTTTCTTGAAAGAGTATAGAGATTTGGCATTATTTTAGCATTTCTTAATTTACCGGTGAGCAAATTACTTAAGAATGATAAGAATATTTTCAAGTAAAATAACCCCTTGAGGATTTTCTCAATCGAGTTTTTCATAACTCCGGCTTTAAAAGCTACGAATGCCATAACTCTTCCCGTTGTTGTTTTCTAATAATATTGAGCTGCAACGTAGTTGTGTTCAAGGGATAAAAAGGTATTCTATGATTTACAGAGAGGATACCTTGCAAAGGTCTCACTTTATATGCTCCAAAAATTACATATTACATAATATATCTCCAAAGGAGGACACACGAAGCCAAAGTTAAACAGCCGCGTCAATTAGCGGAAAGAACATTCTCTCCCACGGCCGTCTGTTGCGGCACTTTACAGTTCATCCGGACAGGTCGTCACGTAACTTCCACAGATGCACTTTTAAGGCCTTATTACCACATCGAGAATGAACCAAGTCGCTCTTCTTAAGTCTGCCAAACATGTACACCACGACCCGAAAACCTCAGATCGGGGTTGCGGCGGGAAACGAACCCGGGACGACGCCCGTTTGCCTTTCCAATCCCCCACTTGTGCCGGCATATGAATCATGAATACACCACTTCTCGCCTTGGCGGGTGAAAGTGGGTGCTCCACCGATACACGCCTGTTTTCTCCTCCCCCATGGAAATTCCTATTGGCCCTGCCTGGCGCCGATGAGAGGGGAATCGCTCGGAGGTTGCGAAGGACACGCACCGAGCGCTCTTTGGCCGCGCGTGATTGTCGCCGGAGATTTTCGGGCTCTGCTAAAACGTGCTCGTGGATTTTCCCGTCGGTGTCGGGTCACGAACCGAGCAGAAGGGATTTATCTCGTCGTTTTGTAATTTATCGGTCGTGGCACGCAATGCGACGGTCGGCTTCTTGGGAGGCGGGTCATTCGGCAAGTCATCGCGCATTAAGGGATGTCGACATTTTAGCAAACAGGTGTGAAAGAGAGCGCTCTGAAATATTTATTTCCGCGGTTAGCTACCTCGTTCTTTGACGGTTGTGTAACGGCGAGATCAGTCTGAATTGATTTTCCGATATTAGAGAGCGTGCCAGGTGAATGTCTAGGTGAGCGCCAACACGATGTGCATGTCAAGGTTATTAATGGTTCATCCGCCTCTGAAACACGGCATTGCTGTAATTAGATATTTGGATGCATTCGATAAAGTCTTACATCTATTTTGGTTGTCTACAATTCTAAGAATATTCTAATACAACGAAGAATGCTCATTTTGATTGCGGAAGATGGCGCCATATTACCGTTAGTAGTGCTTAGTTATGCTTTTCAAGCGATAAAGTAAATCTTGATAAAGTGAACATGTGCCTGACTCTATAAAGAGATGCATTTTATAGCTCAGAGTGGCAAGAAAAGTGAAATTTACCATACTAGTTTGGTAGTCCAAATTCACCCTTTTTCATGTCACATTCACCCTTTTACAAAACAAATTCATCCATTTGCAAATCGATTTCACCCATTAAGAATCCAGTTTCTCAGTTGCAATATTTTCAATGTTATGTTGTTAAATGAATAAAAATTCTAGCAAAATTGTTCGAATTGGTAATTTTAGTGCATTTGGTGTGTTTCGTACCAAGAGAAGTAAGTTCTGATATCGCATTTGCTAAAACACTTTTTCAGACTCAGACGATTTTCCAGATGAAATGTGTACTACAATTAGAACTGAGTCGATCGGAAGTCTAAAAGTACAGTTATATGAAATAAATGTCCCAAATTCTGCGATTGGAAATGTGGTGGTCTGACGATTTCTCATACATCGCACGGTCGCCTAATAAGGAATGATATTGCCGCAACCTCAATTTAACCGTCGCTCGCGAATGATTGATCCAGTTGCGAAGAGTTATTAATGGATTAGCCTCGTCCAGGTTTCTTAATACATTCGTAGGTATTAATTATATGGGAAGAAGTAATTCATTCTGTCATTGATTGCATTACTTTAAAGATTGATTTGATTTGGGGCGGCTAATTTCATTTGAATAAAAGATTGATTTGACAAAAACTCCCATCTACTCGAATCGGCTCGTGCGATCCGGCAAATAACTAGCTGATGTGGGTTATATCTTTTTATAACTATTCTTTCTTATTCTTGTACTTGTTTAACTCTTAGGATGTGTAAAAGCTGATTGTGTATGTATTTTGAATTGGAATTCATTCTCTCTAAAAATCACTATGTTGGTACGAAACATGCTCCCGTGTTTTACCAATTGCTGTAAAAATTACGACACTTTTTGAAAAGTAAAATCTCGATAAATGTTATAATTAGTACAGGATGCATGGTTGTTTGTTTCAGTTAATGAATTCCACTCTAAGGTCCGGTATTGAAAAATATATTTAAGATGGATTTTAACTGAAGTTCACTTTAGGGCACAGTATTATAATCGTTTGTGAAGTGATAAAGTTAAGATTATAGTTGATCTCCTACATACATATAATGAATTTGCGTAGAGATTAACTATAATGCTTACTTTAGCTCTAACATAACATTATAATGCCGGGCCCTAAAATGCACTTTAGTCATAGTCCATTTAAAGTATGCATTATAATATTGGGCCTAAATCTTTAAATTATGACCAAAGTGCAAATTTCATCACATCCTTCCTTCTATTTGCATGTGAAAGCAGTACAATTTCAAGTATAACTCGTGATTGCGTTGAGATGAACGTTTACTTTGCGCACTCAAGCGAGCAGTGGGTTGTACGTCAGTTGCATGTGTAGTTACTTCTCGAGCGGTACGTGTCCTCCGTCTCTTCCTTTTACGCCTCATGTCTTGTCTTTTTCCCGTGACTTCCATTCTGCACGTCTTCCAACATCGCTTCTCCTCCCATCCCAAATTCTTCCGATACCCGTCTGCGGCCCGCGCTTTTGCTTTTCGCAAACTGGTTTCCTTCCTCTCATGTCCTCGTCTTCGCTGCTCCGCCGATCCGGGTTCGTACCTCGGTTGCATCCTGTTGTATGCTCATGTTTTGATTTTTCCAATTTGTATTCCAAAAGTGGTCTGCTTTCTTATGTTAGTTATGTTCCGGAGTTTGGCAGGGGGTGCTTTCCCTTGATGGTTTCAATAAACTTTTATGTTTGATTTATATATATATATCACTTGTTTTGAGAGCCTTTAGATGCAATTTGTCGTCGATCAGACTTAAATTTAGTTCTGATGCCGAAAATAATTCAACGTGGCATGCGTAATTAGGGTATTGGGAGAATTTCTTCACTTTCCATCAAAAGTAAGGTTTCAGGTGGCAATAAGGATATGTAATCGCTGGCAGCATATACGGATTTCAAAGGAAGAAAGAAAGGTTAAGTATTTTGAATCTCTCTCTCCGTGTACACACTTAATGCGAAAAATTGCGATGTTGCGACAGCGATATGATCCAGCGGATTGGAATTACTGCTGCTGAGGTGTCGCAAATTCTATAAAAATGTCAACTTTCTCCTTTGGTCCAACTTTTCCTCGTTCAGTCATTCTGCATAAGGATAATTTTGAAATTAAATTCCGTTCAAAAAGTCGATTCTGTCTTCAGAGTCGTGTTTCACCGCCATAAAAACATCCTCTTTTAGGCGTATCGTGGGGAGGGTCTGGTGGGTGTGAGGGCATCTTCCGGATGTGATCTGCCGCCCTCTCTCTCTTAGCTTCGTGGAAATTGATTGAAGGAGTGGAGGCAACTAGAAACACTGGCGCCAACTGCATTGGGGAAGTGGAATGGGGACGTGGAATTTTTCTATGGCGTCTTTCCTCAGATGAACGATGAAACTGTTTCTCCGAAGATGGCATTCGCTCAATAAGCGCCTTAAAGTGCTAATGAATTTCGGTGTTCTTTTGTCTCATTGTGTACCTTAGTAGTCACTTTTGCCATTGTTTTCGATCCTCTATTCTTATTGTGAAATCAATACGTATTCCGTAATTCTGACTCTCAGTGGAAAGAATCGGATGTTTCTATCATTGAGGGCTCACCATTGGTTTATATAACAAATGGTTTTGTACGCAACTACGTCGCTTTAGAAGAAATAATTACGCTGAAGTTTTTCTTTCACTATTAATTCAGCAGTTATATCTCAACACAGCGGTAGCGTATTCAGAAACCGTCTTCGTTTTCTGAGATAAAACCATACTGACATAGAAATGTTTGTTTACTATGGGCCCACAAGAAATTCAGGAAATTGTCTTAATGAAATTATTACTTACTTTTTCGGATACGAATTAAAATTGATACTTAAGTGCTTTAAACTTTAAGGAGACGTGAATTTATCTCTTCGTCAGTTTAAACTAAGTACGTGACAAAGACGTTGATGCACTGCTTGCCAATTATCTATGCGAAACTAGTTTATGCCACTTTCTAATATTTCCGCTATAGATTATTAATTACGCTCTCTTTTATTTAATTTATTCCCTCTTTCCGACGTCTCAATTTAACTCTTGAGTGATGTCGCAGTGGCAAATCCTTATGATGCAGAAATGTTTCACTTATCCTTTGCGGTAGATCTGCTGATTTAGCATCTCTCCTTTGCCACACAGTCGGGGCATCCAGTCCGGAGGATGATCTCCTTAATTATGCGTTGGAAATCCCAGCGTTTGTTTTTGTTTGGCTTCGCGGCCCACTGTAACGGAAACTATTCCTCAGCTCCATCCGACCGTCTCATCGATCTCTTTCCAAGGACTTTCCTAACCCGCGGCGCTCTCTGCCTTATTTAGTATTTCATGGGGACTTCCGCCAGATATTGGTGACGTAACCTGCTAAAGCTGGTTTTCGACTTAGCATCTCTGCATTTCCCTCCTCTTCCTTCTGCACCTTCCGTTGCGAATGGCGCATCGACCAAGTCCATCAAGTAACGAAAAAAGACTTCCATTTCCGAAGTCAGCCGCTCGCCGGCAAAAGATGACGCACCTTTTCCTTGTCGCTCTTCATTATCGCTGTTCTGCTTCATCATTTATGAATCTGACGTCACCGTATGCGAGATAAGGAAAGTTTAAAAACGCTCTCTCGCTGCAGCATAAGGGTTCGTTCGCAAATTGACGCATCCGCCGTATTTATTTATTTATTTAATAGCATAACGCTGCAATTTGGTCGGCGGACCAGGTGGCAACGTTAAATGGGAAGCAAGAAAAATAATTACGAGATCTGTCCGGCATTCGCCCAAAGACGGGAGGAAAACCTCTCCAAAAACCTCCCGTGGACAGTACAGAGATGGTAAACGAGAGATTTTCTTACTCAGGTGATTGAAATAGGCTATATTGGTCTGTAAATTATATCGTTACTGAAACTATTATTGCGCCAATATAAAAATTCAAAATTTTATTTATTTGTGGATTCTGGTATTTGACGATAGGAGGCAAACGAGCTAATGAAACTCTATTTTGACTATTTTTAAAATTCGATTCTGTTACTGAAAAATTTTAGTAATGAGACAGAATACGAAACTTTACGGTACATACGCGTCTCATACATGACTTAAAAATTTGTTGGCCATCACTTTTGATAGTATTATAGCGGTAAAATTGATACCCTAAAGAATTATTCTGTGTTACGGAAATTAAAGGCAGTTAATGGAAACTGTAAATTACATGAAAATTTAGGACAATCGGTTTCGTCTGGAATGTAGTATCTTCATCACATTCAAAACATTAGCAACTTTTATTAGAGTTATTATACAACAGTATGTTTTATACAACAGCAATCTATTATGGTAAAAATGTTAAATAGTGAAAATAATCGAATGGTTCACTCATTCAAATCATCGCTCGTTATTACATTCCCGCCTCTTAAAATGGTCGATATGCCGTCCAGTATTCTCACCCTCTATAATTTCCGGAATATTCTAAATAGTTAATAAGTGAGTTCCTATTGAGGTTCCCGAAGATCCGTCTTGCACATCACGCAGAAGCCTTTTAAAAACATTTTCGGGTTTAAAATTTGCTAAAATTCTTTATTTGAGGGAAAAATCTCCAAATTTCGCAGATTCTAATTGCCTGTCGTGAGTTTCATCGTCTCAGTTGTATTCTTGTCACGTTTCCACATCGCATGTCTCCTTTCAGAGAGTGGATGTGTCGATGCGATGATGCACGCGCCTCTTCAACACCTCTTCAAATGACCGCAATCGAATCCTTTCCTTCTCTTCTCTAAAGCACAATGGTCTTTTCTGCTTTGGGGTATTTTTATTTCTGCATTGTGCTGCATATGTGATCTTTTTTGGAGCCGATTATCTCTTGATTAACGCGACCTCTGCGACAAGTTGTATTATCATCGACAGATCTCGAAAGAAATAGTCATTTATGAGGTGGAGGGATGGATAAGCAATGCTTCTTGCGGAGTCTAGAATGAAATTCAAAGAAAATCGTATTCAGTCAAATCTATTGATAGAGGATTCAGGATTTCAGTTGAAAACTCACAGATTCAAATTATAGTTATCCATCAGATGGTTTTATTTAATCTAAGTCTCCCATCAGATTGAATTGATTATTAGGTGAATAAACATTTTAGTAGTCGATAAATAGCTCGTATTCATGAAAAATTAGTTATTTTTCGGGGTATTTTTCTAATAATGTTAGCGAGAGATGCAATTTCATACGTGTTTAAGCAGCAGTAATAATCGAAAGGTAAATTAATATTTATATTTTTAAATCTCGTATAAATCTTAAGCACTCATATCCGAATGAGTTATGGAATTGGGTTGTTTCATTAGGTTCGTCCTCATCCTCAGTAAATTTATCTGCACTTTGATGAAATGACGACTGCTGAGGATATTCACTCGCGAGAGCGTGAAGAAGATCAGGGGTGATAATAACGTCGCTTACACCGTCTGTCGCCTGGCACGTTTGCCACGCTCGCACCACGTTTCATGAGAGTTGGCCAACAACGACTGACCTTCCTCGTAACCCCGCGGTGTGTGCCAAAGAGGTCACGGCTGTCATGTGCCCCACCAGTGCCACCGCCGTCTAAATCTTACGCGGCGCAATTAATGATGTCCGATTTGCGCCGGTGAGTCATCAACAACCACCGAGTACCCCACTGAGAAGATCTTTCTTTCCTCTGCTGCCTCATACACCGCCCGTTTTCCACTGAGAAAGTTTTCTAAATCATCCTCACTCTTTTCTGCAACTTTGTCCCATTTTTTATTTTTCTCTCGGTTTGTATTTTCTTCGCAGGAGAAATCGTTTGAATTTTAATTCTCGAAAATCATCTGTGAAATAAGAAAAAGTCGTGAATATATGAATGTATTTATTCGGACATATCTGTATCCAAGTTTTACATTGCCGGAAAATATTGTGGTTTTAATGTTGCAAAAACAGACTGAGCTGATACCTTTGAGGGTATAACTCGATATTTTGGAATGGCGCTTTTTAAGTGAAAAGGACTGTGGAAAAACCCTATCAAGTCTTTCCGTGAGCACATTCTTTGGATTATTTACAAATTACTTTTCCTCCGATAACCGAATTTTGGAGTAATTACTTCGAATACTTGTTTTGGATCAAATTATTTAATAATTTTCAATACAAATACAATATAAATATACACATTTGTCAAATACAAATTATNACAAACTCTTCAGTCTTTTGATCGTTATTAGTAGTAGTATTGTTAAAAGTGCTTCGACAGCTTAGGTCATTTCGCACGTGGGCCCCCACCGGGAATCGAACCCAGAACTGCTTTCACCGAAGTCGAACGCGTTGCCCACTTGGCTACCCGGGAGCCCATCGTCTTTCCTCACATTCCATATTCATAATAATTATTCATCGTTATTGTTCATCTTTGATTAATATGATTTTTGGAATCTCCAACACTTATCTCTCTAATAGTATTTACTGCCGTTAAGCTTCTACAGTTTTAAATAATCGTTAGCAATTATAGTTAAAGATCTATGTCTCCCTTACTAGCTCAGTATGAATGTATTTAAGATTTCTTCCAAATATTTTCTAGAACTTCCAAAACAAATTCGTTTTATTTTCATAAAATTTTCCGCTCTCTCTCGTAAGCTTGAGAACAACTTAATTCCCTGCAAATTCGTTGATATTTTGCCTTGCGTCTCTTTTCCAGACTTCGAATATAAGAGTTTATTTTGCGAGAGTGAAATTACTTTCTCCTTGTCCTGTGATTTTTTGCTGTTCGGCGTTAGACACACACCCGTGGAGACACCTTTTCACATCCAAATTTTATAACAGCAAATGCTTAACAAACGATACCGCCGTATAGCTTTTTCTCAGCCGCTTAGATTTTCCTCAGTTGCGAAACAGCTATCATTATGATAGATCTCAAATCTCACTCCTATAAGGACTGGTGAGTGATTGAAAAGTTGTCGGATGTTTTTCTCTCGCAGCAAAAATGAATCCTCCGTCGACTAATATGGATTAATCTATGACATTTGGTGAGATTGGTTTGTTAACATACGAGAGGAAGTTGGGAAATGGATGTTTTTAGGAATGATAGGAAAACACTTAGAGGTCAAAGTGTTTGACAGGTACAAATGGAATTAGCTCTCTCTTCTGGACCAACGGCCTTTAATTAACGCACTCGGCACAGATAAGAATGTTTACGAATAATTTAGGTTTAGTTTTCTGGGATATTCTAGAGCAGCGTTTCTGAAATGTCGCTCCACGGGACAATGGAACTCCGCGAATACGCTTAAAGTTAATAATTTTCAAACCTTTTTTGCGTCCAGGATGAAGTTGGTAAAATCTTAAGGAAAGGTCAGATGTGATTTATGTGAAGAAAGTTCGGAGATGAAAAAGTTGAGAGCGTAATTTGGTTGCTCAATTCCCTCATTTGTAATCCTCAGACCACATAAACAACGTAATGCTCACTTTTAGCGAAGATGTTTTTAAACAATTTAGGGATCTTTAACTTCGTATGAATCCAAACGGTACTTTGCTCTTTAAACTTGGCCATCAATTATTCACCTTTTTTAAATTTTGGAAAGCATGTCAATAGCCCCTCTTAAGAAAACGGCTTTCTTTATATAATTTACGTCTCATTTGAATCATCATCACATTCTCGATTTACATCAACCTTGTCCGTTGAATCTACTGCACTGGTTAGGTCCGAACGCATGCCAAATGTGTTCCATTAGCGCGACAGCTCGCTTATTTTTTTGCTCGGGCCTGATTTGTCCCGGAAACATTCAAATGAAACGCGAGAGAGTCTCTGAGGAAGGGCGATCATGAGTGGAAAACGAGCAGCGGTTCCCGTTTCTATGAGCGTAGGAGAGCCATCATCTCATATGCGGCTCGTCCACTGTCGCAAATCCACATTTCAGTCACGGACGGGGGGATTTGTTTTTTACTTAAGCCCTTGGAAAAGTGAGGAATAGAGTCGGCATCCGCGCACTTGGGGCAGACGGAGTTCGTGTCCGTGGGCGACTTCCGCATTACCGTGATTTGGCGTAAGCGCTGCAATCGTTCATTAGGTCTCCGTGTTAATTTAGTGTGCAAACGCTTCTTGATTTCCTGACGAATGCTAAGAAGAGTTTGCGTTTCTTTATAACGCTCGTAATTGGTCGATAACCCAGTTATCATTTTAAATTACTAATCTGTTACAAGGTGTGTGAGGTTCTAAAATGAAGGTATTCGAGATTATCGTACTCATGCAACACTTTCGCGATTAATTAGTAATCAGAAGAATTCATAGAGCTAAATTAGATCACTATGGAACACATTCGACTGTAAGTGCAGTGGAAAGTATTTTTAAATCGATTCCAGTGAATGTTGCACAGAATATAAAACGAGAGGTACGAAGTCTGCCCCAGCCAGGTTCGATTCCCACTTCCCTATCGGATGTTCCAAGGAAGAGAGAATTTAGTTTGTCGTTTATCCGAATAGTGGAAGTATGGGTTCGACTACTGGCTGGATAAGACTTTTTTGGTTCTTTTCTGACATCAGGCCATTGGTAATTCATCTGCCGTGAATTACTCATCGCATGTTATACTTTTGGCCAGAAAAATAAAGGTGAAAGAACCAAAAAACCGTATACCAAACGAACTTTAATGATATTGAGAACACTCCAACCAAAAAGAAAACATAAACGTGAATCGGGTCATTTACGTCTTTCGTCTGGAAGATGGCGAAGAGAAATTTTCGTTGTCAAAGAATTATGTTTATCTTTCGAAAGAAGTAATTAAGAGAGAAATTTGTGCGCGTGACATTAAGAGAAATCTTTCAGACTCAAATATACGCGAAAGGCAAGAGTAAGAAAGTAACTTACCATCTTAGGTTATGTTTCGAAATATGCCGGTTCTCAGAATCTTCAACTTTTTTCAAGCATTCATTTCCTTATGTTATTCAAATTGATTATATGCAGTGATTTAGAAGTATGCAGCTTTGTATCGGTGAATTCAAACAAAGTTCGGTAAATAAAGAATTGTGCATTTTTGTATTTTAATTCGGAAACCGTATTATAATTCGGAAATTCTTATAGGAGTAATGAGATAACAATTATAAAACATTGAAGTATAAATAATAGAATGTTAAAATTAACATTGCCATCGCAGAAGATTCTTTTTAGTATGTAATGAATGAAAGTCAGAGTAGGAAAGGTTAATTTTTTAATAGATAATTGAACTATTTTAGATATGTAATATATGAAAAACTAAAATATTAAACATTAAATGAAAACAAACTCTTCAGTCTTTTGATCGTTATTAGTAGTAGTATTGTTAAAAGTGCTTCGACAGCTTAGGTCATTTCGCACGTGGGCCCCCACCGGGAATCGAACCCAGAACTGCTTTCACCGAAGTCGAACGCGTTGCCCACTTGGCTACCCGGGAGCCCATCGTCTTTCCTCACATTCCATATTCATAATAATTATTCATCGTTATTGTTCATCTTTGATTAATATGATTTTTGGAATCTCCAACACTTATCTCTCTAATAGTATTTACTGCCGTTAAGCTTCTACAGTTTTAAATAATCGTTAGCAATTATAGTTAAAGATCTATGTCTCCCTTACTAGCTCAGTATGAATGTATTTAAGTAATATTATTATATATGTAATATATTATATATTCCAGAACATTTCTCAGCTTCTGAAATTCATAGTAGTTGGACTTTAATCCAAGGGAAATATTTTTCCAATCGTCCAATTTCCCGCACTCCGACAAATTAAATTGCGGATCGTCCAGCGAGTAGATAGTCGGCTGATAGAAATCGGAGACAGCTCAAGGGGTTTCAATTTCCAGGCGCAGCGACTTTAAAATGAATGCCAATGCGACCACGTTCGACTACCTCGTGTTGAGAAAGTCGTTGTCCTTCTTCAGGGCCTCCCCTTTGCGTTTCTGCTCTTCAGTCTGCCAATCAATTCTTAATTTGATTCGTGTTTTGACTTTTCTTTCCTATTCAAGTTTGCATTGAATTCACATAAGATGAATTCTTATGATACACATAAGATGAATGTTTTGAATTAAATTCACGTATTCTTTCAACCTCGAATAAAAACTAATCTCTTTAGTTATTTTGTATTAAAATATAAAATTTATAGGAAGCCAAATGTGTAGTGAACATTTTCCATTCACGAAGATCACCTTTCTCAGGTTTGTAAGATGTGTATCGATTGATTTAGAATGTATAAGCTCAAGCAGAGCTTCATGGTAATTAGAGACAAATAATTATTTACAGTAGTTTCTTCTTCAATGTCTTATGTAATCAGGAATTAATAAGCACAAGGTGTATATCTGAAGGAAATAGGCTATCTTTCATCTGTTTTAAAATCCTTTCATTGCATTCGAGTTGTTTACAATACATTGTCCGTTTTTCTCGCTCTAAACAAGCCTTTGGCTCTTATTCTTGCACTATTCCTTTTGGTATCCGTCCCTCCGCCTTTGACACGCTCATTAAACCTCGAAATAACGAGAGGGTGCATAAATGATGATAATTATGAGATAACCGAGAATATGCTTTAAGGCCGAGGAAGAGGATCACAAATTATTCGTAAATGATGTGACTATCATTTGTACGGATATTCGGTAAATTGATGAGGGGAAAATGTTTTAGGACCAAATTATTGCAATGGTTTTGAGACCTTTCGGATTTTAGATTTGTTTAAAATTAATTAAGGGAAGTCGAATGGAGTGTGATACAGTCTTTTCCTTTTGTTTCAGGTCCGAGGAAATTTGAGTTTACCCCTTTACCTTTTTAAGTAATTCATTTATCTGATTTTGTGCTCTTTTATTACTTTAAGTTTAATACCATTTGTTTTTAAAAGTATTCAGTCTGAGAAACATATGAAAGCTTCTACTTGGATTACATTTATATGGCTCAATGTAATTGAATTTCTATTACTGAATGGTCGATCATTAAAGCAATGCGCAGATAAAAGCACATATTTCAGTCAGAAGTTAAGATTTCTTAGCTTACGTTCTTTTTGTTTCTCTATGTTTTCACATTCCTATTTTTTGCGCTATTGGGATTTGGCGTTTCACCTTATTATATTAGTTGTGGAATCGGGTAAGTGAAGAGGAATTCCGATTTTCAATGACAGGATAATGAATGGAGGAAGCGCATTGAAAAATTGAAATATATGCACGGGATAAGGACGAATAAACCAGGACCGTATGTATAAAATAATTACTTTAAAATGTCCGAATATCAATTTGGTCGTTTGTTGTCGTCTCGTCGCCGTTGGCATTTTCCTCAAGTCGTTTGGGGTCGAAGAACTCTCTCTGCAGCCTCTTTCTCTCCACCCCTCGCGGTTTGCAACCCTAGCTCATATCATTTTCTACTCCTTGTAATTACCACCACGGATATTTTCTCATGAATTGTGGTTTTCTTATAGAGTTTCAATTCAACGGCGTGATCCGTGCCTCTTTTTTTCCTATCGCTCAGTTTTTATTTCGACAAGTATTGCTTTATCGAGAAATAAACAGCAGGCAGTGTTGCCTGTCGAGGGCATTTCATTGAAAAATCCTATCTCAGAGGTAATTCGAACTGACGCTCGGCCTAGATTTTATAGAGAGTCAGGGAAGGAGAAATCCCATACACTGATTGGCAGTCTAGAATTATATAAGGAGCGACAATTAAGCGATTCCTCAAAATATAATTCAGTTGAGATTGACATAAATCCTAAACTGATCGAGCACCGTAAGATGAGTCTTAGATAAAAATGGATAATTCATCGGCCATCCATTAAAAATCAATCAAACGAAGCCTTTCACGACTATCATAACGAGCTTCATTACAGGAGAAGGAACTGAATCCATCCAAAGAACATATTAAGATCGTCCGATACTCTTGAGGCAGAATTATAGAAATCGAGGGAACAATATTAATTATGGCTAACGTTGGACGTTCAGACATTTCCAAAAATTTCTAATAAATTTGTTTAAAATTGGTTTCATAAGCCCCTCACTAATTAACATAAGGGCTTCCTTTAGTAGAGGATGTATTTAATAATTTTAATTTCAAAATTTACTTCATAAATTACTGCAAAATTTACTTCATCGAGAAGTTAGCTGTCTTTTCATAATTCACAGTGTCCAATTTTGATGTCTCTCGTTTAATTATTTGCATTCAAGTCACTAATTGAAAAGTAAACCTGAAAAAAATTACTGTTACTGTAATGAGCTACAGCCTTGTGACAGAATGAATCTTTCCATAATTGTATTTGAATGTAATATTTGACGGATTGCAGTCGAAACTGCGACAGCAACGCTGTGCAACTATTCATACTCCTTTGCTTAAAATAGTAATCTAGTGGACGAAAAATGATCGAAGCTGGAGAAAGATTAACTTTTATACTGTAAATAGAAAAGAAAGTATCTCTATACTTTCTTTTAGCGATATACTGTCCAACACGGCGGAAATAGCTCAGACAAAAATAGTGACAATTTCCACCGTACGGTAGGCAAATTTTTCGTAATGGAAGTCATGTTTACTGAATATTACTTGAGAGGATTTGGTCGATCAAGTGGTAGCGAGGTGATCACGAATTTTGGAAAAGAAATGTGTTAAATATACTGGCGCCAGAAAATTTTCACCGTTGTGCGCCTTCACTACACATCTGTATTATTTACACCTCAACTTACCGTACTGTCAGTACTTGATAATTTTTAATATTAACTGAAAATTATAAACAACTCTCTCCAAATACAAAGACATTCATTAGTATAGATCATTGGAAAAGTGTATTTCTGCGAGAATATTGAGTGGAGTGTAGTAGACTAGAGTGAAAGGACAACTTCAGCTGCTAAAGCCGTATATTCCTATACATCAGTCTTCTGCAAAGAACATGCGGTATGTTTTATAATGTCTCTTTATAAATGTTGAAGAATATCTTTTTCTACGAATGTTATGTTAATGATTTCCAGATGTAGTATAAGTTAACGTCACTAATGATACATTTTCTCTTATTTTACTTATCATCTTATTTCAAAACTTTTCCATTAATTTGATCTCTTTCAAAAGAACATTTTTTTCCTCATAGTTAGTTTCTCAGTCAAAGGAGATATGATTTTTCATTTTTGCAATAACCAGTATTCATATATTGGTTCCATGCTTCATATTGTGAGGCCTAGAAAATGAAATGCCTATAGAATAAAAGCAGAATAAAAGAAACTTTATACTTTTCACAGGGACTTTAATCGGCGACCGATTTCGTAAGCTTACTTATATCTTCGAGCTGAAAATGTAAGTAACCGGTAGCGAATTAACTTTGTGGAAAAGTACAAAGTTTCTTTTATTCTGCTATGTCTTTTCACGAAGTCACGCCTTCCGATATCGAAATGCCTATAGGTTTCCACCATCAGCCATAGTAGAGACCAAAGGCAGTCATGTTTAAGATTTCCAGGTCTTTATTATGGACATAAATAAACGAAATCATATAATCTGGTACGATGAATTCAATATTGTTAGGCGTGACTTCGTGGAAAGCCATGATGCAAATGAAAGTGAACACTTAGTACTTTTCCACACAAATTTATTCAATTGCGACCGGTTTCGTAAAGTAACTTACATCTTCTAGATGTAAGTTACTTTACTTAAGATGTAAGTTACTTTACGAAACCGGTCGCAATTGAATAAATTTGTGTGGAAAAGTACTAAGTGTTCACTTTCATTTGTAATCTGGTACGGGTATTTATCACCGTCTTCAGACCGTAGGTAAAATTATCCACATACAGTATTATTCTAAAATTATCCACATACAGTTAGAAAAGACTTCCTCCAGAGCCATTGTGTGCTTACAACAGATTAAAGTTGCGTTAGAAATAATTTCAGCGTAGGCGATGGAGCTTTTCTAGATAAATAAGCAGTCTTAAATCTTCATCTCGGTAACTCTAGGGCGAAGATACCGGGGCCAGTTACGGAAGAAGCACACTCGGAGAAGAATAGACTCGTGATTGCATCTTCATTCAATATAAGTGAAGCGAAGAGGATTTCTGAAGTCTGTGATATCTAATGAAGGCAAGCAGATTGTATAGAAGAGCTGATTGTGACAAAAATCTTCATTTCATTTAAGGTGAAGGATTCGTATATTCGCACATATCTAGAAATGTACCGAAATTGATATAACACCATCCACACTCCCATACTCGGTGAAGATTTTGTTAAGGAACTGTGTAAGTAGAAATTCTATGAAGATGACGCAATCTGGAATGCTTCTTTTACGGCAGTCTTAAGATAGATAACGCAGTTGAGAAGAGAATATAATTTTGGAAATGACATTGATAAATTTAACATAATTTTGGTAAGTTTACAATTTTTTCATTGCCAAGAACGTCTCGTAAAAGTTCAAGTGGTGTTTCTTTACAGTATCTCGTGAGAATAAGGAAAGTCAATATTTTAGGATATTGTTTAGATGAAATTTTATAAAAATCATCGATCAGAAAAGAAGAAAATTAGTTGTTTCATTTAGTATTTTACTGTGGTGGGTTACATTCTGATTCTGATGGAAATTCCCAATGTTCACTCGATCCAGGTACAGTTCCATTTAGTGGAGTTGTATTGCTTTAATTTTAGTATCATAATCGGAAGGGTTTTTAGTCATGTCCTAATTACATATTCACATACGTCAGTTTTATCTCATTCAATCCACAAGAAACATAGCGATGAATTAATACACGTGAATCAGTATTAATACGATTCTCTCCCACTCGAAGAAGAAACGTACCTTAAGTCGGAATTAATCGAACATTTCGAAATTCATTTCGGAGTGAACAAAATCATTTTAAAACCAACTTCAAATAAAAACAGAGAGCACCGCAGGCGGAGGTATCCCGTGCATTTCATTCGAAACCTCTGTTTGAAAAACTGCAATTAACCATGAAACTCTGTATCAGATGTAACCAAAGGAATATTTCTGCGAGATTTTTCCGTGTAGGCAGGCATTGAGATTTCCTTCGGCTACAGAAAGGATCTTTTCTGCCGTTATTTCGCTCCAAATCCCTGAGCCGATGAAAAAATCGGGACTGGACTGCGAGTTTTTCTCCTTAAATGGTCTCCGACGGTATCCTCTCCGTGTTTCTTCGCTTCGTTTTGCCTCGTCCGGAACCGGTTGCGAGAAAAGGAGACGAAAGGAGATGTAATCGCAGCAAACAAAAGCAACTCAAGTGCAGCGAATGAACATTCTTAGAGGAATACGATTTACCGCCTCCTGCACTCTCTTTTTGCCTGCTTTGTTACTACATTCTTTCTTCCCTCATCTGCTTTGCTCCTTCCTTCATCCTTATCTTCTTTGCTCCTTCATCCTCTCTTTCCTTATCTGATTTGCACATCTATCATCGGGTCCATGGTGCTTCTCTCCCACTTTTATTTGCTCATTCTGATTTCTTAAGTCCTTCTCCATGTATTCCTCATTATATTTCGGAGTTTTCCTAATTTATTTACTCCCGTTAAAAGCATCATTAGGTGTTCAAAATATGGTCATCCGTTCATATTTTTAACACGCTTAATATTTTTCTTTAATTATTTTATTTATTAATTATTTTATTTTAAGGAGAGAAAAAATGAATAATGCGATTGTAAGACGCGTGTTACATTCGCCATGGTACGTGCCTCAACGCGTCTGGATTGACAGAACAATTGTTATGAAGTACTCCTCAGAGCGAGTCCTTAATTGGAGGAACTGAGAAGACAGGAGTAATGAACAATAAATTTTCTAAAGCAAAAAAGGCACCGACGGTCGGTTATGAAGTACTTAGTATTCATTTCAATGTGATATTTATGCATATCTTTCACTAATTCCTTAATAAAGCAAGATTTCGTAGGAAGAGTGCCTTTACTTATGGTAGTCAATCATCAGACCGATGAAGGAGAATGCGAATGTAAATAATTGCTTACTAAAAGGACGTTATCTGAGAAAACTGAATCATTGATTAAATAAAATCCACGGAGGAAGGCGTCGTTTTGCGGAACTCCATCTTCAATAAAATAACAGGTAGACAGGATTGTACTTTTTCCACAGATTTAATTTTCAGACGACCGGTTTCAGCGAGTGATCGCCATCATACTTGATGATGGGGATCTCTCGCTGAAATCGGTCGTCTGAAAATTCAATCTGTGGAAAAAGTACAATCCCGTCTACCTGTTATTTTATCATTGATTTAAACTTCATAGTTACACTAACTTTTCTTTGCGATGATGATCACGATGCTGCTGATGATGATGATGATAATAATAATAATAAATATAATAATAAATATTGCAACAACAACAACAACAATAATAATAATATAGTTTTATCCCGTACACAAATACAACATAACGCCATGTCAGACTAACAGTCTGTCGACAGGACGGATAAGAACAAAATAGAATTTTACTGTAAATACTGTAAGTACTGTATCATCAGCATAAATAAATAAATTACGTTTTCGGATGACTGAAAAATATCATCAATAAATGGAATGATAAGCAGAGGTCCTACAACTGAGCCTTGAGGAACTCCACTTGCAACATTTACACGCTCTCTGATATGGTAATTCAATTTCACCTTCAGTTTTCTCTGATGTAAATAGCTCATATGCCATTTATGCAAGTTTCCTCTGACTCTCATATTGTACAGTTTTTTGAGAAATATTTCATGATTAACTATATCGAAAGCTTTTCGCAAATCTAAAAACAGTACTATTATATAGCAATTGTTATCAAGAAATGTATTAATATAGTTAGAAAAGCTGCCCAGAAGGACTTTGTTTCCTTTTTTCCTGTGGAAAACCTAACTGATAATCAGATATATGGTTATATTTTAGTACAAAATCTTTTAAATGTTGGCTCACATATTTTTCAAAGATTTTATCAACTGCAATTAGAATGGATATATACCTATGGTTTCCAAAGTCATTTGATAATTTTCCTTGTGGTACAGGCTTAACCTGTTCAGTAATTTTCAACTCATTTGGAATAATTCCTTCATGTAAACTAAAATTTATCATATTCTAACTAATTATAACAGAACATCATGAGTTTTGATGTCTGATATCCAACATTATCATATCCTGGACCTTTATTTGGCATTTTAATCTTTTTTGAATTGAATGAATAGGGTTTAGTGTATCCTGGGGAGACATTACAAATTTCTATTTCTGGAGTTATTAAATTTAAAAAATTCCTTTGTAAATACTTTGGAGAATTTTTATGTGACAACATTTGTGTTAAGATCTTTGTTGAGACATTACACTATTTCTGAATCATAATTGGCCTTAAATCCTCTTTTAGTTAAGATGTTCATTAGTTTCCAGAAATGCTTACAGCACCTTGACCTTCCAAATTCCTATTCATAGTCCTTTTTTTGCCTTTTTAATTTCAGATACAACCTTATTTTTCAGTTTGGTGTATATATCTCCGTAATGTATGCTTCAGACACAATTTCTTGACTTTTTAAAAGCATGATCTCTCTCTGCAATAAGTACCAGTAAATTTTTAGACATCCATTCTTTATTTCCTGATCTGATAGTAAACTTAATAATAATAATCTGAACAACCTGCCCATAGTTAACTAACAATAATAACGCGACTTTATTCGGGTGAGATGGAGGCAATTAAGTCTCTTCTTACATCCAACCCTTCATCATCTGAAGTTTATAAGAGATAAGAAGTGAAAAGTATAAAACTGCTTTTTGGGATTAAAAATCCAAGTTACAACTTAGGAAAAAATGCATCTCAGCAGGAAAGTAACCCACAAGAATTCCGTTCGATCAAAGGGGAGTGTGAAAAACATGCGAAACCTACTGATAATTCACCAAGTATTAAGTAAAAGGCAGGTTAAATCACATCTGAAAAGCAAACAAATGGTACAGATAAATTATTTCATAGACATGTCAACTAGAAATCAATTGTCATAAAAAATCAGAAATGAAGATTATGAGATACAAATGCAACGGTTCCAAAATAGGTGAGTAACAAGATAGCAATAAAAGCTTGAAGTGCGAAACTAAAACTGCTTTACGATAATGCATTTGAAATCGCGAATCTAAGGCGCACTCGAATGTAACCCAATTTTTGGACGCTCTAAAAGGACAAGAAAGGTGCGAGTGTTCTTTGAATCGTTCTTCCTTTTTATCATCCACCTTCCGCATTCCTCCGATCGAAAGAGATGTGAGCGACACTCGCCCTTGCAATCCGATTCCATAACGAAACAAACGCCGCTTCGTTATGTTGAAGCGTTGAAGCTTAAGTCGCAATGTTCCATTCGCAATCTCTTCGAATAATAACCGATGGGCATTATAAAAAAATCTATCCACTTGAATGTTAAATATGTATTCTGTAAAACTATGCAAGTGAACGGTTGCTTGACGTGGCTTACGTCTTCATATGAGTAGCAAATCAAGGGATCCCGGAAGAGAGTTCTTAAGTTTGTAATGAGTAATATTGAGTCAATTGCTTATGCTCAGGTATTCTTTTCGGCTGTTTAGCCAAGTAAGGGATAAATCCATAAAGTAAGGGATAATTCGCGAGACTTTAATCGTTTCTCTTAGAATGGCTCCAAAACTTGGACATAAACTTTCACAAATCATTTGTGGCCAAAATAATAAATGGTAATAAGCCTACCATCAAACAATGTACTCATTTATTAAAATTTGTAAACTCAGTTTCGCATAATGAAGTAAGAGAACATTTTAGAGGAACAAATCACGCGAATATTTAATGGGACGTTGCTGAGTCCAGCAGTTATTCAAGTATTAAAACAACCACATTACTGATTTAATGCTGCAATTACTTTCGTGTACCTTGCTCTAACGAATTATTCATTTCGCAGTAATATTTTGGTAGCCATGTTTAATTATTGTACTCGTATGTTTCTTTTCGCGTTTGTTTGCACCATAACTCTTTTTCTATTGTCATTGTATTACTTTTCTTTGCCGCGGATCTTCGAATCCTCTCTTTCATCAATCTCCTCCTCCCAAAATGGCAGCAATCGACTCCTCCCATGATCCTCTTCGAGAGGATTTAATTCCCCTTTCGTTCCCTTTCTTTCCGCCCCTCCTTCACCTTCTCCACTGCCATTTTTGGTCATCTCACGCTTATCCTCACTCGCTTGTCGCGCTGCTTTTGTTTTCGCTCACGTCTTCGCGTGGTGGGGCTTCAGCTGTTTTCATTGCGTTCTTTTTCTTCTCCTCACTTCTGTCAGAAATGTCAATATTTTTTTGGTGGAGATTTCATCCAGTGGAATTATTCTGAAACGAGAGTAAGTAAGCTGCGTGCAAAGAATTCAGGGTATCATTTTATAATCATGAATAATGGCATGGACCGATATATGTTATAAAATCTTTTTATCTGCCATTCTTGGATCAATTCTTAATTTATAATTAATATTCACAATGTTTCCGCTAAATTTATCTGAGGTTTTCAGTAAATTTTCTGCAAAGTAATTACGGATCAATCTGACTAGGACTTGTTGAAGTGAATAAATTGATCGTACGATATGTTTAGTTCTGAAATTTCTTTTAACCTTCCTCTTACAGCCTCAGGTAAACGTGGATATTTTAGAGGCTGAAAATCTTCTCTCTTTCTGCTACGAAGTTAACATTTTTCTTTTCGACAACAGATAAACGGTAATACTAATGTCAAATCAGGTTTATTTAAATAACTCGAAGAAGCATAGGTTTGGTGATATATGTCTGATAAAATGTTACTTGATAGATTAGTCGATCTTCAAACACCATAACAACACCCATTAATTTATCTTAAAATTTACCTTTAATACTACTGCCTTAGATTCCCTAGGTAACATTGGTAGAAATGAGAATCGATAAAATGCAATTTTGATGATGATAGAAAAATTTTTATCTCTGTTTAGCCTTATGAGACATATTTGTAACATTATATGCAGTCGGATTTAAAACCTTCCGATTGGTATATTCTCTAGGTTTAATTTTTGCCCATCGTTCATTCAATGATAAAAATTAAACTCCTTTCACTGCACTTCTGGGCTATAGAATTGTATCGTGCGCAGCATCTCCCATTTTCGGCTAACATCTTCCGTAGGCGTGCGGGAAACACTTTGAAATCCTCCGAAATGGATGTATCGCCTACATTTTACAGTCTCCGCCCATTCCATACGTCTATTTTCTGTATCCACAGTCGTTTTCCCTCCCACAATTACTTCCTCCACTTGCCACTTCTTGCATCCCCTGGGCAAGGTCTCGTCTACGTCCGCTTAAGGATCGCTCCCCGAATGCTATCAATGCTTTTGTATCCTCATTAATACCCCCTCGGGGGGTTCTTCTCTTTGTGGCTTTTTCCAGTTTCAGAGGGCGGTTTGCATTTTCAAAACTCCTATTTTCCAAAACCAATCATTGAGTGCGCGAGGAACTTTTAAAATCCCTTATCCCTCAGTCTATCGATCAGTAGATTGCTACGCAATAATATAAATAGATAATGAAAATATGAAGAAAGTTCGTAAAGAAACAAACCGTTCGTGAGCACGCTTTGCATAAATTGTATGGAAAAGTTACTTCATGGATAATGTATAGTATCCAAATGATCATCGATTTCTCAGTAATTCTGAAGTAAGTTGTATTATAGATATCTTTAAGTACTGCGAAACATATCGAAAGAACAGCGCGCCGAATGGCGACTTGCAGGGTACTCATATAGATGTAGATAATGACGGTCTACTAAAAATAATAATCAGGGAAACAGATCTGAGTTAAATAAAGTAAATAATCAGAAAAACGGTGGGGGACATCTTGCAGTAAATTTGTCTTATTACGAAATTTTGGACAAAGTAGAACTCATCAAGAAAGTACGCAATAATTGAATGCCGGAAATCTTGTTTCCTCTATATTCTTTATGAAGAAGAGGATGTAAAATACGAAATAATCCACTAATGGAATCCACCAATATCCAATAAAGGGATAGAATAGCCAATAACTTTCTTCGTTCCTCTGAAGATTGAGGTGAAAAGAACTAATTGTCTGCTTCCATTCGTTTTTCTATGCGAGACAGTATTCAGTGTCACCTATTCCGAGAAGAACGCCAATTAATGATGTTAGTCGAAGCTATCCAAAGGAAATGATAGTCTCTTCATGTTGAGGCATTGATTGAGGCCGTCTCATCTTTGTCTCACCTTTGGCGCGTCAATTTCGCAATCTCATTGAGGGAAGGCCGCCCATTCTTCGGAAGAAGGAAACTCCACCCTCAGCCCAGCAACAGTTTCCTTTCCAAACAAATCACATCCATCCGCCTTCTCACCAAACACCTCTTCTGTCGAAGTGTTTTCCGCGGAAACTTTGAAACTTTTACTTTTTATTCATTCTTTTTTGTTATGAGATAGACTCCACTCATTCATCTGCAAACCTTCCTCTTCCTTCGTATCCATTTCTCTCCTCTTTTAGCGGCACTTTTTCTTCGCTGATTTCCGATTTGAAAATGTGCGATAATTTTATGATAATAAGGATACAAGTGCTCCTTTTTAGTATCCATACATAAGCATTTGATGCCTTTATATAATTCCAATGTCTTCTATATCGCAAATGTAATAAAACACATTTTCAGGATGAATCAGGAATTAAATTTGTTAACGAAAGTGAGAAAAAAGCCGAAAATGTATAGAATGGTTGTGGAAGCAAATAGAAATTCTATCCAAACGGGTTAAATTGGCTGATGAAAGACAGATTTTTCGCAATAATATAATCCGAGTACCTCCACTGTACGAATCTGTTTCAGGAATTTTTAATAGAACTAGGGAAGACTCGATGTTTTGATAACCTTATGAGCAATTTGTTCGTCTCGTTTTAATTTTTATATTTACCAAAATATAGTTATTCATTTAACTGTAGCCTCATGTAGGCAAAACTTTTATAAATAATGTATTGTTGTTAGATGGGTTATCTCATCCTTGAAAATAGGCAGTTCCAAGACGCACGTCTGAGTAAACGTTGTTTTTATCGGTTTTCCGTTCATTTTAAATTATTGCTCGGATCCCATTAACATAAGGAATCTGAATCACAACTCTTCTGAGACGGAATTCTCCGATATTTCACATATATACTAATATGTATTAGTACACATATGATTGGTGATTTTTTGAGGAAGCTGAGGAATTCTGAGGTATAATTATTGCATCATCTTTGACTCAATAAATGCGTCAGGTTTGTTATTCATTATTTCCGAGCTGTGAGCTATTCGGAGCTACTCTTTTTTATACTCAGCGCCGTAATTTCGCTTACTCGAGCTTATAGCAAGAGAATAACAAACATTTGGGCATTGTTTGGCCCCTCGCTAAAGCTCTTTAGAGATTTACGACTGGCCGACAAGGGGAGATAACGAGAGGCAATTCAGTTGAGGGCGAGGCTCTTTCGTTGACTTGAAGTCGCATTGTTTGGCGGTTTCGTCTCTCACGTAATCCTTTGCTCTTTACGGGAAGACATTAAAATAATTTCCTCAAGCCCTTCTCACTCAAGAGTGGCACTTTGCGTCAAAGAAGGGATTTCGTAAAATATGAGACAATCCGAGTCATATTTTACTTGAGTCTCCGCCTTCCTTCTGTCCATCTCGTTAAATTTACACTATTAAGGCGCGCTATCACAATCAACGCCTCATTTCACACCTCCAGAACTGTGTTTTATATATGAGAGAATTCATCAATTGGGCACGCAGTTATAAAAGTCGCTGTTACCATTTTCAATAAGATCTGCACATAAGCCCTAAGAGCAACATTTTGGCGTGTGGATAAGAGAGTAGCCGATATATTCGTAAATTGTGGAGACTGTTTGAAAAAGGATTAAGCCCTAATTGAATAAATGTTAAGTTTGAATAAACGCCCAAAAAATGATGCATTGAATACACAGTTGCAATTTGAATAGTTTAAGAAATTTATTTTTGAAATCCTGAATTCATTTCAAATTCACTGTTCTTTGGATATACGGTTGGAATGTGAATTAAGAGACTGGAATAATTGAATGAATCTCTGATTAACATTGCAGTTAATTCTTCTATACTGCAATATAAATGGAATTCAATGGGCTAATGATTTAAATATCACAAATATAGTCTTGATTAGATTAGCATCTTTTAATAAATTTGAATGTTGCCTAAGGTTCTCACGAATTTCATCGTTTTTTCCCGGACAAGCTATCTAATAAGTACAGTTGACTCTTCTTCTCCAACCTTAAATGCGAAATTCTTTCGAAGGAAACAATCTTACGAACTTTCTCCTCCTTTTAATGACAACAGAAACGACACCAAATAGACAACTCCATGTTAACGGGTTATCTGCACAAACTGGAAGTTTCGTAATCAGAGGATCATCATTTCACACCCAAGCAAGTGATTTCACTCGATGGCTCCTTTAGAAGAGGAAATAATAGAATATCTGGGACACCTGCGTTGATTTATCTGGCGTTTATTTTTCTCAAGCTCTTAATCGCTCTGAAGAGGAAAAGAGAACATGTAAAGCAGTAATGATTGGTCCGCATAATTGGATTGGATGTTTCGGGCTCTCCCCTGCACTTCTTTTGTGACAGACCGTTTCTTCATCTGCTTCGTAGCGAGAATCAATTCTTAAAACAAATCTGATATCTTTTATTTTTTCGTCTTCTTCCTCTCATTTCTACTGTCAGCCTAATTTCATTTTGCCGCCCGCGGCTGACCGGATTACTCTCTCGCCTCCTTTTCCGTTTGTTTTCCTCGTCCATTTTGCGCCACCTTTCGTCCGGGCACAGCCCACACCGTCATCTAAACGAAAATTAAAACATTTCATTAAAAATTCCTCAAACGATGCTCAAATTAATGTAACTAAATTATAAAGTTTTACTTAAACGAAAAATTTGGAACGTTTTTCAGAAAACTTCATTTATCTGGGACAGAGGTGGCGAACCTGTGGCACGCGTGCACAAAAGGGCACGCGAGAGAGAATTTTTTTGGCACGTGGAACTCTTACAGTACTATCTTAGTTATGCATTTCCTTCCCTTAAAAAATGGAACCCCAAAGTAATTAAATGTGCATTTTATTCATTATTAATGATACTTCATGATTACTTAAGTCAATTGCAACATCATAATCCCATAATTGACCCAATAAAATAAATTGTCTGCTCTCACTGTATCGTTTGGCATCACATTGGTACGCTAGACATATATTTATCAAATATGGCACTCTTATCGCAAAAGATTCTCCATCCCTGATCTAGGACATTGCTCACATTTTCTTAGTGCCATTTTTTATTCTTTTTAATAATCACTACCAATTATGAAAAACACATTATTTAAGGTGGTTACTCCATTATTTTAATGTTTACAAGCTACTTGACGGTTGTTTTTCCTTATCGATACCTTACTTGCGTTTTTGAATAATCCTTGTATCGCCAAAAACATTTGATATTCGGTAACTTAAGGAATAGATAAAAACATATGGTTCACATGCTTGTTTTTTTACGGAGAAATGAAAGAGAAAAAATCCGCAGTAACCGGGATTGAACCAGGGTTCTGTTCTCGAGCTATTTTTATTTAATTTAAATTAACGAAATGTTTGTATATTACGTAAATATCAGTTCACAACAAGGATATCTGCAGTTGAGAAGCTGTTTGAGAATGTGCTTACACTGTTCGTACGAGAACTCATGTGTTTAGCGTAAAAAAGATTAATTGCGCGTTTTTTGTTTCTAAGATAAGTCGTCTACAAAAATCCTAAAAATGTTTTATTTGGGGATTAAAATGTTATCACTTAATTTACCAACAAAGAAATTGACCAATCGGCAGTCTCAGTGTCGTTAGATTTGCTTACACGATGTTGTTTTCCCAATCCGCTTATCCAAATGTCCATTGAAGAAGAAAAGATTTTCAGTGAAGACTGCTCGGTGATATAAAGGATTTCCTTTTAGAAAGAAAGATATTCTCTTTCTCGTCAGTGAAACTTCGTGTCAAAGCGCCTCTTCGCAGAGCTGAAAACCTTTTCAAGAACAAGTTGATGTGATGAGTGACTGTACAGTCATCGGACGATTCGGAAGCCGAGGAACAGACATTTGGTGAACATTTTACAATGAGGAAAGATGGCAACACACGCAGATTTGGGATGGAGAATTACTTCTCCTCGTGACGGAAATCTCGTTCGTTTAACCGCAGTTCTGCTTCGGGGAAACGGAGAGCAGCGAGTTCTTTAATGCGGAACGCAACTGCCGGTTTAATGAATGTGCGGAGAATGAGGAAATAGGAATGAGAAGGGATTGATGAATTCATCTGACAGATTGATAATCGCGTTGCCACGGGGCGTTCTTTGTTCTCTGTGCAATCTTCTCGCGTTACCTTGACGACCGTGGGCGTCTCTAATCCCTTATGTTCTCACCCCTTAAAAATAAAGTATCCTTCTCGAGGCCCGTGAAAGCGTTAAATCTCATAGGTGAGATGTGCGAAAAAATTAGGCCCTTAATACTTGTTAGGTCACGGAGGAGGGTGGCGAATTAAAGTAAGGAGAGATTGATTTATGGAGGAAATATATTTTGTGATTAGGCACAATGGCATGGAGCGGTGGCTATAAAAAGGATTCGAAGCATACAGGATGAACTCAGGCAATCTCACTTGAGATTAATGTCAGAACATTAATTTAAAATGCTATTTCCGGATGGTCATGTTGTACTGCCTTGATGATGGAAAATACAAGCACTGTCTTCAGTAAGTGAATCGATGTTAAATTTTAAACAGATGTGAGAGAAATGGTGTGTGCGACGAATGAAGGGAGGAAAGAGTTACTTTGGAAGTTCCAAAACAAGCAAAATATGAAATTCAGGAAAGGATTTGGTATTTCGATGAGCTCATGTTCTCCATGATGCTGTTTGAAGAAATATACTTGAATGCGAATTCTGAGAAGCTAATTATTTTAGTCAAACATGCAATCCACTGGAAATGCACTAAAATCATACACAGTAATTTTCTTAATTCTTATGGAATCTTATATGCCCCTTAAATTAATATAATCGATACTATCACATTCGGATAGCGGTTCCGTCTTTAATATCATCATCTCCTCATCCTCCCAGTCTTTATCACAAATGCTTCTTCAATACTTCTTTATCAGGACGTTATCTTCTTCGAATGTAACTTTTAGTTTTAGACTATTTTTCAATCTATAGATTTTCCTCTCTTTTTATATTCGATGTTTTTCTTTTTTTTCTTGGACGTTTTCTAAGCCTGCAAAGACATACTGAAGAGTCTGAATAACTTTTGAGGAAGACAGATCTCATTCACTTAATTTTATTCCCCAGTCTGTGATCAAACACCTGCTTGCACTCCGATCTAAAAACAAACAGTGAACTCACTTAACTCCGTAGACTCGGTTTCTTAACTCGAAAAAAATGTATGATTGTTAAAGAGATTCCGAGTTGCGGTGTGTACGGAAACAGAAAGAAAAACTTCGCGATAGAAGCAAAGGGAGGATGATTGATGATGAAGGAAGGAGTACAAAGGGGAGAGTGTTGTGCTGGAGACAGTAAATAAATTGGACATCGGAAGAGAGAAGTGAGTTTGAGAGGCGCGGTGTTTGCAGTGGCAAATTCGAAATTGGAAACAGCGTGGATTTATTTGCGTTGGACTTAGAATCGGGGTGCAGGAGGCGCGGGAAGGGCTGCTCCTCAGTGACCCGTTGTGCGTCAAATTAGAAGCCACGGAGAGAAAGTGGCCACAGAGGACCTTCTTGTTCTGAAGTCGGAAAGTCAGCGATCATTTTTGCTTTGGTTTATTTTGACGCCTGTCAAGGAATGGGTGCTCGCTGCTGAAGTATGCATCGAGCTGCTTCAGGGCTCGCAGTTGCGGAATGAATAACTAAGAGCAGCTATTAATTTGTCCTTAATTCTGTGAGAGAATTTTCAATTTTGTCGGACACATGGCGAAACTTTTAACATTTTACATATTATATATCTGCGCATCGTCAAGCGTTTGGAGAGGAATCCTTACCCCTCACCTCAAAGCAGTCGCGTTCATTCTCCTCTAATTATTCTCGATTCTCTCGGTTCTAACGCATGAACTCTCTTCAATTATTCCCCTTGAAATTACCACTGAAGATTTATTGCGGCGATTTCTCCACCGAAAGAACGATGGGTCTGATTGGAAAATTGCTTAATTCCGGATAAATGGAGCATGTAATTTGACGGAAAAAGAAGCGGTTTAGAGGATGGCAAAGGAGATTGCGACGCAAAGGCCAACGAAAAATAAAAGAGAAAATGAGCGAAGAATCAGAAGAAACGGACAAAGCAAAGGAATGCCCAGGACCACTTTTTGTTTCTCTCTGTCTCTTGCGTAATGCCCGAAAGACGATCCTCGATTTTGTCTGCGGTGAAAGGAATGAAGAAAAAGTTTGTAAGAACAGTTTAATCCGAAGTTGGACTGACAGCATGTACTTCCAAACCTGTCAGCCAAGAAAATGTATATTTTTGGAACAGGTATTTCTTTCCTTTTAGAATGTCATCTTTGAATCTGATTTTGAAACGCTCTGCTTTCGTACTAATAACAAGTCAATTTTGTCTCTTGCTCAGCTCTTCTTTTGAGAAAATAGCATCGAGATATTCTCTACGATTTAAATATGTCCAGTCAAAGACTTTTTAATGTCTTTCGACGATGGATTTCTGTACATTTGTATGAAATACTCGTATACGTTGAACTTATTTATAAAAATTCTTTACTTCGAGCAACGTATTCTTTTATTACTTTAATTACTTATTTCGGCAGATTTAAGTTTTGAACGATTTCTAATAAACATCATAGTCCTATGTTATTTAAACATTATATTATGGGTTAGGAAAAAAAACACTGTTTAAAAATTCCACAATTCCTGATGATGAATATGTACTAGTCGAAACCGGTCGTATTGAGGAAATATATTGTGGAATTTTTACAGTGTTTTTTATCCTACCTGATGGAATTCCACATAGTGACAGCTTTTACCATTGATCATATCATCTTATAAGTAATAAAAATTTAAAGTTAACTATTAAATTGATCGAAATAGAACAGATTATAATTTAGAATGAATATATTATACAGCTTGAAATATCTCGATAGATTATGCGTGGTAAATCGGTAATCGAAGCCTTCCATTGTTTGGGATAACCAAATGAATGAGGAATTAATATTTTCAGCTGAAATAGCCCACAATTTAAGGCGCTCAATTTTGAGTTTATATAAAATAATTAAAAGGCGTCTTCCGTAACGTTTAACACAAGGTAATCCGTAACGGTTTGATTAAATATGGAACATTAAGTTAATCAGTCATTCTTTAAGCTTAAATTCAATACGAACTAACAATAATCAGCTTATTGTTATTGTTAAGAGGATATCTTTTCGATCTGAGCATCTGAGTGTTATGCAATGATAGAAAGGAAACATCTGTTCATACGTCCATGACGTCTAAGGAAGGTTCCGAGCAATTGGGACCCATGAGAAGTGGCCATTTAAGTCTTATGAAGGAACAGGAATCACACACAGGTTATTGCTGTTGGTGAGGACGGCAGAGAGTGGGGTGTTGAGAGTGTCAATTCTGATGTTTGTGGAAATGGGATCGAAATGCATAACTTCAGCTTATCTCTCGCCATGTTCACGTAATCCGTCGCTTATCAAATTGTAAATCTCGAGGATTCCGTCGCCACAAGGTCGTCTGTTTCGTAATGCGCTTGGAAAAGTTGGAAACAAGCGGATTATTATTATTTACATTCTGCGTAATTATTCATCAAAATAAGGAGAAGTTGATGGAATTACGTGAATGTGAAATGAATGTAAACGCATTGTGCTAAGGAATATTTCGACAGGAATATCAGCCATTCAATTGAGACATTTCCATCACTGTGACAGGAGCGTGAGGATCTTACATCTAATTCACTACGTAATAAACTCGTTTAATGGCAATGAATCTATGATCATTTTCCAACTGTTTTCACGTTTTTTCATAGAAATTGTAATTTGTACAGAGAACACAATTACAGGATAATTTCACATTAATAAATTACATCTTTATTCACATAAATAAATATTATATATATTAATTTATTATTTAATTCTTTTTNCTAGCCGGATAGATCAATGTTCAGACAAACCAAATGAAAATTGGGAGACCCGAGCTCAAGTCCCAGTCCCGTCAGACTTTTTACATGTCCGTTTCTCCTTGAAATTTTTCCTATTCACGCTGCTTTAACGTGCCACGTCACCTTAACTCTTTTCCTTTCAACTTTTTTTTATTCCATAAACACTATAACACTATATAGTGTTTATGGAATAATAATAATAGTTGAAATTCGGACATATTTTCATTGGTCTATTCCATAATGTCATAATTAAACCGGATATCGGTTAAATAAAGGGTATAGAGTAGGATATGGGGTGTATAGGCTTAATAGGTATGTGTTATGTGTGTTACATTTTTCTCCGCACATTGGATTTATTAAGAGGTTATGCTTAGTCAGGCTATCACCTCTTTGATACTTTCTAATTCTCAGATAAACTTATGCCCCTTTTATATGTATGAAAACGGAAAGAAATGCCTCTGATTGTGGAAAACACGCTATGTTTGACTATAATTTAGAGCGAAAACAAATCTACTCCATTTATTTATATTATCGTTCCTTGGGATTTCATCTGCTCCTCGAGTTTGGTGAAAATCCCTCAAAATGTATATTAAGCTCGTTTTATTTGGCATTTATATGCACTGTTTTTAGTGGTTCTCATGTGAGTATCATCATCCTTATTTGCCGTTATATATTGTCTATGACATTAAAAATTTTCACGGTAACTCCTTCTCCAGTAATGGTGCTTTAGCTTTAATAAACGTACGCCTCTACACGTGCTGTTGCTATAAACTTAGACATGAGGTAAAAAGGCCGCATAAGGTGATTGCCTTTCGTATGTTTTGTTTTCCTTTCATGAGTTTTTATTCTATTCCAACTGCTCCATCAAATCTGTTTTCAGATGAGTCATTCTTACTAAAATATTTTCGTAATGGCGAATAGGAAGATTGAAGGCACTAATTTGTCCATAAAAGGCAGATTCATGCTTCATAATGGGTTTACTCACTAAACGAGGCAATCTTAATAATGAAATCTGTGGAGAAAGTACCGTTTTTTTCCTAATAAGCGTGTAAAAAAGTTATGTGCGGGGCTTTATTTGAATAAACTATTGAGAAGCATCGGGGACACGAGACGGAGAGGATTGGAAAAAACGAAGGATGTGTCGTTTTCTTCTCTCGGAATGAAATTTAACCCCCACAATATCTCGGCAGCCTCCGAGAGGGCCTCCGATCTCCTCTCAGAGGGTAATTCGATTATGAAAATCGAACTATGAACGCGATTTTTTCCTGCTGCTGTACACAATTTTATTTCCATTTTGAAAAATATGTTCAGAGCGCAAAACATGCTGACCGATATTGCAATAAATTTAGTTAAGCACATGTATTTTTATATCGCAATAAGCTGCATTTGCCCTTTGGAGATAATTCGTTTTATCCAATAGAATTTATGAACCGCTTCCCTTAAAAGTGAAGTAGAAACGTTAACCATAAAAACATTTAAAATTCCTGGTCGGAAATAATTGCTTTTCTCTTTTGTAAATTCTCCAAAAGGTGTGAATAAATAGTAATAAAATGAATGGGCCACATTGAAGATACGATTGAGGTTCCGTTTATAATAGTTGTAAAAATATTAGGTCACGTTCAGGTGAGCCAACTTTTTTTGAAATTTGCAAATTTAGCAGCTGTTGTGATAAGAGGTGTCTGTAATATGTTCCAGTTCTTATAAAGTGGTGCTAAATAGCTAAAAATAACTAAAGCACCAAAAAATTTACATTCACCGCTTACTACACCTTAAATAATATATCAGTTTCATGTAATTACACGAATACCTTTGAAATTTCTTTCAGATGAATTTTTCCGCTCATCTATTCCGACATGAACTGTTAGTCTGAGAAATATGTTTTTAGCATTTTTAGCATAAATTCCTATTAATTTAATACAAATGATTCGACGCAAATAAACTCTTAGATAAGAAAAGAAATTAATTGAATATTTACTTAATTTAAAAAACGAAACTAAATAAACTAATAAAATATGTTAATAAATTAATTAACGAAATTAATGGAATGTTTAATTTTTGTAAGTGCATCGTATACTGTTCAATTGATCTGCGTTGAAATATTTATCCATGCCATTCAGCTCAGAGATTTGGTTTTTTGAGTTTGTTTTAGTTTGGTTACTACTCATTTAAATATAGTCTATCTAGAGAGCGACTATTTCATTCCTTCAGCAATCAAAGCCTGTTTAAAACGCTTAAGTGCATGATTTCTCCGCAGTCGATTAGTCGTAAGTGAACCAAACTTTGGAGTCTAACCATCGGATTTAAACAATTCGTTTCGTAAAAGTCTTTTTCTATATCATTCTCGCATTCTCATCAAGAATTTTTGGCATCGATCTTAAAGTGAAAAATAGCATGGGCACTTAGCGCGTGGGAAGTGACGTGACGTAGCGACGCGAGGAGGCGTCTCTTATGGACAACTCTCCTCATTTAATTTTTTTTCACCTTTTCGTTTTGTCGACCAATGGGATCGAAGGAGACGCCATCCCACGGCAAAACGATAAACTAACGACTATGAGGCGGAGATATTAACGCCCACGCGAAGTAATTCGAATCGGTGCAATAGCGGAAAGGATTCTTGCTAAGTGTTGTAAATTATGACGCGCTTCTTCGTATCCAGGTAACGAGGAGTTCGCCCGGAAAGGGCGTGGGATCTAAATGGAAGTGAAAACTTAATTGCGATGACGCAAAGTAAAATGGTGCGGTTACAAGCACGTTGTGTTTTTATGTCCATTTGAAATTAACCCGAACTGTCTCACAATCAGTTAACGAATCAAACTGTGTTAATGTTTGCCAATTAAAGTTTCCTTAATTCGTTGTTTTTTGCCAATGCAAATTTGTCCTTCAACTAGAAGAGAAATTCTCCTCTTGGTGTTAATTATGTTCGTGAATTATTACGAAAGTGGGATATTTAAAAATAAAAATAGATAAGAAATACAAATGCGTATATATTCCACTTTTGATATCCCAGTGTTGAAAACAGGAGACTGAATATTAAGAACAATAGACGAAACATCTTTTAACAATTAAGTGATATGAATAAGAAACGTAACTTTGATAAATAAACTGAATGTTGAGCCATCAGAAAGCAACGTACAAAAATGCGAGAAGTTGGGAAAAAATCTGAATATGATGGACAATAATATGAATATTGGAGACACGGCTGATGTGAAGTGTAAAACAAAACTCCTAAGCCGTATTTGTAAGTGGCCGTGGTACATACAACAACTGTTGTATGTACCACGGCCACTTACAAATACGGCTTCGGAGTTTTCTTTTACACATGATGGACAATGTAGGTATACCAAAAAATATTTAACTGTCAAGCAAGAGAAAGTTGAAGACCGATGGAAAAACGGAATGGCTGCTCAGGCCTAAGGGACGCGAACAACACGGGAACATTTCAAGCAATTACTTTATTTCGTTGCTTGGAACTGAACTGTGATAGCGCTTTCCAATCAGCTGCTGCATTCTAAATGCATTAGAGTTCTAATCACACTTATATTGCGCTAATTTATGGCGTTTACTTCTTTGACGTCAGTTGCTAACGGTGTAGTTAGCATCACTACGTTAGTTCCCATCGTAAATGGAATGCCTTTAATTGGACAGTATTAATGCTCTCTAAAATTCTGAAAAAAATGTGTGCAATATGAAGTTTTACAGCATCAAATTCACGCATGTTATATGATTTTCTATAGAAAGTTCCTAGAATGATTGAAATAAGAAGTCAATTATAAGGACAAATAAATGTATTTACTGAATCTCTCTTTTCCAGTTGCCAGATTACCTTGAACCAAATTTGGTCTCTTTAATACACAAATAAAGCCATTTAAAGGGAACAGGATGCCGTTCCTGGTGAAAGCATAAGTAAAACTGACGATACCGCCATTTCACCAGTGTATCCCCAAATCCACGCTCTCAGTGATCTCTCGTGTTTTATTTCCTTTCCAGATTTATATTCCCCTCTGTATTCTTCCAATCTTCAAAAGTAGCCTTTCAGAGGATTGCGTGTTATTTCATATGTTTCAATTTAATCGCACCCTGTCACCGTCCTCTATTGCCACAATTGCTTACAATTCGCTTCTTTTTAAACTGATAAAAACTTTGGCTGAAAATAAATATGAAATTCGCCCGAAAATTTCCAAATGAAATTATCCAAAGCATTTATTTCTTGGAACAATTTCGAATTCTGAGTTTGTGGTCTAATGTGCTACTGTTAAACTAATCAGTCCTTCCCCAACTCCATTATAAGGATTGGCATATTTTATTGCATTTTATACGAATCTGGAATGGAATCCTCGTAACTGATTTGATTTATAATGCAACAGTTTTAGAAAATCACACAATCAAATTCTGCCGCCACTTTATCTTGCGCGGATTTCCTTCTATCAAACAAATCCAACTCGTAATGGAAACCATACTTTATTACGGAATACTTTCCTTCAAGCCCGTCTCGTTCGCGGAAGACGCAATATGAGTGGTAAAATACTTAATAAAAGGCAATAAAAATATTTTCAGTTCAAAAGGGGGTTGCAGGTAATTACTTTTAACGTAATAGGATTCTGACCTCCGTAGGTATGCGTACTTTCGCATGCTAAAAGGACAGGGAATCGTTCGTAAGATGTCTTCATTGTTTAATGTCAGCATAAAATCGAACAATGGCATCGCGCTGGAATACGCCAAGGAATTTACGCCATCCGCCGTTTTCTCTTATTTTATTAGCGGCCGCCCTATAAGCCCGAGCGATGCACGCCTGCCTCCTGTCTCGTTTTTCCTTAACTTCATTACCTCAAATGACGAAGAGTCACGCGTGAATTAACACGGCAGAAAGCGATCGTGATTATTACCCGCTTACGCACTACGATTTCGCCAATCGTTGGCATTCTCTCTGCCGCCTTTAGTACATCTGTGCGCCGCTCTTAACGAGAGGGCGAATAAATCTTTTCCTTCGCCGCAAGCAGTAAGAAACCAGCAGAATAGCTTCTTTTATCGGAGGATGGCACCGACCACCGATCTGACAAATGCAGGACGAGCATATCAGTGGCCGATAGTATCTGAGTCGTACATGTCCGTTAGTACTACTTAAGTTAGCTCGATTAAATATTCTCCGATATTGATCTCGTGAACTCTGAGCTCTGGTTCTCAATGGTTTTATCAGAAGAGGAGTCTAAGATGGGCGGTGGAGATAGCGAAGGCGAGGCACGCTTCTGAAGGCGGAGATCTGCTTTGATTTGGCGGTGGATCCACACTCGATCCTAAAGATTAAGGTCGTTCACATACTCGGATCCAGTATTTCCTCGCAGGCTAATAATACTCTCGGGCCGAAGGTTATGAATGCGTCCTGGATGCAAAATCGTTCTAGTCCTCTTGATTAAAGTGGATGCAAACACACAGAATTGAGCCCTTTGCCTCTTTTAAATCGTTGCTGACAATTTATGGTTAAAGTGAGAAGGAATATCATAAACATAGTTCGGAGAGTTGGATAATAACACAATATATATATATATATATA
>KZ308748.1:948378-1004517 GCA_000376725.2 Ladona fulva
AGGATTTACTGGTGGAAAGAGACATTTACATATTTTGGATGAGTAGGTCTCCTTTGGGGATCAAATTAAAATCTCTATCAGATAAAATATCAGCTCCCGGAGGTGGTTGAACGTATATCAAATAGAGGAGAACGATTCGGTATTCTTTTTGCTTATGAAGTTTGTCATATTTCAAAAAAAGATTATAGTCGAATTTGCGACCGATCGTTCTCAATAAAATATCTGATTCTGATTGAAGTCCTCTTCAACGGCGCTTTTTCTATCTGCAAATCTTTTCTTTTGAAACTTCTTCTATTCTTTTCATCCGCAAAAGGACGCTCAAATAACGAGTAGATTGCAAGTAATTCTCTAACTAAGATGAATTCTGAGTCAATAGCAAGTAATTTCTATCAAGGGCTCATCAAGAAAAATTTCAAGAATAGTGATATTAGAGACAAAATCCCTATATTATGCTCGAATAGCAAACCATTCAATTATCTTCATATATTAATAGCCGTATCACCACAATTCTCCAACACCAATCAAATAAAATTCTTCGCGGTGAATACAGCAAATATGTATTAACTGTGTATTACTCTGATCTCCTCGGGCGAAATGCGCTGAGAAGACAGCATTTCCTCTCTCAACATCCATCTCCCTCCACTTCCTATTAACCTTATTTTGCCGAAGATTAGGTTTTAAAACAGAACTTTGCAGTTTAATGGTAACTATTGAAGTGTTTTCTCTTACATGGCGAAGGTTTTTAAAGCACTCATTTACGACCATCTTCCCTTTTCAAACTTCTCTAACGCAATAATTCGGTCGATGAAGCCATTTCAAAGGACTCCTCTCGTCCGTACTATTCATTCATCAACGCAGCGAGTCCCAGAAGAGAGGAATTTATGACGCGGCTTCTGGGGCAAATATGGAGCGTGCATCGAGGGAATTAAAGACGCATTGCGCAGTCTCGATCTCCGGAGCAGATTAATGCGAATCTGTAGCTGGGTGTAGCATTTATCAATTAAGAGGAAGGAGATGAGAGGGCATATTATAGGTGGGAATGCTGATGACCGGCGTCGGTAGCGCGATATGAGATCGAGTGCTCCTTTTGAGGATGCCCTAGAGGTGAGGAAAGAGAGGAAAGCAGATCGGAGATACGGGATGAAATAGTGGAGCCACGACCTAATTCGGGAGCGCCTTCCATTTTGAGAATACATTCATTGTGGTAAATTATCGGTGCTTTATCTTCTCGGGTCCATTATTTCGCGTCTTATTTTTTATGCTGTATTTTAATCGGTGCCTTTATAAGAACATCTCTTATATATAATACTCTCTTATAAACTTCGTCTTTACGTTCGTGGGATTCGGAAACGCGCATATTTTATAACATCTGATCTCCGAAAGTTCATTCCAGGAAATCAATTGCGGAAAGGCCCGTTTCAGTATAACTTGTCAAAGCTATCTTTTAAAGTTTTTTTAAATTTTTTTTATTCAATAAAAGGAAGCTATTATATTCTTCTTTTATCATGATTTACACCGGAGATACATACGTTACCTACTAGACTCAATTTCTCAGCTGATAATGTATAGGAAATTATGCTTATTACTACTTTATTCTAACCTAACTAGTTAAATGGAAGATGGGACTTTATAGTCTCAATTTCGCCAAATAAAGTCCCATGTATGTATGTATGTATTCGAGGCTAATTGTATGAAATTCTTGAGGAAATAGAGATCATGTCTCTCATCCAATAATCAAATCAAATCTTAGAACCATTTTAGGCAATGTAATGAGAGCAGAAATGCAAAATTATCAAGAGAAATGTAATAGTGAGGTGTCAGGCAAATTACGAGAAAGTTTCGTAAATATATTTAGAAATGCAATAGTTGTATAGATTCCAGACCAAGTTCTCTGAAATAATCACAAACTACCGGTTTTGACAATTTAGGCCAATTGCAGAACTTATTTTCTGTGTATTACATACAAATATTTCGTTGATAAATTCATGTTCCTATCGGTGACACCAGGTGAATCCCAAAGGTATTTTATTTCGAAAACCTGGCTAAATTTCACAATGTCTATTTTTCCTCAAATTTGAATAGGTTTGGTCTTATACTTCTGACATAATTTAATTATTTTCACAATAATAGTATCAGGACTAAGTGTATGTGCGAGCACATGTTTTCATCCACATTACAAATAATGCGGAGGTTTCAGTTTTGGACCGAATCGGGTCATTTCGTGCAGACTGCCGATATTAATGATGAGTATTTATAGGTTTTTATTTATCGATGATTAAATATTACGTAACTAATTTTTCCCATTATCTCCCGCTGCGCCCACACGGATGAGCCGTTCTTTTTCGTCGGCTTCTCGTTCACGCCCTCGCTGAGTGATTTTCGGGAGTTGAAACCATCTCTTTTTTCCTCTCTTGATTTTCCCAACTGAGAAAGTGAAAAAAATCACCAAAAATCGCCTCTGGGATATTTTTTCTGCCTTCTACCATTTTAAATCGTGCGTTTTCTTGTTTGGTTTCAGATTCCTTCGGATATTCTATTTTCGGCCAACTGGAGAAACGAATTTAGTGCGAAAGATAGGAGAATAGTGGGAGAATGAATAAGGCTGAACTTATTTTCACTTCTAATACTCGATAATTCGATAGCGCTGTGTCCCAGGTTCGAATCCTGGTTAGAGTATTGTTGTTTGTGTTCATCTTTGAAAGGTTAATTGTCAGAGTCATTTAATTAGACTGAAATTCGATTACTAAAGACGTTATTGTTACTATTATTATTTTCCATTTTTGGAAAATAACTATATAATGTTGTAATTATACATTTTAAATAAAATCTGTAAATTTTCTGCAATATTATACTAATTCAGTTTTAAAAAAAATCCGTTTCTCTTCGAGTTTAGAGCTTCTGGTAGTGATAAAGAGTAATGAGATAACAAAGAATAATTTGAATTTATTTCAGTAACAAACGTTTAAATATTCTAAAGGGAAATGTAATGTAGTTTGTAGTAAGTGCGTATTGCCATTGCGATCTTTCAAAGATTTCAATGAGTTTTGCTGTAAATATGTATGTACATATAATATGTATGTATGTACGATGACAGTTTTTTCATTTGATATTTTCACAAGTTACTCATTTTTCAGACTGCTGGAGATGTGCCCTCTTTATTAACATTTTAAAGTACCTAAATATTGATTTTGATATTTTCATTAAATATACTTGCAGCGATCACTTTCGTCCTCATGAATCGTCTATTAAAGTGATTGCAAGGATGACCTTTTGAGGAAGTTTCCATTTCAAGAATTCCTATCCTTTTCTCAGAGTTACGACTGAAATCATAATCCCTTGAAGTGGTTCCTCAAACACTCAGTACTCAATGAAACGGTAATTTTATAATAAAAGAAAATCGCATTCCGTTCATACCAATTCTCTTTTAACGTAGAGAGGAAATGTTGTCACCATTCTTCGTACTTACGTTTTGAGATAGTGAATAAATAATTCCATTTAGATGAATAACGCATTCATTACTCGTACATGCTATTTTCATTGGATCAAAATGACTCATAACTAGAGAAAATAATTTATCTGATCAAGTAACTTCTCCGTCTTTGAATGTAGTGCATTAGGTCAAGTAGGCTATAATTACGATGAGAAAGCTCTTACCATTGCTTTTCCCGTTTTATCGAGAGTTTAACTCCTTGCGTGGAAAAAGCGTAAGCGTGGGACATCTACAGAAGTGGTCACGAATCGCTCTTTCGTGACTCGACGGCGTAACTCTTTCAGCGGCTTTTGGGAGAACGATTGTTTTAATTCGTTGGACGCGATGGCAGAAATGTCACATTTACATTCATACATCTCATATATGGAAGATAGTCCATTATCGGCCTTTTTGTATCGTCACTAAAGAGTTTTGAAGCCATAAATAGGATTTACTGGTGGAAAGTGGATAATTCTCTCCTCTAACTTGAATTTAGATCTCATTTTACCAAAGTTTTGCAGGAATTCTGAAAAATCAATTTGATAGAGGAAATATGCCTTACAAAGAGTTAATGAATTTTTCCAGTTGTTAATAGTAAATATCGACCAGGGGTTTGGCTCTCCGATGGATCCGCTCAACGATTATTTGGTGTCCGTCTATTTCGCCTGAGTTTAAGGAGCTATAGTTCGACGCCCTTTTTCTCCTTTCGTAACGAGAGAAAAGCAGTATTTATCAAGAGGAAGGGACAGAAAATTAAGAAATGGATTTGACAAATTGAACCCGGAAGTGGGAGAAATCTGCTTCGTCATCCGAAGGAGCGATCCCGGTTGATTCTATTTGGGCCACAGAATTTGTACGTCTGCTTGCCTCTGATTTGGCGCATATGGCACGTCTGGGAACGCCCACTGTCCGTCTTTTGTTTCCGTTTTCACTGAAAAAGAAGAAGATTTTAGCTTAGTCTTTAGAGTACACTGTTGTATTCTTTTCCTCTGAATTCAATGTTCCGCAGTTATAGAATCGTGTTTTGTGGATCGATAGCCGTAATTCGGTCATATCAAAGTCGCTAACTGATAACATATTTTTGTCACCTCTACTTTTTAGGTTATTTTAGATTGTATGAGAATATTATTCATAAAATCCCATCACAATAGCTATTATCATCGATAATGTACGTATGGTATCCTATTCTATTTCTTTTTGGAGAGAGTGGAAATTTTATCTTCGTAATTTACAATACATTATTAACGTCTTCATTGGGAAAATTAGGACCAGTGTCAAATTTACGGACTTCTTTGATGGCAACTGTGACGCTACTTCATCCCATAGATGAAAACACGAAGGACACTGATGGTCGTAAGGTTTAAAATACAAGCTTCTTTCGACATTTTGCGTGAAATCCGCTCGGCCTTAATCATAACCAGTCATACCAATTAATTTTTAAGATGAACATCTCAATACGTTCATTCCATGACATTGGAAACTCATTGCTCAAGAAAGATGGAGTCAAAATGGGTCATTCTTTTACTTCTCTATCCACCGAACAATTTTCTTGTCTCAAGATGTAACTCCGCGATAGCTTTCCTGACAGTTATGAGCGAAAGCTCTCCTATATGTTTCTTTCCAACTCCAAGAATGAAGTTCATTCGCTCGCCCCATTAATCTCTCCTGTATCTTCTTCTAAAGAAAAAGCCGCTTCTCCATCCTCATTCTGTCGGCGCTAAAGGGACTCAGTTTCCCTTTGCCTTTATCTAGTCAAATCGAGCTCATTACTGCCGTCTGTTAACGCCTTTCATTCAATCGACAGCTGGAGAAATAAAAATAGCTTCAACGCTTTCTCGTTCGCACCTTCCACATCGAATCTTAATGTAAAAGGTGGACAAAATCAGCCTAATTGCTTCTATTCACGTTCGAAAAATAATGTGCCTTTCCAATGACACATGAGCTCATGTGGATATTTGCAATGGCGGTCGGTTGATTCGCTCTCGGAAATTCATCTCGGCAATCTACATTTGAGCTCAATAATTTATTCCACAATTAGAGAATTCTTCTCGTATCAGAATGCAAAATATTTTCTTTACGCGTGGCGTCCGTTACGTAAATCTTTCGGCGTAGAAAATAGCGAACAAAAAATTAAGAAGATTTATGTTTCAACCTCCTAACCATTCATCAGTTACTTATTTAATTAGTGATAATTTGTAAGGAAAGATCCACATAAGTTCGAATCCTGTTGATTCGAGTTGAAAACTCTGAGAAAATGCCTTAGTTGAGAATTAATGAAAGATAACATTAAGGTAAATAATTATATCTTGAGGTTCATTTCCGCGACATTACGCTATCTTTAACTGATGGAGTTAAGGAAAAGCCTCAGAGTACCTGTATCTTAGCCAGTGAATGTTTCTTATACCAAAATACAACTTTCAGAATCTGCTTAATGCCTTCTGATGCAGACGTGATAAATTCACACGCGAATAATATTTTTTAAATAAGGAAAAATTCCAAAATTTTAGCGATATACAGGTTGATAACGGTCGGCCAACGTCATCCAAGAAATTCCATCGACTGCGACAAATGTTTAAACTGCTATATAAATTCCATTTTAGTTTCTTCACGCCCTTATTCCTTTCGAGTGTTTCCCTTCTGTGGATTTTTATATTAGGAACTACCCCGATATTTTCTTTACAGCCATAACATCAACTTTTCCCTCTCTATTTCTATTCATATATTCTATTTTATTACTATGTAATCTCGTGGACGATGGATTAAACAGAAGAAGAAACTTTCCAGTCTCAGTTTCTGCCAAAGGATACCCTTAATTTTGTTATTTCCTCATTTATATAACTTTCTAATATCCACGCACGATTCAGACGACAAGGTGGTGAAGCAAATGAGTTGTGTGAATCACGCTCGTCTCTTTAATTTCCATAATTTTTTTGATCGTAATCAATCACGCTCAGATAATTACTGTCTAAATCGATCGCACCCGAAAGCCATTATTAGCTGAGATAATGAAGATATTTGTATGATATTTAAAACTCTTGCGGTTAAGCATTTCTCGTTAATGATGGATCATATCTCGTTAGGCTTTGGGCATGGAATTCGGTCACTATGGTTATTGTTTTTATGTACCCATACTCTAATTCAAAATTATCCCCATTATGTTTCCCGGAGAGCCAAGTCGTTTCATTCGCGACAAAGGGCGAGCGTGCGCTTACGCAATTTCGGGTTCCAAGGCAATGGATGCTTCGTCCACATATAAGGAAAGATCGATTCGCTCTTTTTAAATCGGCTCTTGTCGCTGTCACGAATGTGCTCCTTATTGGATAAGCCGCTTTGATCCGCCCAACTCCTTTCCTTATTCGTCCGAAAGGAAAATAAACTGGTCTTCCGTGGATTTGCGCCACGATTCTGCCTTATCTTCTTGAGAACAGGCTGAATCACTTCGGTGAAAGTACAAGCAACAATATTAGCTAAGTGTGCAAGCAAATCTACTTGTTGCATTTAAAACACATAAATTAATGGTGACAAATTTTTATGCATTTTTATAAATTATAAATATTTATTTAGTATGTTGCCTTAGGCCGACTGAGAATAGTTTTCATAGAGTTCCATTGTGACTGAAATGATGAGCTTCATCGACTACGAGTCAAAGTATTGAGTTAAATTTCAAGTGACCAGAAAAGGAACTCATTTTTTTATTCCCTCGCTTCTTACGTGTCATACCGGCGTTGCATACAATGTGTTACAATGTTACATTACAATGTTACATTCAATGATTGTTTAAAGAGAACATATCGTATATTCTTTGAGGATATATTATAATGCTCCTCTCACTTTCTTCTTGTATTTCAAATACGAAGCTATCCTAATGCTATTCATTAATGTAATTGCTATGTTCTTGGTGCAGGGCAAAGAGACAGGGAAGACAGTTTCAATTTTCTCGAATTCAAAGTTTCAATTTTTCAGCGTGATTTGTTCGTTTCTGTTGGAAAACATCTTGTATTACTCATCTTCAATTACATCCGCATTACGCATTTTCCCTTGTCTAGGTATTCTGTTTCCTCTTGTTTAGTTCTTTAGTATACGGTTGCTGAGAAATGAAGAAGTGACATCGGCAACAGTCTCCTCATCAAATCTCATAATGACCCCTATTGGCCATGCGATCGCTAGAAGAAGCACTTACGATTGATATTTTGAGAATTGACAATGCCTTTAGTTCCAACCAGTCCCGCGTGGGCGCCGTTGACGAAAGGATACTCACACTTGGAATAACACGGACCTTCAACTAGGATTTGAAAGGCCCAAACAAGGCCTCAAAGGCCTCCTTTACAGGGCGTGCATACGCTTGCGCCAGCTTCTTGCAATTCAAGAAGCTAAATAAGGCCTCATACTTGTCCGCTTTCGCCGTATTTTTAATGGAACAGCATTTGAGGAAACTTGGATACTCAAAATGAAATGGTCGCGGAGCTATAGGTCGTTGCAAGTAAGGTATATGCGAGAATGGAGGCAACGCACTCTCACCCTCCTTATGGGATGAAATAGCACATGACTTTTTTATAATGTTCTTCAAATCATGACGGATTTTAAGCGAGGATCTTTACCGTTCCAAAGAATTTTCTGAAAAACAGACCCTTCCTTGGTTCAACTCGGTTTTATTGAACTTATTTAGTTTGAGTTTAATTCAGGCTTTAAAAAAGTACGTCAATATCGAATGCTTTATTTTCCTACCTTAGCATATGAGTACATCACAGCTATCTAAATGATACAATTCGCGTTCGACATCGGCGAAAGCGGTCCCGGGTTCGATTCCCGGTGGGGGCCTTCGTGCGAAATGACCAAAGAAGTCGAAGAACTTTTAACAATACTACTACTAAATATACTCACCCCAATTTTGGACATTTATCGTTCTTGAATAGACACAAAATATCATTCGTTTTAGCTTGGGCAATGAACTGATTTTAGTTTTCACTAGAATGTTTTCCGAGAAGGAGCTGAATTAAGCCAGCAAGTATTTTAAAGCTAAAGCTCTAAAGTTCGAATTAAAAAGACGGCGCCAAATCAAAAAAGATGCAGAGTAAACAAAGCGATTCCTTAGATATTTGCAGATACTTCCCGTCGGAACTCCAGCATCCTTCTCCCGTGAACCAACGTTTAGCATTTGTTGAATTTGTTACTTGACCGGGTAAAGGATACTCATTCCCCTGCGATCCGTTCCTTTTGACATTTTCGTCTTTTCTCCTCCCTCCACTTTTGGCCTCACTCCCCCTCCACTTTTGGCCTCACTCCCCCTCGTAACTTCTTATCTCCTTGTAAGGTAATGCGGGTCGACGAGTTGCTCCTTCTCCCCCGCGTTCCCCTCTCCCCCGCAGCGGATGCCTGCCAATGTTCCCTCTCTCACTTATTTCCATAAACGCACAACACTTCATTCAACCACGGCCATTGCACTTTCTCCCCTTACGTCTGCTCTCCATTTATGTAAATCATACGCATAAGGCAATTAACGAGCATTAACTCTGATCTAATAATACTGATTATGGATGACGGAGGGTTATCCCGAAGAAGTTTCTTTTTCAATAATTTCCTGAAATTTTAGGATATTCCTGCGCGGCACTAAAATATTTGAAAATCGTCAGTTTCTTAAATTTAATCGTTAAACCGTGTTATTTTTTGTTATTGATATCAAGATAATTAATGAAGTTTGGAATAAATTGTATTTATCTCGTGCTTTTAACTTCATTATTCGGGTGAAGAGCTCAATATTTTGTGTATTATTATTTTCGGAATTCAACATCGGTTAAACCAATTTAGAATTGTGAAACTTTAAATAACAATGGGACTTTTGCTTTTATTTAAACGCTGAATAGTTGACATTAATGAAGAATCGCGCTGAATTTTCAGTAAAAGGTTAAAAAGCTGTATTTGCTTGAGACCGTGGTACCCGAGCATTACTCTGGTAAGAAATTCGTCTTCCTTCGCATTGTTCTCGCTAAATTAAAAAATCGGTTCATAGATCTGTTCTTCCGTAAGTTTTTAATACTTATAATACGGAATGGAGATAAAACTCGGTAAAGATTTAGAAGGAAGTAGTTATTTCTCGGTGGATTGCATGTAGGAATAGTCCTCAGGTAGCGTCTCTCCATATCATGGACGTTTTGGACGCATACTCGGCGAATGATGATGATCATTGTCCTGAAGAAGGTCGCTGAGTATACGGCCGAAACGTCGACGATATGGAGAGACGCTACCCGGTTGGAGTCCCGAGAACTATTCCTATATCGATAAAGATTGTTTTCTATCTTTTGACGCATTTGAATATGGTCTGTATGCGTTTCCAGAGGATTTTGAAACCGTTATTTGCTAAATTTTAGAATCTCTAGATTTAAAGAAGAAATTAGTGTTTTCTTAATTATAATTTTCCCCGTTTTCGTGTATTTTAACCGATTGGGCCGGAATAATTAAAACTGGGAGTCTATGTATGATTGTTTGAGTTAAATTTTAAAACTCTGAATCAATGGAAAAAACTCACAAATTTGTTCTTACAGTCCGAATTGGTTGTTGAATAACAATAAAAAATGCAATATCTTAACTCTTTTGTAATATTTTACGAGAATTCGTTTCCATATGTCTCCGAGATTTTTATTGAGTATGAAAACATGGCTAATAATAACTCTACGATTGTTTGCACCTTTTCATTCAACTCCGCTCATGTTATTTTCTCTCTGAATAATTCATGAGGTATAAGAGCGTCCGATAATATCTCTTGATACTCGAGCGCAATTCAATAAATAGAAAATAAGGTGTATGAGAAACCAAGTCTTGGTAGTCTTAATATGTATCTCTGGTACTACAGGTCATAAATTCATAACTGAGAAAAAAATCTCTAGATGTGGTTAAGGATGGAACTCTATGTTTAGAAATCAATAAGAAATTCTTGTGGCATTAGTACTTGCAGTCCGAAAGTAGGATAAGGCCTGATCCACTTCACTTTGGAGTGGAGCTAACTGCTTTTGAGACAGAATCAGGTTTGCAAGGCAAGATGAGGAGTGAGGTAGTTTACCTTTGCTTTCCTCACAGAGCCAGAATGATATGATGGGTGCAAAAGACGTCACATTCGTATGATCGCAACCAGGAATGAGATAGAAGGAAATGGAAGATTCTTTTTCCTTTGTCTCGAACTAAAAGACAGATGAAAGGATCCCAAATAGTAGGCATCTCTTTCGACTTCGGCGAAAGCGGTCCCGGATTCGATTCCTGGTGGGGGCCTACGTGCGAAATGATCTCAGCTGCCGAAGCACTTTTAACAATACTACAACAAGACATATGAAAATAACCCATTCACCAAGATATTCGCTTGCTGAAACCAAACATCGGTTAAATTGTCGATGTGCTAATGCACATGAAAACAACCCCGCAGAAAATACAATGTAGTAAGTTACTGTTTATCTTTGGCGATTCCTACACTTATGTATACATTTCAATGGAATTTTTACTATGTTCTCCTGGTCACTGTAGCGAGAAATCTCCCATCAAGCTGTGAACGTTAGCGATATGCGTTTTCAGCTTAGCTCTGCAGTCACGAAACTTCCCAGGTGTCAGTACGTGTAACGCGAGAAAAAAGCGAAGGCGCGTGTGGGGCGCACTCCGAGTCGTCACTTCCCACGCCACAAATGGCCTTTCCACAATTTCCGAACATTACCTCCATACTCTCCTACGCACATTTCCATTCGTCCCACGCCTTTTTCCATTCTTCTTTCACACTCTTCTTTATTCTCATCTCTTTCTTCATCGCTTTACGTGTGACAAAATGAGCTATCATATCTGCTGTTACGTGCACCTATTGCCTACTGCGTGATGTTTCCGGAAATGGTCATGTCTCTTCTCAATTCATCTCAGTTTGTATCTTTTATGTTTTCGCCTCAACTTCCCTTGGAGTTAAGAGAATTTTCTATGGCTCTCTAATAGAAGGTGAAGTACACGTTCCGTATATTTTAACAGATCTTCCTATATTTAGAACAAATTATATCGCTGGTTCTTCTCCCATTTCAAACAGAGATCCGACCTTCTTCAAATGCCTATAAAATTTTATTAAAAACACTAAATGAAAAGATTCTATAGTTATCCTATCATTGGAGGAATATGCCTCTAATATAGTGCAAGTAGAAAGGAGTTAATTCCAAAAGTACTTTGTGACACCATTTATTTATTTATTGTTACCCCTTTTTAAATATTTATAACTCTTTTTGTGACTTAAAAGTTTTACTAAAATTCATATAGTTCCCTATATAATTGACGATAGGAAGACCTACATATTAACTAAGGTGTCAAATCTGGATTCAGTAACTGGTGCAAATGATCTCAGGTGTCGAGGAACCAATACAACTAATTTTACAACATGCCTCTTGCTTTTATCTTTGTACAGAACGTTTATAATGACTAAATTATCATTAAATAATGAACATTTCACAAGGGAGGGATGTTTTCTTTTAATTTTCTTTGTTCCTTTCGCAGCTAACAACTACCAATTCTTAGGCTAAATGACCCTCAAATCAGTTACTGAATTTTCCATTTATTCAAACTGAGCAACCGCGTTGGTACGTAGTTTATGACCTCTCCTCACGGGCTGAAGATCTGGACAAGTGTGAACGAACAATATATAGAGACAATAGAACCGAGACCTCTTTTTTCTATTTATCTCCCTCCTACGTGCTATTCCCAAATTTGTTCCGTGTTAAGTTAGATAACGGTGCTGTATTCACCAATTCCGCCGTAGTATTCTGAGCGCGCCGTATTTCGAAGCAAGGCAAGCTTAATTATGCTTTTGAATTTCTTGAGTTTATGAATAAAAGAAGCAATATGCTCAGGTTGTTAATGTAAACAGATTTTAATTGATGCTCTTTATTTCATTTCGACGTTTGACTGTCGTTTTTGAACTTAAGATTTAAAAAATTGTGGGAATAATAAAATTTAGTTCTCGAAGGAAGCAGAACTATTTCCCCCTTCCACACACCGAAAGGCGGCTTGCAGGGTCCTTGTGTAGATGTGGATGAACTATCGTTATTGGTGCAATTTTTTATGACATTGCTGATTTAATGCAGTGTGACAGATTAATCTTAACTTCTTACAATGTAGATACTCCAAAATTCGAAGATTATGATAAAGTATTAATTAGATATTATAGTAAGTTCTGTGGTTTTCCACACAAATCTACGACTTTTTATACTCAAGTTTGAGTGTTACTCGTAGAGTCATTGTGCTTCACTAACGTGGACTTGTTCTGGTTATAGTATTCTGGCTGAGTGAGGAAAGCAAGGGCAAACTGCTTCACTCCTCATCTTGCCTAATAAGCCTTATTTCCCTCTCCTAGCTATTCGTAGCTGATGATAGAAGGGATGAGGTACCAACCGGCCTTTAGACAATATGAAATAGATGAGAGTTCCAAATGGCTGGAGAAAATGTTCGCCTTCCTTACCTGAAGTAGAGTTTTTAGCAAATGACAAATTACTATTATTTACTCAATGAACTCATCGACCTTCCTTTCCTCTCTTTGTTCCTTCATTCACTTCGATGAACGCTTTATCTCAATTTATCTTCAAATCAACCTTGAAGCTGATGGAATGGATTTTCTTTGCATCGATGATGTCACTATTAAAAGCATCCACTCCATCACTTATATCACACCGTATTTCCATTTCTTCCTCCAGGTTAGGTATTTTGACGCAATAATGGTAGGTAATGATATTTATGTGGCTTGCGTCTCAAAGGTACACTCACTATTTGATCTTTGATAATCTGCGGTTTGGATGTAACAATGAAGGATTTTCATAAAACGTTGTGGAATTGGTAAATTCAGATCTTGATCTGTAAGCTGCGTGGTCGTTGCTGGAGAGTCAGTAAATTAATTAAGTAGATGCCAATATTAGTATATAGTTTGTAATTACCATTATTATTCTACGACTGACTCAATCGGAACAACGCACGAAATAGAAAATATTTCTTTGCTCTTACAGCAAAAAAATATAGAGAAGAATAACATTAGAAAACATATATATACACAAAAGAAATACGAATTACTGAAATATATTTAGGTATCGTAATTCACGAATTTCGTGAACAAGTAGTCAAATTAAAATATAAATTTCGAATACCTATAATACTAACAGAAATGTCACCGGAGCGAAAGAACGAAGAATAGACATAACCGTGTTGTGATTAAACGCTTTAGTTTTGAGAAAGTTAAATTATTTCTGTTTGAATTCTCGCACTCAGCGTTAGATAAAGCGACGTTTACTAATATTTCGTAATTAACGTGGGCAATTTATTCACGTCTGAGATTGCTTTCGCCGAATAGCTCGGCGACCCCTTTGTCTTAATGTTAAGCCATAAATTAGCTAACACCTTTTTGGACAAGCTCCTACTAGATCCTAGGCTAGCCATGTCTCGCCTACTTCGACCCAGGCCACCTGCCCCGCCTACTCAACCATTTGTAAACAAAAGGCTATGGGTGGCACTTCCTGGAGTCTTTCGAAAACAATAAATCTCCAGCTAGTTTGGTTTCGTTCGTTACTTTTTAATTTCCGGCGAAAAGCTTCGTCCACTATAGAGATCAGGGTACTGGCAGTGTTTGCTTAGAGGAGAACTGCAGGAGATATTAACCTCTCTCATATTATTAGTTGAGCGTAGATAGTAACATGAAGAATATAGAGAAAGAAAAGGACATTCTTACTAAAACATTTCTTGTAATTTAATCGATGAAATTCTGCCGAGCATATCTGTCTATACGCTTAGTTATTTTCGTTCTCTTTTTCATGTTTGTAAACTTCAAGAACTATTGAAGTTTATCGAAACTATGAAAGTTCATGGAATTAAAAAAATTTTAGAAATTATTTTTTTAATTGTAATCAGGTATTATTTTTCGTTCTAAAAATCTATAATATGGTTAAAAATCGTAAGGTGTTTAAAGTGAATTTTAAATATTACCTATAGGAATAAACAAGGAAATCTGAGCATTGGAAGATCATTTTAATATTGTATGAACCTATAATCTTATTTTGCGAGCTTTCCATTGATCACATTCAAGGCATCAGTAAAATGACGCGTGTCATTTTCTCTTTTGTATGTTCTGAGTCGTTCCTCACCGGCGTGAAATAAGATTGGAGACTCTTTCTTCGAAATTCCTTTCCTCCAGAGAAAAAGGTTCCGTAAAATTGAGTGGAAGAAACGTGTTGCATCTATCAATGGAATTCTGTACAGCTAAAACCAAAACGGTGTCGCTAACTTCCCCCTTTCTTTCTTTACATGAGTATTTATGTGATCGCTAATTTTTACATCTCTTGGATATAATTATATCTTGCACGAATAATATCCAGATTCATTTTTATAATTCTGTCCTTAATTTATATCTCGTTCTTTGTAGCTCTTCTCCACATTTCCAACCCTCTCTAATCATGGTTACTCATGCTTGAGTAAGACTCGCATGCAGTTCACAGACCAGTTTCGGTCTCAGTTTTGCGAATCGGCTCTGATCGGCTCTCTTAGTCCAGAGTATCCCAGTCCTTATTAATTCAGGAGGATGCGTTCCTTGTCGCCAGACGCCGCCCGTTCTGAGATGATTCATCCGATTTTTAAGGCCCCATAAATCATTCAGCGAGTCCGTCCTTGAACGAGGCCCTCGGGTCAGTGTGAGCATGGAAATTAGGAGAGTAGACGAGAAAATGGGCGGAAATAAAAATGGTAATGCGGAAATAATGTGGAGAAGCGATTGTCGTGCGTTTCAGTGCAAAGTGAGGAATAAAATCTGCGAGGTGAAGAATTAAACATAATTTATGTTCATCGGCGTTAAGTGACAGACGCACAGAAATGTGGTAAATATATGTTAACTGTTGAGATTTCTTAGTTAACATCATGACTCCAACGGGAAAATCTTCTATCCTCTCTTCAAGTACTTACGATTACTATTTGAGGGATTTGTTTCCATCCAGTGTGGCTAGCAAACGTAGTGGTGGCATAGATGTAGTACAGGAGTCAAAACAAAGTGTAAGTTTTAAGAAGAGTGCACGAAAAATATCTTCTAGTGAAACAGGATTTCATTGTACTGTGTGTGAATATGGACTGATTGATTATAGTGTGTATTTAATGAGGTTCTTTTTAAAATCTTTTGAGTTTTTTCACGGCTTTCGAATCCATTATAAAATCGATCACCATATTAGGATATACAAATATAACTTCATTATTAGAACTTCAATGATTTTCCATTAACCAATCCTCAAAGGATAAAGTTTAAACCAAATCTCTATTTATAAAATACTAAAAACATTTCCTAACACCGGAATTTAGGGCCGCTGTTCTAAGCCTTAACGTTCCTCTTTATATCAATGCATTTCCAAGTACAATAAGATAACAGTGAAGTTTTAGTAAGATCCAGAAATAAACTCAAGCAAATGTGCGGATGGTGGAACTCAGCGTCTCCAAAAATATTTGTATTTCTAAAATAATGCATGATAAATGGAGAGCATTTGGAATGAAACTGCAATTTCCATTATGCGCTGAACATCGAAATTGTATGTACACGTGATTTTTTCTCAAATGTTTCCTTCCGTCAGAATTTGATTAAATAGCGATCTTATGTAGGAAACCGAGGAATTCGCATCTTCTTCAACGCATGCGTCCAGTTCCAGCGTGCCCTTTAATCGCCCACGTATTTCAGCCCCAGCACGTATGGTGTTTGCTTATAAAGATGACCTGTTGGTTTAAGGAGAGCGATCCCTTTAATGTTCAATTTACATACGAACCATCGCAGTCACATTTTCCATTATGTCAAGGAATTTTCGCCGAGAGAGAAGAAGACGGACGTCACCGTTTGAAAAGATCTTGGGTGCGACTGCGTTTCTTTCTCAGCTCCGTGACTTCCCACGCGTGAACCGCTCGCATTTACACCGTCCCTGTTAAGCATTCCTCTCTTATTCATTCTGTTTGCGTATTGCTCTTTCGTTTCTTTATTTACGCCCCATCCTCACCCTTTCTCTACACCTTCTTTCGGTCATCTATCATTCCAAATCATATTTCCTTACCTTTTGTTTTTCTTTCTTTGACTAATATTTTCTTTAAGTACATAGGTCTTTTTACTTCGCGATTTCTCATCATTTTGCCCAAATAACAACTCATGCTTTTTTTGTCGGAGCTTCTCTCAGTCCTCTTTCCTTGATCTTTCATTTTCTCTTCACATTTCACTCTCCTACGCTCCTCTTCCCTTTATTCCGTCTCCTTCTTTGACTCTGCTCATGTGTTGGGGAAATCCTTCATTGCTATCCATTCTCATTTCCTCTTAACTTTATGTGCGATTTCTTTCCAAATTTATAACTATTTTACAATTCTTATTATATTTCATTCTAATTTGTCTCCCGTTCCATTCTTTTATTTTCCCCCTTCATTCTCACGGAATTTTTCCGTCGATATTTCTATTTCCTTTCTCGTTTTCCAGTTTTTGCAAGGTTTACCCTTTATTTACTGTCTCGAACACTACTTAATTTATCGTAGTATTTCCTTTCTAGAGTAGTTCTACTCTCCCTTTCTACCCCACTCATAAATTTAACGTCAGCATGTCCTGACCATATTTCCACACCTTCAAACTTTTGGCTGTTGTGTCAATCGCCTGTTTTGCGTATCATCGGACATAATCTATATAATTACCGATATTGCACGGATCTGAGATAAGCCAGATTCTAAGATCTTTTTCTGGAACTCCACCAAAGGGAATACATGAATTTTGAGTATATATCAATGATGGGGTAAAGTCTGCAATATAACTCATTTAATTAACAGTTTTTTGAAAATATATTGATAAACGGCAAAATATAGCAAATGTGAACTTATGAAGATATATTCATCACGTATTTGTCTCATGGATGGAAAACTACAGAAAGTTGAAGAAGTTAGCGTGTTAAATAAGAATTTTTAATGAATATACTGCTGTTTCATGACTTAATTTGTTCCAGGCATGATTATGTTGCTATTTATGGGGGGGGGGATCGTGCGTATTCTGTACTTTCGCGACCGTGTAAATTAATTTGGTAGTATTCACCAATTTTTCTTTTTTATAATGTACCAAGAGTAAAGGCCGAAACAACCGACGTTATTAATTCGTTTGCTCGAGATAATTTAATAAATAAATATGGCACACTGAGTTTTGTAACTATCTGGATTTTTCAATTCAATTAAAGTCGAGAATTAGCTTATGTAGATTATATAAGAAAAGTTAGGATTTCATGTGTGTAAGACGAACGCCCTTGTATTTGGAATTCTGGCTAGGAAAAACATCCGCTTAGAGTCGTAATAATTTAGTAGTAATGAAAGAAGTTTACTCTCTTTAGCAGAAAATTTATTTTATCTTCAGCAGCACCTGGGACAATGTCGAAAATTAGTGTCCTCTTCCTAGAGAAGAGAGTCATTTATGACTCCTTTTTATCCACATTAGTTCTCTGTTGAGATGAATTTGATTCTTTAAATCCGTTTTTACACATTCCATATAAATTTCACTCTTTGCCTCCTCTCTACTTCCATTCACGACAGCCTTCGCCTCCACTTCTCTCTAATTCTGCCCTCATCTCTCCCGTGAGTTGCCCAACTCGGCACAGACACTGCAATGGGCGTTGGTGATTCCGCGAAGGGTTTGCAGGTGTTGGGAGGCCGTGGGCGATCTGGGTGGGCAAGGAAGCGCTATTAAAAAATGCCCCACTCGGAAATTACCTTCAATCATACTTCTCTGATACTCTCGAGCGTTCTCGTGTTGAATATTTTCGCTAAGAAAATCTCCATAGGAAAAACACGGAGAAAACAAAGAAGGGCGGATTGGAAGTTTTTGGAAATTCGGAAATTTCAAAGATTTTTAATGAAAGACTTCCTTGACTGGACTTATTCCTTGAAAGTAATCGTTACTGCTTCGCATACGAAAATAACTGACCTATTTTGCTGTATTGGAACTCAAACGTTTAAGTATGTATACTGCTGTGGAAATTTTTCTTCTATTTGATTTTGTTTCGTCTCAGTAAACACTATTTCTCATCATTAAATTTAAGCAATTTTTGAAATTTGGGTCGACAGCTAAGATCATTTCGCACGTGATCCCCACCGGGAATCGAAGCCGGAACTGCTTTCACCGAAGTAGAACATGGCTATCCGGTGGCTCATCATAAAATATTCAGAGGTTAAACGGTGGGAGGAAACAAATTTCAAATGGTAAGATTCATTCACGCGTATTTAGCAATCCAGATTGAATAAATACTCTATGAATATATCTTCTGAAATCAATTCTTTGTGCAATACTTTTTGTAGTTGAGAGGGATTTTAAAATGCTACATGTTTTATTTGCAGTATATACACTATGTTTGTTGTCAAACCTATTGCCAATTTTTAAATACTCTCTGAAGTATTAAACTCCTTTTAGTTTATGATGCTCATTTTAGACCATTTATATCGTACTTTTTCTTGTATTTTCTCCCTTATAAAAGGTTTAAATCCTTTGTTAAATATGTAAGTGGCAGTATTTTAACCATTTTAGTATTTCGTGCATCGTGATAGTTGAATTTCAAGCCTTTTTTCGCTTCATACAACTTTTTTTCTGTATTTTACTATCAAATATTTTATTCTCAAAACCTAAACCTATGGTTCAATTGCGTTCAATGCATTTAGATAATGGGAAGAAAATGTATGCAAGTATCTTAATATTGATCAATCATTGTAATTTCTCGGTCGATATCCATCGACTACATGCAAGTGCTTTTGGGTTTCGCTTTGGCAAATCCTTCTTTTCTGACTCCGGTAAACCAAAGGAGCATTCTTTCTAAAGAGATGCTCCGGTTTATGCAGAAGAAAGTTGTTTACGATTGGGAAAGAAGTTGCAGAGATATTTGGAGATGTCGCGAAGGGAGGGAGTGATTCCTCTTTTTGATGAACTCCCATTCAAGACGGACTCATCTCATGCCACTGCCGTCTTCCCACGCTCAGGGCGTCCCACACTTCCGATAAATCCAACCCCTCTCGATGCTTATGATTGTAGAGGTGCATCGGCTATGCTCTGCTGCGAGATTGGTGTCGTTAAGAAGCGCTTGATTGCCGATGCGAAGAAACACGAGCGCCCATTTAAGATCTCCTTTTCCAGCCGAACGGGGTTGAAAAAAATTCCATTTTCAATCCCTTCAACTCCACGTGCTGTAACGTGCTCTGTTCCCACGATGGTTAAATACCTCCGGCACGAGATTCTCATAATATCGGAATCAGTGCGGAGGCGGAAGGGTGATCGTAAAACGACGACAAAATGATGCTTACGAGGGCATTCTCCAACCGAGAGGTATGAATGCCTCGGGTATTCATTTTTACCATAGCTATGTTCCGTTGGAAGGGAGTGTGGATATCAGAGTTTAAATTGAATACACTCCTGCGTGGATTCCATCAAATAAGAAGAATTTATGGGCTATTGTTTAGACAGTGATTTAGAATAAATCCAAGAAACATGGTCAAAATACATCAGTCTCACACTAGTATGCATCACTAAATCTTAAAAGATATTTCTCTACGAGATACGATGAGCTGGTGGATATTCTACGGAAAGTGAATGACTCAATCAAACTATGGCTTTGAGGAACGTTTCTTTCATAGACACCATATAAAATATGGATGGGTTCAAAAGGTGGGTGAAAAGGTTACTCCTAGTTATTTAAAAACAAACGAAACAAATTGTTAGATTTTGAAGGAATGACAGTCGCCGGAAACTAATATTTTAGCACTAAAACCTTTAATTTGGTTCGCCTTTACTGATTAATTTTGATATTTATGAAAACGATGTTACGCTTAAAAAACAGGGTTGCAGAAATTAACATAGCACTGGTAGAAATCTTTGAGGAATGTCCGTTCTTCGCTCATCTTTTCCTATTATAGAACTATTTGGTTCACCAGACCGTAATTTTATTGCAAAGTTATTGCTTCCACTTCTTTCTCTCAACAACGCTATCGCCATTAAGCATATGCTTACGATAGAAGACGTAGATTTTGTTCTGAAAATGCTTTTAAAGGTTTCCCTCAACAACGAAATCCTTTATGATATGACTTTTTTTAATCCTCTCCCGGAAGACTCTTACGCTGGCCAATTTTTTTGCGCCACATAATAAATTAAAAGCTCAAAGACCCACTGAAAGATTCTCCACCCTTGACCCTTCTGTCGCTCCTTAGGAGGCGCCTTCTGCCTTCCTTCAAACAAATTCCCTCCCTCAGTCGCATATCGCCGTCTTTGGACTCCCATCTCATTCCTCTTCTGACGTCACCCACGTATCTTAGGTAAGCGCCATCACAAGTCCCTTCAACGCCCAACACTCCTTTTCTCCGTTCTTCTCCGAACTTCGCCATACTTCACGGAAATAATGTTCGCTGTAATATGTCAAAAGTGGCAGCTCTACAACTTCGAATATGAGGTCTATGCAAGGGAAGCTTCTTTTGCGATCAGAAAGAGAGTTGTTGCCTTACGAAGGAAAAAGCAATCGGTTATCGCCCGAAATGAAAGTCAGGAGAGTCAGTTCAAAGAGGTGAAAAGTGTAGTAAGTGAATAGGTTAGATGGGTTGGTAATGATAATATTAGGTGAGATAGTTATCTTATCATCTGTTTTGGCATTCTTAGTACTACATTCGTATATCTCGAATTTCCTATCAACTTATTTTCCTAGGTTTTTATTTTTTTATTTTAGATTTATTTTTATAAGTATATAAATGGCAGAGAAAGAGAGGAAAGAGAAATTAAGAGAATTTAAGAGAAGCACCCTTAAGTCATCCCTGATAAGGAATGAACATGTGATATTATTTAAAAAAGTGACTTAGGTAGCCGTATAGTTTACAGTAATAACTAATTAATCGTTACAGGCTTTAAACATATGCAATCGAATCTTGAGCCAAAATTTTAAACCAATGTTTGTAAAATTACTTTTCTACATTTCTGCATCGACAGTTCTCTACATATCATCATTGGATGGTTTCAGTGATCAATAAGATTTATAAAATCATTGTACTAAAGTGCTGAATTGCGTTCGATAAATTACTTGGAGAGGTTTTTCTGGGAGTTATTTGATGATTTCCGTCTCGTATCATAACAGCAGAAAAATCTCTTGGTTTGTACTAATAAGATAATATTTTCATTTTCAGTGAAAGCTTTTCCGCAATTTACACATACTTTTGAATGAAATTTATGTACTGTAATCCTTATAGACTCATAATATATGGAACAGCTTGCATTATAAATTCTCAATGCAATAGAAAAGGCTGCGATCCCGCTAGTCCGCTGGTACGCGACGAGAATTTCTTTTGTTTCTTTGCCACAAAGGATGAGTGAGCGCAGAGATGCGCTCGTCGTGGAATAATAAAAGAGAAACTTAGCAATAACATGACATAAATGTGTTCCAGTCCTCTTATTGTAAAGTACACCACGAAACTCGTGCTAACGGTACCTTCGCCCCCCTCTCTTCAGCGTGCGCATGCAAAGGGCAGATAAAACACCACTAATCTCAGATCTCCTTGACATAGAATTTCATAGAATAAATTCATTTAACCTTATGAAGGAATTTAGCCATCGGTTGCAGGATCCGTATGTAAGTAGCCGCGATTCGGTTTTATCTATGTCTTGGAGATTTCAACGCTTGCATATCTATGATATGTGTGCCGTGGGGAAATTTGAAGCTTAATTCCGATGTTATTAGTTATCAGGACTTAATTTCATCTTAAAGGAGATCATACCTGTACATCTCGAACGTTCGATGCCTTGATGAAAAATTAATAAACCACTTTCTACAGATTTACTTTTTCTTACGTTAGGAGATTTTAACGAGCGAAATTTTGCAAGCCTATCGCGCAGATTATTCGTTAATTAATTTCATTAATCATATAATTACGTGGTTAAAAGTAATTAAATCATAACATTCCTCAGAATCGTCTTTTTCAAGACAAAAAGAGTATGTGTAAAATAATACAGAAAATGTTATAAATTATGAAATTTCATCTCAAGTACAGTAAATGGGAAAAAGAAACTTTATCAAAATCCACTATTTCCGCCTCAAATGTGTGGTAGCTCTTTGTGATGAAAGAGGCATAAGAACAACTTATGCACATCACCATATAACCATAACGTTAACCTGTGGTAAACGTTAAGTACGTTGCCATCCCGTGGTAACGTATATAAGTTGTTCTTATTCCTCTTCCACCATGAAACTTTATGAACTGATTCTGTTTAAAATTATATTGCTTAGTAAAGTTAAAAGAAAAGAGTTTTGTCGTCATTTAAGTTACCTTCTTTCGTCGTCTGTTTTTAGTGCCTCGCAACGAGTAGCTATTTTACTTAGAGCCTATTTTCCATACTTTCCGTAAATTGTGAAGAGTTGCGAAAGGGATTCAATATCTCTCCAATGCGACTTTTCCATTATTTATTTACTCAGATTTTGTCATCTGCATTATTCATTAATTTAACTCCGAAGAAATTTCGAAATGAAATACATTAAAGGAAATTCTCGTAGGTATCTTCTTTTATTGAGCAAACCAAATAAACCTCGGATGCCTCTCCATAGATATTATCTTCCTTTGAAGCATTTTACGTATTCTGTTCACGACGTACCTCGTTGTGTTGTACGCTACCCTAAAAACTGGCTTCACTTAACTTACATACGAGGACTTTCTTGTTTCTCTCACTTTCCTCGACATTAATACTTCATGTGCCACATTGTGTTTCCACCAGATTCAGCCTTCTTCATTCCAACCGCTCGAGCGTGAATGTTTTCTAAATTATTTTTAAAACTTCATTTCAAAATGATGCGTAACTCTCTATAACAGCGAAGGAATTTTGAAATGACTATTAATGAAACATTATTTTGTTATTGCCAAGTTTTCCGTTTGAAAGAAGGGTTTTACGCATCGCTTAGTAGCTATGAAATACAGACGTCTCGAGTAAGGTCACATAAATGGTTGAAAAGGCTTATACTTGGTTATAACTGAGTTGAGCCATATTTCCTTGAAATTCTTCCGCCCTACCTTTTGGCTCTGTTGTATTTCTTCTTTCGCGTTTTATTCCCCTTTCTTTCTTTCTCCCATCACTGCCCCCAAAGCTTTCCCCGTATCCATTTTATCTCTTCCCTCACCTTTTAAGTCGAAACACTATATCACTCTAGCCTTTCTTCTCCCTCAACCTTCAGTTTCCACTCCCTCAATCCCTTTTCATCGGTGGCCAGCATCTGTGACAAATACGGCTCTGGATTAGCAACCCAACATTCTAGAAATCTCCATTTCCTTCTGCTCTCCATGCCCCGCGATTCCCAAACGAAACAACATCGCCCTCTTCCTTCCCTCGCCCACGCAACTCTCTTTCATATCTTTTTTCACGCCCACAGCCGCGACCTTACATTCCCCTTCCTTTTGCATTACTGTTTCCTCATAAATGTTTCATGGCCGCTGGAAAAATTCTCGGACCCGCGCTTCTTTCTTCGGTGTATTTTCCCCTTCTTTCGCATCTCCGTCTGCCCATTTTCCCGGAGGGGTGTCCATCTCCACGTTTCAGCCGTCTGACTCATTCTCTACCGGGTGTTGATAAAAATCCGTGGCCTCGCATCGCCCACTGTCCCACGAGATGTCGCCAAAGGTCAAAGGCGTCGCCCACCGCTCCGTCGAGCCCCTCACGCTCAATTTATGCGTTTCGCCTTCCGCTTCATTTAAATGTCCCACAGCAGTGATCTAGAGAACGCACTGATGAAATTTAACAAAGCACGAAATTAGCGAGCTATTTATTTGCTAAGAAATCACGCCAGAATACATAATGAATAATAAAATTGTTTTTCTTTGATTTGGTAAGTCTTGTAGAAAAAAGGGCCAATGTTTGAGGATTTTTATCAGAAAACAAGATTCAACTTCCAATAGAATGAATAAAATTGGTTTATCTGCTTACAATAAGGCGCAGTAAGAAATTTCATCAGACTGTTGACTTCTCTAGAATTACACACAAACATAGCTGACAAAATCTCTGTACCTGTGACAGAAAACAAATAAAAGATTAGATTTGTTTGAAGAGGCGCTGATGGCTGTTACAAATGATAAGATTCCATTATTCGTTTAAAAACCTTCCGATACGGGGCTCCAAGTAGGCAACGCGTTCAACTTCGGTGAAAGAGGCTGTATACGGCTGCAACCGTTAAAGATATCGAGTGACTACAAAATTCTTATATTCAATAACTTATTAATATGCTGATATTCATAAGTAAATCTATGACATATTCTAGGTTGGGGATTTATATAGTGCAATTTTATTATTGAATTGTAAGTGATTTTTTTCCATCTACGGCCTATCCTGTGGAGGAGTACGCCTAATCACGCTTTATTGAGTTCGATGTATAGCAGAACAATGCGAGTTATTAGCATGAGACGCTCAATAGACGAAACAATTAACCGAGCGAGCATCATGTTAGGTTTGTAGATATCCTCCTGTCGCATGTTGGCGTTAAACTACGTCCACTCGTTCCACAGTTTCTCTCTTCATTTGTTTATTTGGACAGAGGGAATTTTCCGTTCCAATCACTTGCGGGTTCTCTTTTTTGCTCTTCATACAAAGATGAAGTGTCGATGTCTTGCTAGTACTTGCATTCATTTCAACGTCTTTAGGAAAGCCAAGCATTGTGTGAAATAATAGCAAATTGCTGCTTGTTGAGGACATGACTCATCGGCGGTGCGTACGTAGCGCAATGACCTCCGCACTCACCGAATCGCAGTTGTAGTCGCTCAGTTGCACGACTCACAGGCGGCAGATGAGAATCACTAAGGCAATAAGTTTCAACAAACAGCGCTACTCGCTTAGTCAACTAAGGGATTTGTCGTGGCAATTTATTGCGGCTGCAGAATGATAAATTGTTCCTCTGCAAGGTTCGGTATTCCTCGCGTCCGGTCACCGACTGTTACACGGAGTGATTAAATTGCGTTTCACTTGTATCAATTGCGTATCAGTGTCCAACGAACATACATTGTGTATGACAGTTGAAACAAGTAAGTCCGGATGTTGTCATACCCCTAATCGCGTGAAATGTAATTCTTTAATTTTGAGGACACTACCGAAGGTCTTTGAATTTACACTCTTAAACATTTGGACTTTGTAATCCAAATTCATCCTCTTTTCAATAAAATATATTTTCCAACGGAAAGATTTCAGGTATTAATATATTACGTTGCTTTCTATTTTTAGTCCCCATTTGAGTCTGGTTGGTCAGGGCGTTGTTCTTTGAGGCCGTCGCTGATTACAAAGATGCGAGCCGTTGTTACATTTTAGGAGCATCTTTCTGGAAACCCTCTTCTGAACCCCATCACCTTCGGATCTGTCCCACGTGTTATTTCTTCCCTAAATAGAATGTAATAGGGTGTTATTCTTCTCTTAGTATAACTTGGAATTTGTGGGGAACATTTTCTCTGTAATGACCGGTTGCCGTGATGTACTTATATGCCCACCTTCTGTTACAGACGCCTGCGGTCAGTAAAACATTAAACGCGAATATCTCTATTTGAAATCGGAAATTGAAACATTTGCTGTTGCGCTGAAGATATTTTTTACTTAAAATCGCATCTCATTCAATCTTCATATTGTAATTTCAGTTTTTATGTATCTGGGAAAATAATTTTAGTCTAAATATTTCGCGGATGGTTTGAAAAATCTGATTATTCTTTTGAACTTTCTTTAGCTCAAATCTCCAATTTAAAAAAACGTTTCCAGTTAAAGACAGAAATGCGCGCGTCAAATTTTTGTTTTAATTTAATCTATACTTACATCACCAGCACAATTTCTAAAAGAAACGACGTTACTGTTAAAGGGTTTTGTTCATAAAATGATTTAAACATTATTTTGCCCAGTAACCCTTCTATTATAATGAATTTTGATTATTAGCGGTGTTGATGCTATGAGAGTAGAGGTAAACTTTTTTATTTGAAACAATTTGGCACTAATTTCCTAGCATTTCCAATCGATTCCTCTATGTGACAGTATTTGCATTGTGCACGTTTCTCATAGTTATGCTGACTAATTTAATGGAAAAAAAGGTTTAGTGGAAATTTACGATTGTATGGTGATGCTGAAGATCAATTTTTGGGAGACACTTCTGGAACTTGATCAATAAATGTCTCTGAATCTAATAACTTCTGAGCCCGCCTTTTCTTAGATTGTCCTTCTCCAGAACGTTGCTCTCTGTCGCTTTCCTTGGGTCACCTTCGTCCAGTTAGTAGCACACATTTGTACCCTTCCTAATGGCAGATCGAAATAAATTATTTGGATCGGTGGATTATGTGGCGAGAAATATATTTACGACGACTACGCGAACGGCATTAATGTCTCGAAGCTAAATCTGCCAAGCAAGTTAACGTGAGGACTTCAGTAGATTCGACCCCTCAAACATCATTCCTTAAACTTGAGATCATCGGTTCTAATACTACTCCATTTCCTGTGGCCCAAATGCGCACTGCTTCAATGGCTTTAAAACTTTCATTCGTGTTGTGGCTCAAGCCATTTTTCCTCTTCCCACTAGGACTTATTAGCATATCGACAGCGTAAGTATCAGTGAATTAGACATGGATTTAAATTAGATATCGCTTCAGATGAAACCCTATTACATTCTGCATCTAAGAATAAATGTTTGTCGACCCATTAACTTTCTTAAGTGATTTAACCGTATTAAAAAAATGCATGCATTTTTGGCGTTTGATATTCCTAGGTTCGTGAGAAATGCAAATTGAAACAGCTAACTTAATTTAAATGATTTTATGTCGCATTTCCCAAACTCTTTCAGTGAAGTGCCATATAAATATATAGAAATTATGGAAGCAATATCTTGATTTAGATTATCATCCTAGAAATACCTTACTCATGTTAGAAAAAATTAATTATAAGATGCGATTGCATCAATTAAATGACTTGAAGCAAATACTGTGATTTGTCACCTATTAATAAGTAAATTTGATTGATGAAATTAAGAACAAGTTGTGTTAAGGATAAAGATTTCTAGTGTATGTTCGCCCTACTCGATGTGTTTCAAATACCTGGCCACCGAGCAACGATTTGGAGATACCGCACAACCGCTGAGACGTTTTTACAATGAACAGCACTAAATTGCTTTTTAAAATTATATACCAGAAAACGGGTTTTCTTTGAGTAAATTTAATTCATTTTTTCCTCGGCAAATATATTTGTGCAATTTTAAAGAATAGGATGTAAATGAAAAGTTACTAAAAAGCATTTTCCTTTATGCTTCCGCCACTTCGAAAAATGCTCCGATTCTATTTGTTAAAAATGCACACTTTCAGACATGAATTGGTTTCTGTTTTCCTTCAAGTCATTCGTCGTCTTAAAAAAAACCTTCATTCTTATCGTCACAAGAAACTCACGGTTTATCTTTCACGAAAAGCAATCCTTCATTTACTATCTTTTCACGACGACGCCAAAACTCACATTGGGATAACTCGGGTTCAAAACAAAAGACGAAAAAATCACAAATTCACTTCCTGTCAGATGCATGCCAACGGATAAGCTTCGTCCATGTCTGTCTCATAACTCAATGATTTCTCCGATCATTGGGATCCCAAAGAAAATATTCCCCCGAAGAGGTTTTTTGGAGTGTGCTTCAAGAAATGTACTTACTGATCCTTTTTCTATGCCTTTAACGGACGATTAAGAAAGATGTTTGCAGTTCGCGCGTAATAAAATCCTGTTAAGCTGTGTTCTTTTAACTTACAGTCTCCTTTTAGTATTCCAACTCTAATTGCGCACACATTTGCGCTTCTCTCAAAGTAGTCATGAATATGCAAGTGAGCTCTGCGTTTACTTTCCCATGCTTTCTTTTTTGGGCAAAGAATTACAATTACAAGCAAGGTTGAAATCCGTCTTTGTCAAAACTCTTCTTTCCGGCCATATGAATACCATGTTAGCCCAAATGAACAAAGTTAAAATGAGTTAATGGGTACTGTTCGACCAGACTAAGAATTGAAAATAAAACCAAATTATTCTGTCTGGAAACATAATGGAGTTTTAAAATAGCGACTAATTTTTTACTTTCTATTTTAAATTATGCAGAGAAGATGTAAACAAATATGCTTCAATAATTGAACCGTCATTTCAAACCAAACCGATTTTAAACTTTCCATCCCAACTCGTTTTTATTCCACTTTCTTGGAGTGTATTATAAGTAGATTTGGTGAATTTGTGACAGATTGAGTAATATCGAAGGTGTGCCTTGCTGAAACTCTCTCAGAACATCTTCCACGCCTGTGGGCTGTTGAAGAAATCCATGATTTGACTACCTCTTACTTTTGATTCTATTGATAAACATTACAATTACAATTAATAGTGAAAGGCTTAACATCTTGAAACTCAGTTTATAAGGAGGAGTCAGACTTATTGTAGGAAGGAATGTAACATGGAAATTAATGTGAAATAGCATTCAGTGTTTTCCCTTTCACTCCCTCTTAAACTCCCTCATCTTCTTGGTCTCCCACTTTTATATGATTTGGCTACATACGTGATTGGGTCTTTTAGTTTGCTAGTTTCTGATGACGGGAGTTGACGTCTTTGTAAAGTTCCAGCACTTAATAAAAGTTTTAAATGAAACTACAAAAGTATATCTTGCATACCTGAAGATAGTCAGTCAGAAGTCAGTTTGGAGATTTGATAAGTCCGCCACCGCAATTGTTTCTTCCCTTAGTTAGGAGTAAATGTCGCCGAGGAAATTATTACAAAGACAATAGCTCGCATTGCCCCGACCACCGCCATTGTTTAACCTTGACAGCAACCTTAACAGTCTTCTTTAACAATACCCTTTCGTCTTAGCGACGGGCAGCGGTAACTTAAGAGAGCGTGTCTCAGTGGACACCTCCCCGCGGATTGCGTCACCAGATGCGCCGTGGTGCACTCTTTGATGCTGCTCTCTTCAGCTCCGTTTCAACCGCTTAACAGAAGCGCTTTGATTCCGGATTACGCATGCAAATCTCCGCTGTTAAGTGTATCAGATACGCCGCCTTTCCTACTTACTTCTAATCGCAGTTCAGTTTCACCTGCTGAGGTTCCATTTCACGGATTATAGCTATCTAAATCTCTATTTTTCGGAATTTTATGCGTATTCTTTCATCCTCAGATTTCCCTTGAAAAAAATCATTCTTATCCTTTATTGGTTTCTTTTGCGTGTTTGCGAATAATCTTTTATCTTCGCTTTCTTTGTGATGACAAACGGTTTTCAACAGAGTTACTGATGTTTTGTTTCTGATCATTCAAATTTCTTATTTGAAAATGCCTCTAGTATCATTGCCAAAGCTATATATGTAATGTTGATGGTATATCTTTCAATCTTTCGAGAAATAGAAACTATGTCGTTGACAAATTTTGTTGGAATGTTGAGGCATCAAAGTCTTCCGAAGATAATTTTTCATTTTTAATTAATTTACCCTCAATATATTTCACTTGTTTCAATTGTTCTGTAAAGCACTATATTCCAATGGACATAGGTCTGAACGCCGACTTGAAATAGACGTGCGTAGTTTTGCTAGCAGTTTCATATTATAATTATTAGTGACAATCAGGCGGCAGAGGATTCAGCTTTACAGTGTTACAAGTTTCTTATGGAGAATTATCATAACTTACTGTGGGACATACTTGTTAAGGTTTAATTGGCTTAAAGGTAGTGATCATAGGATATAAAGGCAAATTGAATTAGCGCCAAATGGCCTTTCACTGCATAGAATAGAAAGAATTTCAGGTTAATTGAATTTAATTTGTTTCTGGCCACATTTCAATCTGATGTTTCCTCGCAGAGAAGCAGTCTTAAGCAAGTGATGCAAATTGCGCAACTGTTTGCAACTTTTCTCAAGAAATTAGTATCTTTAAAAGTTTTCTCTCAAACTCGATAAAAGATCGCTCGAGAAGCTTTCCTTCTTCAGAATTCAAATTTGCATTTCATTGCCCTGAGAATGAGTAAATCACAGGAGTGGTTAAGGAATTGCAGAGTGGGAGAATTTAACAGCGAAATATCGCCTACTTAAGCTGCTCAAGCCTTGTGTTCTCCTGAAAAGTGATACATTTCTGCAATTACTTTTCTCTAAGTCAGTAAAAAATGGTATAAATGAATCACCTTTTGTTTTCGCCTTTTTTTGTTGTGCGATAGGTTCTTCCAAAAATCCACCGAGAGTAGTTTTGGTTCTCTCAATTTTAATTCCAGTTTATAATTGAAATCGACTTTATTCGTCAAAATACGCATATCTAAGTTCCCTGAAATGCATATACGTAGAATTTAAATACCTTGAATTGCCCTGAAAACATGGAAGAATTAAAATCTTAAGCGACATTGTTTAAGCTTCAAAAATACCTAAATATATAGGGAATTTGGAAGTCAACTGTTGAATATTTTATGGTCGATTGTGAATAAGGTATCAAATTATATTAGTTCCAATGAGTTAAATCATGATAAACAGAGAAGATTCAATCATAGCAATGGAAAGGTTTCATTTTGGCGCCCACATTAGGAATCACAGATATATAATGTGAAAATAAGCGTTTGCTAGTCGCGTAAGTAAATGGTTTTATGCAATCAAAACAGTACAGAATTTTAGTGTTGGTGGATTTCGGTGGAAAGATGCACTTAAACCATATCCGAGCTGTTTATGATTAAAGCCGGTACTGATGCCATTTTTATGAATGGAGTACGTAAGCGACAAATAGTAGTTTTTAAAATCAAATAAGTTAAACATTTTTGGAATATTAAGGAAAATTTCACTCTTTTCGTAAACATTGAACAAAGTTATTTAATGTCCACTGAACGTAGGCATGCTAACTTACCCGATTTGACCTACGATGAGCCCTCTTTTGCCTACTGTCGAAACTGCACATCCATGTTTAAATTCCCTCATTTCTGGAGGTAGTTTATGTATGTACTTTAGAATAGCCTTATTGGTCAAAACCGGTCGTATTTAAATACATTTTTGGTACGATACGGTAAACACGGAGTACGTTTGGAAATTATTTTCAGATTGCCAATGTTAGGCCAGAACACGTGGAGTTTAGACGAAGGCCGTTGAAAATAAATAAGTGAACCAAATACTATTTTTTCTGCTTAATTTCTCTGTAAACAGTAAAAGTTTTTGTGTTTTCTAATGACCGTAAGGAAATAATTTTATAAACCATTTGATCACAATAGGAGAGCTTACAATGAATGGTGTTACTCATGCTTAGGCTTTTCCTGAAAGTGGGTGTAAATTCCTCCTCTAAATGTTCTCTTCCGCGAATTATTTTCAGGTGAACGGGAAAAGTCGTTTCCTTCTGCCCACGCCAAAGGTTCCGCCAAAGACCCTTTTCACTAGAAGTGTATCCACACCCCCTAAATCATCACATTGCTCCAGCCTTTCTTTTCTCTTCCTACACTTTAGGTATTACTTCACAGATTTACAGCCGTTCACGCCTTCCATTCATTCGGGTCGATACGTAAGGGACCAAAATCATCAGAAGTTCTCATTTCAATTGATAACTATGAAAACTGATCGAGATAATGAGGAAAATATAACAGTAAAATTTATTCCATAAAATCCTTAGTATTCTATTATGTTTCCTTCGTAAAATTAATCATATTAACTGGATTGTCGATCTTTAATTCTTGTCGTATTGACGTCTGTTTCCTTTATGCATTGTTGAGTTGATGGACTTTTATTCTCTCCCGCTATGACAGATTTGATTCTCGTCTAGTTGGTAGGCGGAGGAGTGCGTAGTTAATCAGAGAGAGACTTTAAAATCTAAGCGGCAACAACCGTTTTATGGGACAATGAATCAGATTCCGAGTTTCGCAATTTTTGCATCTGTTTTAGGAAAACAGATGCAAAAATTGCAAAACAGATGCCATGTGTGATAGATGCTATAGGTGAACCCGAAGTCAAATTGTCAGATATACTTTTCAGATCAATAGTTCTTATAATAGTATAATCGTTTCGGAATTTCATTTCCTTTTTGAGAGTAGATCTTGAGGAAGCAGAACGGCTGGGCGTAGAATGTGATATTCTTTGTGAATGAATTGCTGTAGCTACGGCATCACATTGTTTATATAGCAAAATGTTATATATATATANNNNCACCTTTTCCATAAATATATATATATATATATATATATATACACACACCGTTAGTGAAATATGCGCTGTTGAAAAGTGGTCGTTATTACCTCTAAATACATTATAATTAGCTAATTTAATCAGCTTCAGCCTTACGGTCCTCCTTTTAACACTGACCTACCACAACTCCATATTTTCTACACGACAAATGAGAATAAAACCTGCGCATTGCATTAATACACGAATGAAGATTGATTTTTTATATAAACGTTCGTACCTCTTAATAGCAAAATGTTATAGATTAAATTTTTGTAATGTTTGTAACATGTCATGTTCTAAATTGCTTGGCTTATTATTCATGAATATTTTATAAATTATTTAAAAATCTGTTTTATCAGTATCTCTTTTATCTTAGTAATAGTTGAGAATGAATGCACATTTTACTACTTCCATTGTCTAGGGATCCCTGCCAACATAAATCATTACATCATGATTCATATAAAAGATCGATCTGACTATTGCCTCACTGTAGAACTTTAATGTAAATGATGCAGAGTGTTCTTAGGCATAACGATCCATTCATATTTAATTGTAAGGTTTATATGCGGGATTATATGAGTGACCTTTCGATAACTTGGTTTGTGATCAGGTGGAGAGAGCGTCGTGGCGGGTGCTTGTCCCTTAGAGGGGCGGAGTTCGAATCTTAAGAATGGCGGCGGAGGTGGGGGCATCGGCTGCAGCCCAGCAGCAGATAGCCCTGCCTCCGGAGGGCGCTGACATCACCAACATCCAGGATGAGGACCTATTGAGGCGGATGGTGAGATCCCTAACGAACCTTTTAATGTCAGAAGCACATTTAATTTTATTCGCTGAAGCAAATCACCTATTTAAGTCACTTAACGAATGTTTATTCTCAGGTATGTAAAATGTGATTGTCAGAAATAGTAATAAAGTGAAACTGTTGTGTTGCAGTCATTCGATTCAGCAGCCGCTGTAGAGAAAGAACCACTTCTAAGCTCTGTCTAACAATTTAATGCATCAGTAATACTTTCCAATATACATTCATTTTCCATTAATTCATTACAATTTGCATTCGGGGCATTCATAATCATTAATTTACATAAAATTATTTAATAATTTCTCTAGCATTTTAACTGACTAGCAGTAATAAACAATTTTATCGCTTAACCAATAAGCTTTCACTTATAAAATTAAACTAAAATGCAGTAAATTTTAAGAGCGTTACCCCAGTGTTTCCTTACCCATTCATCTAAAGGCGTTATAAAATGTCAGCAGGAAATTTCGGTGGAGTCATTTTGAAATCCAATATCGAAATACATTAGTGCAAAGAGTTACTAATGTGACCGTGTTTTGAAGTAATAACTTGAAATACTTATTCGTTGAAATTAAAGTAAATTCAGATCATATTGAAAACATTTGATGCAACGGAATGTAAATCTTTCGGTTTCTGTGATCGTTGTGTATTTCTTTCGTCTTTGCTAATAATGCAGTTTGGTTTCAATTTTTCTCAAATCCGTTCCGGATTGTCATATTGCAGACATTTAAACAGCATCTTATCTCTTAACACTTCTGTTCTATTTTGTGTAAATGAGTAGCAAAATTGTGAATTGAGTGTTATTAATAGCAAATATATGAAAGAGGTAAGTGAGGCGATTTGCGAAACCATATCTGATATTTGTCTTGAATATTAGAACGAATGCTATATGCTGTATTTGTCATTATACGATTTGTTGACTTGCCCACCAACAGGTCTTGCATAATTATTGATTTCAATTCAAAGTGACTCGCGATTACTGATTGAGATGAGGAGGGGTAGAAGAGCGCAGAGCAGCGGATGGCCGTTGGTTGGCTACCGCGTGGGCTCTTCCATGCCTACAGCACCCCGCAAATATTCCCGACCAATGGAACAGAGGAGATATCTTTACTTGCTTCTCTCTATCTCTTTTCCCGCTCGGAATTTCAAGCGACCCGAGTGGGCGATTGTCCAGTAGTCAGCCTTTTCACGGATGTTAGCCAATTCCACGATTCTATCGGTATTCTTGTGAGCATTCCTTAACAAATGCCGTTTCGGACGAAAATTTGAAAGCCATGCCATGGTCGATATATCTAATTATCGAAGGAGATTCATAATGGATGGATATAGACTGTTTCTTTTTAATTATAAAATAAAATTAGAGAACTTTGATTGCTCCGCGCGCTCAGTCCATATAAAAGTGACTTGTTTCTTCATTTCATTCCTGTCCATGTCTTTGAGACATTCTTGATCCAGGAAAACAATTGTGGTGACTGCCAAATAGTTTTTGAATCATATTGCATTTATGTTTGATATCGCGAGACACATCTGTGGATGTAAATGTAACGAGAAAAGGTTTATTGATTCTTTACTTATTCCCAAATGGAAAAAAGAAACGTACCTCTGAAGTGACTGTTAAATTACGAGGCTCTTAATTAGATAAAGGAATTACTGAAAAAGATAGTCAGAAGGAAAGTTTTAAGAATTTTAAGCTTTGCCATTAGTCTACAGACTTGTGTCGTACAGTTCTCTCAGCCAGTTTGACCTTATATGGAATCTTTATCTTCGCATTATTATTTCTATGAAATAACAAAAGTAAAATTGATGTGGTCAAGCGTCACTTGGTGGAATGGAGGAGACATTTCAGAAGGAATGAAACTTAGTAACTTCCACGGGAATTTCTTTTATTTTCACGACCGGTTTCGTTAACGAATTAACATCCCACCAGAAGATGTTAATTCGTTAACGAAACCGGTCGTGAAAATAAAAGAAATTCCCGTGGAAGTTACTAAGTTTCATTCCTTCTGAAATAACAAAAGCGTTGTTTCCATACCGAAAATATAGCACAGATGAGTTCGTGTCCTACTATTCTTACGTTTATTTCTTCATAAGAAAGTAAACAATCGATGAAATAACGCAATTAGCAAAAGAAAACAACCGAAGGTAGTCTCGATCGTCTTTTTGATCGTTTGACCTTTTAACTTGTCAACAGTTTGAGCGATGGCGTCGGTTAATCAGCCCTACTGGTCAATTCTTTTGGTTTTCCTTTCCTCGCGCTGTTTGAATCGCTCAATTTCCTTCAACCATGCGGCTAATCTTCAGCAACACTTTCAACTTTCCCTAATTAATTAAGACTTCTTTAGCTTAAAAATGACGAATACTCCAGGAAACTCATCCATTGAATCTTTTAAGACTTTTTTCCTTTTTCTTCAACTCTGATCTCTGTTTTTAAAACTGGCTTTAAGGTCTTACCTCATCGGCTTTGCATAAGTTATTCGTTTTTCATGGAGACCTCAGATGGGCTTACTTAGGGATGACTTCCGCAAAATTTAAGTACAAGAACAGCTTTGAGGTTTGATTTCAAGGCCACTCTTAACACTTGCGCAAAACAATCCATTCCTTTTTGAGCACCCGTGAGGTGTAATCCGCGGTTGGGTATTAATTTGGAATTATAAGCGCTTCTTGGGCATGTCCCTGTAATCTTTAGCGAGTATTTGTTTCCCATGAATTTACCGAGTTTTCAACATATTTATGACATTATTCTTTGGAATGTCTTTTCCCTAACCTTACTTTTCGGTTTCTTCGGAATAGGAGTTTTTTTTTCTTTTCAATAAATCACCAAAATCTCCACATCTGCCATTTATTCCGGGTTTCGTCTCTTTCGATATTCTCTTTCTTTAACTTTTCCTATGACAAACCCATTACGCTGAATCCCTATTTCCTTACGACCCCCTTACAACTCCCTTCCGAATATTTCACATATATAAATATAGTAATTACGCAACCCCCACTCAAAAGGTTAGGGTTAATATAACAATTTTCAAGGCATTAGCTTAAAGAGGGACAGACAGTTCGTTTTTCGTGCAAATGAATCGGCTTTACTTGTGTACACCTTTTCCATAATACGTTTTCCATCCAAGAGTTATCTGCTGTTCACTCTCCCATACTCCAAATTTATTATATTCGACATCTGCAAGTTAGCCTGTTTTTTTTCTTCTTCTCCTCTTTCCCTTTCTCAGCGTTAAATCTATTACATATATACTGATTCCTCTTTTTCAATATTATTCTTTGCATACTTGTTAACTTTTCTAGTCTAACATTGTTGAAGAATTTGCGAGAACTATAGATAATGGAATGAAACCAAAGAAATACAATCATAAAAACGCAGAAAAATCTTATACTTGGTAAAGCAAAAACGTTATACATTTTATGCTATATGATTTGAACTCTTCCAGATAAAGTGCTAAAACATTGATTTTTGATTCCATATTTTGCTGTTCAAACTTAGCTCAGTGGACCGTCCACCATTTATAATGTAATCGACCTAAATGTGATATTTGAAAATGTTACACCTATATCCCTGTTTAATACTTATAAATAGTACGTATATTCTATTTTCTTATTAACTTAGAATTTCATCTTATCTAGTTGTTCCTCCGGAAGCTTGATAGATCCGGAATGTTCACCTCTTGTTGCATTTTATTCTAGCCAGCCGCAGTTTCGTAAACCACAGTTTCATGCATCTGCAGCAAAACATTGCGCGCCTTTTTACCATCCGCGGTATCGGTTTTTGACGGCTCTCTCTAATTTTCCAGAGCAAAAGCATAAGATGACTCTGTCGTAGATCCATTCAGGAAAATTTCTATGTATAAAACGATAGTTAAGAATGAAGAGGACTTACATATATTTACAAATTTTCTTTCAACGTGTATTTTTGTGCTCTCGTGTAGCCAAGTGCATAACGCGTTCTGATTTCGTTAAAGCGGTCCCGGGTTCGATTTTCGGTGGGAGTATATACGTGCGAAATGACCTCAGTTCCCGGAGCACTTTTAACAATACCACTACCAATGCGTGTGTATATATACTACGTTCTCTCTCGCAATCGTAAAATAAGAAATCACGAGAACAAGATTTTATTCAGGTATTTTTATTGAGGTATACATCTTCAGAGGGACAAAAAGATTACAAAGTTGAGCAAAGAGAAAACATTTTACGCTTTTATCTCACACCCGAATCCGATGTTTATTTTAAAGTTTACACTTACATGGAAATGCAACCAAAGAGTCATAAGCTGCCATATTGTCAGGTGCTATTTCTTGAGGAGAGTTACTTTTAAAATGTTTCATTTTTTAGTGAAGTTTTAAAAATTATGGGAAATATCAGTACGGATTTATTAGCGGATGAAATAGCGGTAATACCTAGTCGACAAATCACATTTCAGAGACAAAATGCACGTTCAGGAGAAACCACGTAACTTATGACGATTCGTCCTTTGAAACGAGCCACTTTTGTCGGAATCATCGTAAGAAATTGGTTAAGAAATAAACACAGAAGGTGCTGGCATAACTTTTAGGGCACAGAGAACATATTAGACGCAATGTTACGGTTAAGAATCTCGTGAAAGTGAAGCAAAGTATATATGGTTTCAAATGCTGGATGAGATGTGTCTCTTGGGCTGGCTGCGTTTTTAGAGGGAAACCCGATCTTGCATAACAATCATAACGCGTAGTAGAGCACACCTGGGAAGCTAGGTACAATCATTGGACCATTGGTAAGCTCGTCGCATGCACACCTAATCGAAGCCGCTCGACCTTATAAAGGTAGAGTGCTCGGATGAGAAGCGGTCAACCGCTCTGCTAGGTCCACGCAACCAACGGGTGGGCAGTCCGAGACACCTTCGGCGGCGTTGCCAAACTCAACGCGGATTCATCTCCGCAATATTGCCAGTGGAGGGATGCAACACAAAGGCGATTTATTTCAACTTCATCGTCAATGACTATCGAATTGAGCTGCATCTCAATGTATCCATTATTGCCTTCTCTGAGAAAAGCCTCTCTCCTCTTAAGCGAGTCACCAAACCCGAAGGAAAGAAAAAGACGTTTCCCATTTACAAGCATTCTACGCATTTTAGAACAGAAGTCATTATCTTGGGTGTATTTTCTCCAAATATACAGCCGAGTGTTAATAACGGTGACTTCAGTAAGGGGCATTATCAGTTTGGATGATTCTCGCTATTTTTATACCGTTGATTGCGAATTATTAAAGAGTGAAAGATTAAAAGGATTAAAATAATCGTCAAAAATTCCCGATTTTGACATAATTTTTCATAATTTTTCGTAAATAGAGTAATTAATATATGCTAGAAAATATTCATGCAACATATTTACCTATAGTTGTGTGAAATTGAGTATTAATATCGGTAAAATGATTATAGCAGCTTTCTTTAGGAAGTTTTCGCTAATGCAAAGCTAAAATAGGTGAGCCATAATTTAAGTGATTTTATCACCAAATTTATTCCTAAGGCAATTTACCGTAGGGTGAGGTATAGCCAACTGTTTAAAACTTTTAAGGGGTTTAGTATGCCTTTTGAAATTTTAATAGAACGTTTTATATTATTTACTGATACATCCCACCTTTCCTAATTATTAAGTTGAATTTTATATGAAATGATAGAATACAGACACCTTAAATTACCAGATTAATGGAACTTTTGACAGAAATATTTATAAATCAAAAGATTAGTTAAACGGAACGCAATTTTTCAAAAGTGTTTTCCGAGTATTTAATCAAATCCTCCAATGAATTTACGTCATCGATGTAACGACTTTTCCTCAAAGCCTCTCTCCAAGCATCATTTCGCACACACGATTAAGTAAATCAGCAGAAGAGGCAATGTAGCGAGAAATCAACGATCGAGTCCTTTGGCAACGCCGAGTGAAAAGAGCAATGCTGAGGAGGAATACGACATCGCTAAGGTATGAGAAGGGAAGGCGGATCAGAGCAAGAATAAGCCGAAAATATCCTGACATTGGATATCAGTAATGCCTTCCGTTTTTAGTTACAATGAATTTCCATTGAAGTATACTTTCAATAGAAGTTCTTGATTACTACCATCGCCGTTTCTCATCTCGAAGACAGCAAATTTTTATCAATAATTATGAAGTAAATAGATCAGGAAACGTGGTTTATTGTTTATTATTTCCTGATTAGAGCTCAATTCTATTCGCTTTATCTCCACAAGATACAGGGTATTTTACCCTTAAAAAAGATCCTTCATTTCTTTCGTATAAATTCCTCTTCTATCGATTCTTCATTTCTTTTAAACATTCAAGGATTTCCCCCTCTAAGTACTCTTCCGTTGACACCGCATCTTTCACTTCATCTTGCTTTTTGCGTCCATTGCCTTTCGATGCAAACTTTTTTCTGCAAGACAATTTGTTTCATCAAAGTGTCATGAAATATTCTTTCCATTATATCTATAAAAGATTTTGATTGACTCCGACTTGGGCTTAACTTGACGTTGCTGAAATAATTATTTGCTTGATACTCGCCTTATATATCAGTCAATAAGATTCCACATTTTCATCAGTGACCCATCCTCTCTTCACTTTTGACACCCACAATTCCTTGTTCTTATTAAAGCAATCAAATTCCTCCGTATAATTTCCTCCATTTCTATTTATAACTAATGTTCTTTGATCAGACAAATCAGTTTTCTCAATCTTTTCTTAACACATTCCACATGATTTCTATCTTTCTTTAATTCCTAGAGAATTACAATTTCCAGCGAATTCCGATTTCACATCAATACAGAGCCGCTCTCTCAGCGTACATTTCTTCCAGTCCCACTCTACCTCGCAAAATGTTTTTTTTTTCGTATCCTCGTAATTTTCTCTTAATTATACTTGGTAAAGTCGGGGTNGGTTGCAGATAAATTTTATTTCTCAAGCAATTTCACACCATATATTTCCTGAATGGAAAGAGACAAGCCATTTGATATCATCAAGTAAACGCTTTAATTCATTTGTTTAAATTTTTATCCGAGACAGTTTACTAGATTTCAAGGTAGAGACATTTATAAGAATACATCGAAAAACAAAAACTTGAAAACTCTTGTTTCGTGTTCAAAAATGTGTAATGCGTCACTTCCGAATGGCACATCCGAGAAGTAAAAAGCACTCCAACAAAGCGAAATTCTCTATATCGATGGAATGAAGGTAAATTCTGACTTCTAACCGCAATTCATGACGGAAAGAAAGCTTCCGATCAAGACTTAGAGAAGAAAATACGTTAGAAGGTAAAAAGAGAGGTGTCAGGGATGCAGGGAAGGATGGTTGGCGTTTAAATGAGGTAATTTAGTTTGGATGGGAGCTTAGAATAAAGGAGTCATCGAGATCCGGGAATGTGCATTCACGAGAAGTGGTAGTCCTTGGCGACTCGATCCACCCACATTCGCCGCCCACTCGGCTGCCCCTTCTTCAGGAATAGTGTCAATCGTGGGATTTTGCACGAGGAGAAATGGCATTTTTTTACGGGTCACCTTATTCAAGAAGTCTTCCGTTAGGTATTCCTTTGAGCTCTTTAATTAGCATGCGTGAAGACGAAAAGCATCGATCTTTTATTCGCGGTTGGGCAGAGAGTTGAGCAAATAAACGTAATCATCTGAACCGTTAAGAATCCACCGGTTAGCGCGATGTGCCGCGCGGAGACACGTTTATTTCGATTTCGTTTACTTGAACTCTTACTCTAAAAACATCGGTAAACTGAAGGAAGAGTTTCTATTCCCAAAAACATCGGTTTTTTCCAATTAGGACAAGTAACTGCAAATAAACAAAAGGAACCACACACGGTGCAGATGCAAATGTAAACTTGAATACGTTGAATTCATCTTGGGCACGATTCTTCATAATTCACCCGAAATTTCAAGGCCTTATTGTATGCACAAAATTTTTTTACTTCTCTGTTTTTCTGGAGAAATCAAAACTTCCATTTTTTGTTTTTCAACTATTCTAACTATTCATTTTCAACTATTGCTAAGCTTGTTCTGGAAGATTAACCGCAAATTGCGAGATTTTTTCAAGTATATTTTCTCTAGATATAGGGGATAAGATATGTATATACACACTTAAAAGGAATTGTAGTCGGTTTTGAGTTGTATAATACGTTCTAATAAATCAGTGTGTACGAAGTTACAAGGGTATCCGAATGAAAGAACGTTCTACCGGGATAGCTCAACGAACAGAGCATCTGATCGGCAAGTGGGAGACTCGGGTTCGATTCCCGGTCACGTCAGGCTTTTTTTCAAGTCCGTTCTTCCTTGGGAAGGATATTTTCGTTATCTTCTGACTTAAGAAAGTTGGTGGGATTCAATGTTTTACGCTTAAGCGGTCGCTGTATTTTATCCCTAAAATCTCTTAGATACTGTATCAAACAAATTTAGCTGTCAGTTGTGATTTTGATTTTAGTTCCCTCTTGACCCTGGATTTTTTGATTGAGCTATTGGGTTGAAAACTCAAACTATACACGATTTCTTATGATATTTTTTTAAAATAGTGATATCTTATTGTAGTACGAAAAATATTTTATGAAGAACATATTAAGAAGTTACCTTGCAACGTGTTTAATTAATTTTTTCAATTATGCTTTTTATTTATATCGACGACTTTCTTCAAAACAGATTGTATTAAGGAAAAACATGAGAGTAAGCACAAAAAATGTTCTTTCCTGAAGAGAAAAGACGAAAAAATGGCTTTTAATGATCCCTGTATTATAAACGTGCCGTGGGAAGTTCTTATCCATTTAATGTTTAGATCGGCGTTCGGGATTAAATGATAGGACGATCGTAAACAGCTTTTTATTGGCGATTTCGCAGCGGGTTCTTCCCGCGTTTAAGAGCTAGGAAAGACATTCAGTCCTTCATTGAAATATCGCCCTCCTCAAAGTATCGTCTAATTTAAATACTCTCTGTTGGACATCGTTCTCCTCAAGGAATTCGGAACCATTCGGCGGAATAAAATGAGTTGCTTAAATACTTTCCCGTTTAAATATTATGGCCTGAGTTGGTTTTTATGGGTTTTTCCAAATGGATTGGCGGAATATAAGTGAGAATGATAGTTCTTTTAAAGTATCGCTTAGATATCAATTTTTGTCTCTCAACTCGCTGCCATCTGCACCGATTGTGCTTTCTTCGCAAACGCGATTCATGTGTCAGTATACTACGCATAAATGTAATGCTTTATGTAGTTGTGCGATAACCTCCTTTAAAAATCACAGCGGAATATTTTTAACGTCTAATTATCACTTATATGATTTTAAACAAAACGGTAATATTTTTACATGTGTAAATGGTAAGAATAAGGAAAAAGACCACTTACACCTTTACTATAATATTTTATTTGACGACCATGGTTTCGACCCTTTCGGTCGTCATCCTCGAATGAGTCGAAACCATGGTCGTGGAATAAAATAATGTGGTAAAAGTTTTAGTGTTCTTCTTCCTTATTCTTTAAATGGAGAACTACCACAAAGTCGGGGCCAAATCAGTAGATTCTATGTATAAATGGGTTGAAGGACTCAAAACATTTAAGAGAAATGATGGAAGATCTTCATGTGCTATCCTTTTACTGCTTCATATCCCGAAGAAATCTAAAATTTGTCGTATTGTAAAGATTCCACGGATTAAAATGGCGCATGGACTTGCCTTTAGACGGCCATCGCTAAATTCATCTCGGCCGCGCCCTCCATCGCCTCTTTTTCGATTCAAAGCGGAGATCGCATCCCTTTGACCTCTGACCCAAATTCTCTCCTTCCTCAGGTGGAAAGGTTTACGCCCAACTCTTCCATTCCCTCTCTCTTCCGAATCGCTTTATTTGGAAAGAGTCCTTTTCATTGAAATTTGTACATTATAGCTTCGTGGGATTCTGTTTAATAGGAAAAACGGCAAATTTCAGTAGATAGACATACTTAAGCACAGCATCTCTCAACCGTTATGGTCTCAAGTTCCACTTTCCATTTCCTTAAAACAGGCAAGCCTCACCAATGGGCCAAAAATTTGCTTTCCTAGTTTTCATAATTAAATATTTAGTTTGCTGATTAATTACAGTGAAATTCTTGGAGATTTCGCGCGCAACGAAGCAAAATATTTGAAAAAAAGTGCGATAACATAATAATAATAATAATAATAAAACGACTTTATTTCAGGGCGAGATTGAGACTAGTAAGTCTCGGGTCTATAAAACGGGTCTATAAAACGACATCTCCGATTTAATATGCTTCCGACTTCCAGCTTCGCTTTTCAATACCCGTAGGATATTCAGTTAAATTCGACTGATAATATTTTCATCATCCTTTCCTGTATATATCGTCAATATTTGGTTGGATCGATATTATATTAGTATTTTATAGTAATTCCATTATAAACAGCAATTTAATTATATCGCCGATGATAAACGTTTCACTGAATAGTTTGGAGATCAGTTAACGAGAAATTGATGTTCTGAAACAAAATCAGTTATGTGAGAATTATTCGGAATAATAAAAGGTAATATGTAATGAAATTATCTTTGTTGCTATCATTATCTAAATAACGGAATTAATTCCTATTGATCCCAAAATGATTGCATCCAAAAGCTGGGTTTGGAAACTTTTCATTAATTTCAATGGTATTTGAATGTGTCGTTTCAGATGTCTTATCCCAAATCAAGGCCGATAGCGAGCGATTATCATCTTGCGAAAGAAGAATTTTGTGATTAAACCTATTGTGAATTAAGCTGTAAGTTCGAATCGGTAACCATAACGCCCTGTTTAGCTTCTCATACTAGATTCGGTGCATTAAATATTCAGAAATATCGCATGTAAGAAAGTAGTATGAGTTTCAAGATCTCTTCCCTATGCGGGTTCTGATTAATTTCAGATGCACTCGTACGACTTTCAAAACATCTAATTCTGTTAATTTCTCTACGCTAAAGTCTCTCATCGATAATCTTATTCGTCGCCCATTTGCTATTCAACTGTGGCCGTCAAGGAAACAACTCAATGATTTTCTGTTCATTTTACATTTATATGTCTTTTCTTGGCTCCTTTCTTTTCATTCCAGATTTCTCTTTTTCCCTCTTCTTTATTCTTTAAGACAGCTTAATCTGAGGAATGCTTGGTGTGGTATATCCTGTTCTCTGTTATCCACATCTCTGCCTCGTTTTTCCATGCACCACTACTATACCATGGAACCACTACTTTCCACTTTTGGGTGGTAGAAAACATTTTCCCTCTAAGTCTAGTGTTATCCATCATTTTGGGACCAAACAAACCATCCTTACGTAATCGGTTGGAGTTTTTTTTACTATTTTTCTCCTTTTATGAAGTATTTCTTCTTTATTTACTCAAACGTATCATCCTAAGTATAAAGGTAATCAGTGAATACTAACAAATTTAATTAAAGCAATACCACAAACACAATACACACTATCTGGGTTTCGATGCATAGCATCATCATCAGGCGAAGAAAAATAAATTTGGGAGGTTAAACTTTACATTAAGTTTCGGTCTATTGCTTCTTAAAATATTTGCTCCTTGAAGATTGGAAGCTTCCGAGAAAAAGTAAGGAAATGTTGAACTTAATCACGTTTATTTACACTGTAAGGACATAATTTCGCCACTAGCGATTTTTGACGGAATAGTTATTCGAAATAGACCAAAGCGCATTATCTGCGGCTCGCGGAGTTACTTTTGGGACAAAGACGGTTCACTAGTGGCGAAAGCATGGAGACACCAGGTCTCGACACCAGGAATATGTTAAAAATTCCTCGTTAATCCATTTCCATTTCTTTTTGAACCCTTCTTCGTCGTCGATTCGGTTGAATTCGGAGGGAGATCTCCTCTATTTTTTGCTCATCTCTCTTCTCCTCAGATAAGGGAGTGAGGATTGCCCCATAAATCCACTGGTCTTTTGTTCCTCAAGAATTTCGGGCCTTTATCAAGACGAAGGCTCGTGTAGGCGATAAAAAAGTAACGCGAAGGCCGTTTGATGAATCTATTACGAGATGTGGAATTGAGGAGCACATCTTATGATGATGTCGTTGTAATAATGTTACGGACTAATGATTTATTAATACTTCTCGTAGAGGCGATTCAAGTATTCAGGTGATGTATATGTGCATTTACTAACGGTAAGGTACGATAATAAGGAGATATAATTCCGCAAAAATTGAACGCCCAATTATTAAATTTTAATTACAAAAGTAGCCTTAGAAATTAAGATAGATACTCAAACCAAACCACCTATTATTCAACATAACTGTTTCTCCTTTTTATTTAAAACCAAGCAGAAGTTGCGTTGAAATCAGACTGTACTTAATACTTACTAGGATACTTGACGGAATAAATGTGTTTAAAAAGAGAAGATATTTTTACACCACAATTTTCCCTCGCAAGATTTATAAAAAAGGTTATTTGATTTGAAAAACCACCAATTTGCTGATGTTTATGCGGACTCCCGTTAATCCAGAGCTCGGGTAATCCAGAGTCTGTATTATCATTTCATTCCTAAAGCTAATTTGTTAACACACGATAACGTCATGAATGCATGAGAAAAGAATGTGCAGTATTCCATCTCTTGGGAGAAAAGATACTCTGTCGTGGCCGCATTCAAAGTTTTGTTCGCATAATTTGACCTCTCAATGCATTTGCGAGTATCCGCATTCCGGCGTGCCGCCCTTTTAATATAACCTTTACATTCAGAAATGTTTCATATGTTTTCTCTCTGTTGTCGCAGCATTATTGACGACAGCAAAAATAGCTACAATTACGGACGGCCATTGAAATGTGTGTTCTCTACGTTTTGGCCTCATCAAGTTTGGGAGTTTCTACTACACGTATGTACGTAACGCAGCACTTTGGTCTTTGGATCAACGATGGCATTTCCCTAAATTCCTCGCTAATCATAGAAAAGATACATTTGACTAAATCCATATTTCGGCCTCTACTTTGTGGTCGCTCTTCATAATGAGAGAGGAATAAGATCATATGCACAGTATTCAATACATACGACATAGCATGACGTCATCATCAGGTACATGGTTGATACCTGATGATGACGCCATGCGTCGAAACCTAGGTCTTACGTATTGTATGCTGTGGTAACGTGCATAAGTTGTTCTTATTCCTCTTTCATTAAGATATATTTCGTTGAATTTTGGAAAATTTATTTTAAGCTGAAATTGTATTTTATTCCAACAGTATGTGTTTCTCAGAGATAAGTATGTTGCAGTTTAACCTAAAACTGTAATTTCCTTTTAAGAGATATTTTATATCAATTGAAAAAAATAATATGTCGCAATTAATTACGGTCGTGTACTATTTAGGTTACGTGGTAAGTGATCATAGAATTGATTAGGACAACAGCCAAAATTTTCCTCATACCAATACACCTAATAACATAGGGTTAGATGTAAGAAGAGACTTACAAGTCTCAATCTCGCCCTGAAATAAAGTCGTTTTATTATTATTATTATTATTATTATTACACCTCTCCCTGATAACGGTAAGGGCCGGCAGTATTAGTGCATTTTGGCTTGCGAAAATCAAGTTTCTTTTCTCAGTTCCATCCCATAGACGGTTTTGCAAGTTAGGATCTCTTGATTAAGGACAACCAAGTATGGAACGTCTTTCATTAAAAAGGCACTTACCATGAGAAGGAACAGCGCGATTAGTATGTATGTAGGACACCATTTAACATCAATTTTATCACCACAGAAACCATTTTTATTCTTTCCCTTCCCTTTATTCCTCACGAATAAACAACGCTGACGCTCCTCATTTCGTCGCAATAAAACGGGCTGTCTCCAGATGCGACCACAATGCGCCTCCATTACTTCCCTCTCTTTCACTCTCAACATATCCTACTTTTTTATTTCACCTTCGAACTTTCACTGCACTGCGAGTGTTTCATTTCATTCTTTCGACGAAAGAGGAATAGCTGATGAGCGCTAATGTACACATTCAGTGGTCTCGTCACACTTTGATTCCATTTCAAGGAATATGGATGGCGTACGAAAGCTTTGTGGATTCATTTTAATTTACCGTCCAAAAGAAGAGAGCGAGCAATTAGTAATGGGGAACCGTAAGAAACTGATTGAGTCATCTAGATTTCATATGGAATACTATGAGAGACATTATGTTATAGATATACTTCAGATGCCTTTCAATTCGGTACGGATTGGGAATCATAATGCTCATAGCAATGAACCGAGAATATATCGTGGAGAACCTAAGAAAAAGTATCTTTTGGTCATACCTCATGCCAGGTCATTAGTTTGAACTTGAATCTATGGTCACTACAGTAAATACGTACCGTTTTCTATGTTTAAGGTATGAGTATGAAAGAAGAACCTTTACTTTACGTGGGACTGCTGAAAAAGAACATCTAAATGCTTTGACCTTCCCCGTCGATGTCATTCAATTTAGATTATCTCCAACAGTTATCTATTATTCTCTTGTTAAAACTTAAGATGTAATCGAATAATTAGACGAATTGGATCTGGATAAAATGATTAACCCGCTAATGATAATGATATTGTTAGTTACTGCAAATATTTCCTTGGAAAAATTGGATGCCTTTTGAAATTTCTAAGAAATATTCCATACAGCAACAGATTAAGGAAGGACGAACGAAGTCGCAACTGCAATCCCTGAGCCTCTAAGAAAAATTATGAGCCTTTTAGAATCTTTAGTTTTTAGTTTCTTTCGATAAATCATTATTATTCATTCTTTATTCCTGCATTTGGCGTTTTTCAAATACTCTACTCGAGGGAAGAATATAACTTTTACCGCAACTCTTTCATCAGAGGCGCAAGAACTGCTATGAAATGTGTTTATATTCTCCGTAGTTAGCTTTTGGAACAAAGAATATTGAAAGCCCTGAATGGACTATAATTTTCTATTGAAATTTCTATCGGTTCTCTTCTATTGCCTAATTAGATCTCATTAAATCACTCGTTTATGCCTTGATTACAAGTTGTTACGTGTGTTACGATATTTTATTTTCTAATTACGTTATAACTTCGTACCTTTCACAAATTCGTCGATCTTTCGCTCGATTCCCCCGCCCCTTATAAACTCGCTTTGCGATAGGTTAATTGATAGTAATTTCTCTCTGAGGATTAAAAGAGCGAATCGCTTCGTTCCTTCCCATTCTCTGCAATTGGCGCGAATGTCTGAACGTACGCTCTCCATTTCTCATTCCGTTTCTCTCCAATTGTACCCATCAACCAATTAAAACTCGCAATTAACCTCCGCCCTCGCAAATCTCTCGTGAGTCGTGACGTTGCTTTTGAGTAAAGTGATTGATCGCCTTCTACTCTCGCTACTCGAATTTACCGAAATGAATTCTCTAAATAAAGGAGCGAAGCACTTTGACCTTTGAAATTGTTCGGTGCTACGTTTGGGTCTAATTTTTCAGGTGATTCTAATAAGCGTTTTTCCTTATCATCTGCTAATGTGTCGTTTATAAAATAGCAAGTGTTATATGTTGCGCTTTCACCAGTTAAAAATACGCTAATTTTCAGCTGTAATGAAATAGATTTTCTTATTCTCATAATCATTATATGTATATTATCTCATTTTTTGGAGCTCTCGAAATACAATCGTCCTGGAAAGTGTTGCCTTGGAAACCATTCAACTGTTGATAAACTCGAGAAAAATGTATGCGGTGATATTAATAAAATGTTAAAATACAAAGGCATACTCGAATACTTCCCAGCACAACATTACTGTCAAGGTGATCTCTTTAAAAATGTATATCATTACGAATTGAATATAAAAGTAAAGATAAGAAAATGTAATCTTCGAAAAAAATTTCAAAGACTACTTAATACTTGTCACGAAAGATCTAGTACATACATATGAATGCTTCCCAGTCATCGTGGTGTAGTTATCCCAAATTCGGAAATGGTGCCAGCTTTGCAGCCCAGTGCTTCTTCTACGTCTAAATATCCATGGAAGTAACTCAAGTTCTGAAAGAGCATATTTGTGAGGAAAACATAACTTGTTAGTTTATGCCGAGTTAAGAAAAATTTTCCACCCTTATTCTCATTTATCTGTACTACAAAGCTAACCGATTCACATAATTTGAAAAATACTTTTAATTTCAGAAACTTGCATCTGAAGAATAAACACTGTACCGAATGCTTAACACTATTTAATGGACTATTGAAATTATTTTATGTTCTTCTAAAACCTCGTGTATCAATTAATTTGTCAATAATTTTGTATGTGTAGTTTTTAAGCCACATATTTCGGTATCGTTTATATTTTATGTTACAATTTTTGGTTTACTCATGAGTGCGTCTTGGCCTTAAAAGTCTGCACTTAAGAAATTCTGAAAAAGTGTAGAGTTTCATAGAAGAAAGGGGTCTTCGAATTCAAAGCTTCCTTGCTGTTGATGATGTCCTACCAAAACACACACCGCGGGTTCAAAATGCTTTCTCATTCAGTAAAAGTCGACCGTGGCAAGTTCCCGAACATTTCTGGTGTTGGAGAACTTTGAGAGGGGACCTTGTGTTTCGATACAAACCAACAGCGCAGTCTTAAATTTTAGCTCCTTAAGGCGGCGATGGAAGAATGCTTCAATCCGTCTTTTTCCACCTACTGAGCCACCCACACATGAAACACGGATAGGACGTTCATCTTCACTTCCCCCTCTTCTGACTGCCGTTTGTTTATCCTTCCTACGTGAATATTAAAGCGCCGAATGTCGCAAAAAGAGAGGAATCACTCAGCTTTCCAAGTGCTAATTGTATCATTCAGGGTTTGTTTTCGAGCTTCCATGTCGGAGTCTAGAATTACCACCTCTTCGGAATTACGTGAGTCTTTGTTTTAGAGAAATCTCTCCTGAATTTTTGGTTCTCCTTTCCTCCTTTGCCGGAAGTTAAAATCTTTCCAGTTATCCGTAGATTCTAATTGATGTAGTTCTGTTGAATCTCGTTGTTCTAGTTATTCTTTTGAATGTTCCATCGTATATTAAATCTGATTTGTAAATATCTACGAGGATATCTGCTGAAAAAGTAAGCACTTTTAGATGTTTAAATAAGCTATTTGAAGCCTACCAGTTAGCTTTCCCTCAAATCGCATTTGGCCTAATCATGTACAGTGTAAATACGCGCAAATCGCTAAATAATAATCAAGGAGTCGCTGAATCTTTTTAGTTTAACTTTAAATTTGACGCGATTGAAAATAATAAAAATTAATTTAAATTAGTTTTAAATTATTTTCAATCGAGAGTTATTCACATTATCCCGAAATATTGGATACTGCATCGAAACCTCAGATGATTACTTTAATTTAAACTTATAATACTCATATTTTAAGCAATTTAGGAACAATTATTTCAGGTGAAATCTTGCATAGCAAATTTTATTGGGAGATAGAATAAATTGATGGAAGGGATTAGGATCCACCCTGTCTCTGGGCCGATGACTTCACTGACTGACAAGAAAGAATCAGTCAATGTACACTCGTTTCCTTCACCTCTTGCGTCCCTCTTGTAAGATACACGCTTCCTATAGGCGTCAAGAATTCTTAGGTTCCCAAAAATTTCCTCATTCGGTGTACGAAATTCCTTTTGCGATAATTTCTTAGCCTCTCTGTCCTCTTTCCTTCTCCTCTTCCTTTTGCCTTTTTCTTTTCAAAAGATGTTATCTCTTCTTCGCAATTCTCATTCCACATTCTCGCAATTTTTCTCCCTTTGCTTCCCATTAATCTCTTTTCGCGTTCCTTCTTCGGCATCTTCTTTCCGTTCTCCTCCTCTGTCTTCGGGGACAAAAGGAAGGGATTTCACCTCTACGAGACTCTTTATCTTCGTCGCCCACGCAGCCCTCGAGGAAGTACTCCTTCGCCAACTGCCTGCAGCTCTCCATTTTCTCTTTTTTTCGATCCACCAACTCGTATGCCCACGCCGAGATCTCTCCGTCGCTGTCCTTTTCCGTTCGTTCTTCTGCTGCTTCTTACGTCCAAAGCATAGCAGGTGGAGGGATTTATTCGAAGGCATCTTTGAGGTGTCATTGGGCCCGTTATCGCTTTCCCTAATGAAGTGTATAAGATAAACGATGGCTTTACCCCGATAAGTCAGTCTTCGGAGTCTCTGTGGTCGTTTTTGGGCTTTGTCGGAATTTAATGACAAAAGTTGACGTTCGGTATTTTTAAAACGACTTCCATTTAAGGGAATATTCTTGCGAATTAGATGCTTAGCAGGCTTGTCAGTGAGTGGGGTGAAGGTTTGAAATTGCCTCTCTGATCGCAAACAGCTTCAGGTTGCAATTAGAGACAGAGTAGTTAATTACTTTTAAAAAGTACCATCTTCCCTATTCCTCATTTACTTCTGGCAAATGCGTTCCTGTAAGAGTCTTTCTGAAAGGATGCTTATTCGGCTGCCTGTTGGCGAGAAATATCAATTCCGGGACGCGCTATTTATAACAGAGTGGCGTTTGAATAAAATATCTTATCTTAATTCATTAGATTCTCTATTAACCTCCAACTGGGTAGTAATTAGATAAGCGAGCGCCCGAGTAGGCGGCGATGAAATGGATAAATATATCTTAGAATTGATTTGTCATTTGAAAGTGGGCTTCCGATGACTTTACATTTCATTATTCGGCAACTTTTATTAAATTGAATTTTTCATCGAAGTTTTTCATAATATATAAAAATAGCTGAAACCCTCCAGACACCAGCCAAGTGGTGACAAACACCTTATAAAATTGCATATTTCTGTTCCCAATCATTGTTTTTTTTTCCTTCTCATTTGACACAGGTTGGGTTTATATTCATCCTTTTTACTTACATTTCTCAAATTCTACCGCCATTCAAACCAGAAGATTCTTTAATCTGAGTCATTCCACCATCTCACATTAACTCTCGCATAAGAATTGAGAATCAAGATTCGATAGTCACGATATTTCGCTTGACAGTAGTCTCGTAGAAATTGAATTATTAAATAATCAAGATTGATTTTTTTCTTCCGGAATTGGGCAATTTTTGACAAGCGCGTGGTCTCGAAGTGAAAAGAGTCGAGTGTTTCTGCTGTAATTATGAGAGAGTTTAACGCCTGTTATGACCTCGTATGACACAAATGCTTAAATACACAACGTGTGACGAGATGACAGTCAAAAGTGTCGGCTTATTGTGTGCAGTTTGAGGGACGCCTGAATTCCTGAATGTTTAATGTCAATTTGAATTGCAGAATGAGGATTGTGCGTTATGAAAGTTACGCATTTGGAAATGAATCGAGGACTGGATCTTGTTCGCCTTCCTTGGTTATTGCGATCGAAAGCTTAGTTGGTAAAGTTAACTAATTAGAACTAACGTAATATAATTTCCGTAGCAGTGCACGCTCTTCTCCAAATCGTACAATAAAGTAGTTTATTATCCATCGAATTTTCGTCAAGAATTCAGCTTCTATTCGTCCTTCGGCAAAAAAGAAAATATTCTATAATATTTATGACCACATGTTTAGTTTATACAATTAGGATGACTTCAGATTATGGTAATTTCATGATTTCTTTTTGACCCTCATCAATATTTACAAAAGGCTTTCTTCTCATCAGCTTGACCTCTTCATTTAGTCCTTAGACGATCAGATGAGCAGATTACAAAAGAACTGGATTCTTAAACTTTCTGTTTATGCAAAAGTTACAACGAAGTTTTAAGAAACTCTAATTGTAAAAATCGTCAGGATGTCAAGCATATTCGCTAAAAGAAAATGCTGAACGATTTGGATACTTTCTAGCTTTTTGGAAAAGGATTATCAAACATGCTGCATGCTTTATGCGATACGAGCCGTATACAGGCTAAAGGTTCTTAATTGCACCACCAATCTTGCCAGATTTTATACATGAATTATCATCACAATATAACAAAAACAAAACTTTTAAATAGACTTGAATAATGAAGAATCTGTAGAATCTCCCATTGAATTATTTTTGTATTAATTAAATGATTTTTGCCTAAAGAGTAACTTGTTAACGCTTGCATGTATAAATTGAATTGTGCGATGTAAAAATCCGTCATAGGTGTAAGCTAATCGTCACGAATGAATTTCCTTTTATGTCAATGACAATATCCGTGAAATTAGTTGTGAAAAAATACGAAAAGTTCGTGTTAAAAATACGAAATGCTTACATGAAAACCTAATCAAAAGTTGGATAGTCAAGTTTAACGATTTGTTGCTGACCTGTTAGCCTGATGATGTTCCTACATTAAGAATGCAAAGCCTCGTTCTCCACTTCAAATAGATTAGAATAGATGATTAATTTTATTCATTTTATATGGGAGTTCGTATCAGGGCGAGATAAGGCGTCAAAATAAGGTATTTATTGAATTTGAGTGATACATTGAAAACGCAGTTCCTCGCCCTTGACCAGTATGGAAAGCGGAGAGAGCATCCGCCATAGCGTCTTGAGAGGCCTTCGAATGCCACCCCCGCGAATCCGCGCCCAAGGGGTCCCCGGAGAGCGCTCATTCGCTCGCCCTCCGAATGAATAACGCTGACAAATGCGATGAACTCCGATAAGAGATTTCTCTGTTTCGCTTCGAATCTCTTCCCACCGTCTCTACGCGGCCGTCATCTGAGCGTCGAACTCTTTTGTGCGTTTGGACGCGGCAGAGCAGAATGCCAGAGACGGTCGCTCATTCGAGAACTGCTTTGAAGTATTTGCGCACTGATTTTCAGGGATCTTATTCCGGATGTCAACAAATAGTGTCCTTTTATTTGCCGTTCGATTAGCGAATGTAATTCTTAAAGTTCACTTAAAAGTTTCCTAAGTTTACCTTCCCCCGCAGCAAAAAAACAAATAAATTGTAACATCAAGAATTATAGCCGCATAGTTTATTATTATCTTTCGTAATTTTTAGCTTAAAATAATAAAAATAGACTCTTTCAGGCAGTATGAGGTGCTCGTTTACATAGGCTGTTTAGATTCTCTGTGCATTTCATGCCTCTGTTTTGTCTAATCCCCTGCAAAGTTCGGCCCTCCCCAATACAATATTGATGTATCTAAAAATTGAAGAGGATGATCAATCGCTGATTTAGATATTGTATACAAAAAGCTGCTCCTAGTCGTGTTTTTATATACCAAGTTGTCGGTGAAATCGGAGAACCTTACTAAGGCTCTTTTCAGTTATTATTTTCGTGTGTCAAGCAGGATTACAAAATGTCTGGAAATATTTGTTGTGTCGTTTGGGAAATGATTCGACATCGATAGTGACAAATGCACCCTGGACTTGGATTTCTTCTCAGTCTACGCTTATATCTGAAATAACAATTTTGAGGAGAGTTCCCTTTCTATTGTGGCTACATCGAGTATTGAAGAACAGCATAAATTCAAACTGTGGGAGTAATGTAGGAAATACTATTGGACTTAAAATTAAGTTCAAAAATCATTTTAGGTGACAAATATCCTCATCGACAGCTTCGCCGTACACTATATTCTTTTCTATCCTGAAGACGTACAAATTTTCCAGTCTTTCGACGGAGTGGTATATCTTAAAACTTCTAGTCATATCTTAGGAAGAATTTGGATGAATTTCATTGCGTACTAAGAGATTGCAAAGTTTACCGAAAATCTTTTAGGGTACAGAAAAGGAAAAGACCGAAGAGGGCTGTATTTTGCCCCCATGTACTGTAATCGCCATAGCACATCCCTTAGAATTCCGCAATATTTCTTACTTCATTATAGCGGGGAAAAGTTACACAGCGTGTTGAGAAAACAGGTCTCACATGGATCCCTTCCTTTTCTTATGGCCGCGCTCCGCTGCCAACACTCCTTAGGTGACGAGATGTTAATGCACAACTCCTTATGTGTCCAACAGTATGGCCCAGATATGCCGGGAGTGATTAAAGGGTGTTTTCCTCCCTTTCCAAGGAGATCGTTTGTGAAGGCGATAACGTATGCTCGAGAACATGTTCCAGGGCTCGTAGAAACAAAGAAGAAGACTTGGAAATCAACGATGTGCGTGAAATTGTTTATGCCAGAGCGTGTGCGCTATAAGTGCCTTTAGCAACAGTTGAAATAAATCGTTGAAATATTCGTCAAACATTGCCATCGATTGACGCATGAATAAAATACCGTATTTTCATGAAATGATGACGGAATGGATTTCTTTCTTCTGACTACCACATCGACGCTTTGTTTAGCATATTCTGGTTTTGGATATTCGTTAGCGTATCGAAATTGCTTCTGAGTCGCAAATTAAATACTTATGTAAAAATAGTGTTAACCAAGCTTCCGTTTTATCGAATACTTAAAGCACTGTAAATAACATCATTAGCCTTTAGTCAAATGTTATCTTGTAAAATACTTCTTATCTATTAGATTAATTTAAGTATCACAGTAGTTTATACCTTTGGTGGCTTAAATTAACCCAAAATCATGTAGTTTTCTATATGTAATAATATCCTAATGTATATATCTAGGCTCTCTTTGTACAAAACTTTCACGCATTTTGAATTTTCGCTCTTTATTTCTTTGAATATTTGCTGATTTCAGCTCTATTGTTGTTTATAACGCCTTAAGAATGTTGGGTACTTTTTCCTTACAAGCATTCGCTCAAAATACATCCCTAATTAAATTGGATGAACTCTTATCCCTTCACTGCCTCTAAACTTACGTAGTTTACAAAACCCTGTGATTAAGCTGGTTCCCCAGACAATGAATTTATCTTACCAGCTCCATTTACATTATATATATAT
>KZ308748.1:1004563-1179870 GCA_000376725.2 Ladona fulva
TATATATATATATATGTATATATCGTGTATGAGAATAATAAGAATAATATTTGTAAAACACGTTTAAAATAAGAAACATGCGCCGTGTGGCAGCATTGTGTGTGAGAGTGGATGCCATGTGGGAGTGTTACAGTGTTGCCAATCTGTCAGTGATATTTTTCGCAACAATTTACCAACTTACTGCTCAGATAAATTTGCATCTTGCTGATTGCTTACAATTCGAAAACAAAAACATTTCTTACTCGTGTTAAATATATTCTATCGGAAAACGTTCAGAGGATCATTTTTATAGACTTAATTATATTATGCATCTATTCTAATAGAAATAAATCGTAAAATATTTTTGTTAGTTGTTTACTTGAGAAAAAGGAAACATGGCCACGGACTTTTAAAAGTCGTTGAAATATATCGTTGCTTTTGGTAGATATTTTCACAGATCACTTCATAAGCGAGTAGTGCATAGAATAGATAGAGATGTTAATTCACACACTGCCTTACGCTGCAGGAGGCTTTTGGAGAATGTGTATTGTTTGAGAAAGGATTGAATAATATGGACTGTTATTTCTAGAACGAAGGTAAAGAATATCCATACCTCTCAAAAAACATGAAGATCTGTCACTTGATATAGGCTGTTAACCACGTAAAACAGATGCCTAATTTTTGAAAAAGGAAATATGCTCCCGCTTGTTTAATTTTATTACAAACTCGATGGACTTACTCCAATCCTGAAGTTTTGGATTGTTTTTTCGCAAGCGACAGTCATTCTAAGGGAAAATCCTGAAGCCATCTCGAAGAAGTCAAATAAATAGCAATGTTTAGCCAAAATATGTGAATAAAGCTGGTTTTTCGCTCCGCGTCCCGTAGCAAAACTAAATAAGTCTGATGACAAAATGAACATTCTCACGCGATATTTTGTGGAATTTCTTATTGAAAATAAGTATCAAATTGCAAAATTTATTCTATTCCACAAGAAGAATCACAAAGAAAGGCAAATGTTTACCGGTTTCGGCAGAAAATAACGCCATTCTGAGAACTGAAGGCAGAGAGGAGAACTTTGTAGAAAAAGTAAAGTCTTTGCTCTTTTCTCTTCTTTGAAGTCCGGATTATGGCTTAATTTTTTGCCGAAACCTGTAAAGTTTTCTTTTTTGTCATTGTTCTCGCAGAATAATACAAATTTTGTAATTAAATACGTATTTTTAATGATAACTCCAAATTAATCAGTTTGTGGTATTAAATTATTTAGATATATCTCTCGACAGTTATCATTTTGGAAGTTATATATTTGCCCGTATTTTCACTTGATTCGATTAACTGTAAATCTTTTGTTTTGTAAAAAAGATGTCATGCTACTGTTAAGCAATCAGCGTAACCACTCCGTAGGAAACTTAATTACAAAAGACGTGATATTGAGATAAGCTCTCATCACTTCCCAGTACTGATAGTCGATGACAACGAGCGACGACAATTTAAGGAAGAAGGTGGTCCAACTTCAACGCCTTCAATTAATTCATTAAATGCGTGGGTGTAATTGTATCGATGAGTTAATTTTCTAACGTACATTTGGCAACACTGGCTTGGCATGAGTGTGTGTGGCTGTCGCAGCGGCGCTGCATATCACACGCTGACCCCCCACAATTGCGTGCGTGTGTGTGGTTACAGTGGCAAGCTACGGAGGACTTCGGGAGAAAGAAGGAGATCCGGGCGCGGATGTACAAGTTGAGGGAGCAGAGACTGAAGGAGTTCTACACGACGGGAGAGGTCAGTCCATACACTCGACACTAAAATTGCCAGACGGCGGACCTCCACCAACGACGCCACCCCCGGACAACATATGAACCACGCCCTGCGCTCAACCTTACATACTTTCCGACTCCCCCAACTTGGAAGTAGAACTTTAAACATGCGCGATTTAAAGGATAACTTTTTCTCCGTCGTCTATGCATAATACAGCGAAGTATATATTGACAGACTTCTAATTAACCTACTATTATACAAATTATAAATTCTTGTAAATTTCTGGCGTGAAAATTTAATAACATTTTTTAAAATCCATTGGTGAAGGTTGCACCTCAAGAATCGCCTTAACATCCGTAACATATCTCCAAGTTACCACTGAAAATATAATTGTTAAAGTAAGAATTAAGATTTTTCATGTAGTCGCGATATATTTCTTTTTTTCGATTCTATCGATTTACTTCATGTAAGAGGACCGAAATTGCGCCAAGAAATAATTATAAGATACTTTTCCATATGTCAAAGACTAAACATTTTTATATCTTTCATTTGGCATCTCAGAGAAAATGTATACACGTACTTCACTACCAGTGTAGTACATCGCTAAATAGTTAGATCGTCACGCGTTGAAATATTAGTTTAAAATATTTACGTAAAATTTGAGACTTACAATGTAACAGTCACTACTTTGCTATTGAGACGGTGCAAATGTTGTTTGGAATTTCATTATTTTTGACGAGTGTGCGATAATTCTCTGGAAAATTGCTCTCTTCGAACGTAACGCCTGTTTAATGGCTCAAAAATCCTTAGAGCAATGTTTTCCCATCTGCGCGATGTTTACTCGGTGGGATTCCGGAAACAAAAAATTTGTCTGTCAATTTCACATTTACGAATTCTTAAATAAGGATCATAACTTAATGAACTCATTACTGAAATATGTCTCACGATAAATCCATTCTCCGTCTCCATCACAGTAGCACATATCTGCTTTTTTAAAAACAATATTTCCACGATAGCCTTTTACTAGCAGTGTCTCGCTTCCCCATTATCGAGCGAAATTTTGGATTTCAGGCATGTGGGTATGTAATGCATGATAAATTCTTACCTTCGACTAACACATTCAGAGTTCCATTCATAATTTGGTTTAGGGGTGATAATTTCACTAAATATTGAGAAATTTTTAATCCGATTTCGAATCGCAGCGTAACCAAGCTAACTTTGAAATTGTGATTTGGTTGAAAGATTTTAAATAAGCAAAGCTTCTCTTGGAAAATGGTAAAAACTCTTCCACACATTGTATTTTAAACACACTCGTGGTGTTCATCTTTGCGCTTTTCTTTGGTTGGAGGTAATTTACTCTCGAAATAATTTTGTCCGTTCGCTTTGCCAATCGTAACTAATCTTTTGTTTTCCCCGCGCATCGGTAGGTGCTCACCGACTTAATGTCCACCACGCTAGATGGCAGCACAAGCGCAACCGAGACCAGCGCCAACAACGGCTCGACGATAGTGACGACTCGGAGGACTACTTACGCCGCGTCCGAGAGCGGGGATTCGGTCGGAGGTGGATTAGTGGTCACGACGACGGAGACGATCCGCGGGGGAGGGGGGTCCCAGGAGTCCTTGATCATCCGCTACCGGTCCGGTGGCAATGAAGACGAGAACCTGAAAAACATTGAAATGGACCGGCGTCAATTACAAGGCAGCAGTGAATTAATCTACGAAAGTATGTCGTTAAATTGGATTCGCTTCAATTCTGCTTCTTGATTTGCAGTGAAATCTGTGACACTCTTTAAAGTACAATCACTACATACTCCCATTAAATTAATCAATTTTTCACGTTGTGATGCTTTTGAATAATTAGATCGAGCGTAAGTGTGTAGGAAGGCACCACATCAAATGAAGCCTCTCGTAAACTCCATAATTTTGAATAACTATAATAAATAATGAGATAAGTTAAGTTCTTATTGAAATCTTGTAGAGTTTTGTTTAAAATCATACGATGCTTATTTTGTTTTAAATATATGAATGTTCATGTTTCTTACGTTTCAATATTTTCTTATAATCGTACTCAACGGTTCGTTGTATGGTTTAACTTGGTACATAAAAAAACAGGTTTTATATGTGAAATTATAAGACAACTATCACGGATAATCTCCGACTTATTTCTGATTTAGCATCTTTTATTATCACTAATGAGCATCTGGTTCATTTTCTACTTCCACTCGTTCTATTAAAACAGTTGGAATGCTATTACTTTCGGAAGTCAGAAATAGGCGTACACAGACCATGCGGTCTTCTTAACAACTTTTAATTCTTTTAATTTAACTTTCTAAATTCTAAATTTTTTCCATTACGGAACCAATCTCCTCCAACTTCATTCAGAATAACACGATTAATAAATTATAAATTATAATTATATTTTTTTCTTGAGAGCAGAATACAAACTTTCATTTTCCGTAAAATTAGTTAACTTCTCGTTTATTCAACACTAGTAGCGAAGGAAAAATGTAACTTAGAGAGAATATAACTCCTTTTGTTATCAACTGCGTGTCCTTAGCCTACTTAAGGGGATACTTGACGGATCATTCACCGTTTAACGCCGAATGTCCTTCGCTGCAATTCCCCTCACTATTATTCTAACCTCACGTCTTAAAAAAATTATAACGCCCACGGGTATCGTTTCAGGTGGGGGGAAGACAACACGCTCTACTCGCTCGGCCATGAGCTCCAGCAACCAGAGTTCAGCAATGATTACGAAGAGTTCATCATACGGTCTCCATTCCCAGTCGCTCGCCGACCAGGGCTTCCTCACCATGAAGTCGAAAGAGATTAGAGACTCAGAATCTCCGACCAGAGACTTCTCCCATCTGCACAACCGACAGATCAGTACATCGACAACTCACGGAGGTCCAGGGGGTGGTGGCTATTGGTACGAGGAGTCTAGATCCTACCATACCGGCGACGATGGTGCTGAAGTGGTGCAGTATGGCACTCGAGGGGGGCAGCAAGCATTTTCGTCCTCCTCGGTCATCGAATACGGCGACGGAGGAAACACTGCATGTCGCACTGGGGAAACCGCATTGAAATCCGAGCAGATGAGCAGCTCCACCAAAAAGGAAGTCAGCTCCTCCCACCAGGAGCGCTCTGCATCGTCTTCCTACTCATTCTCCAGCGGCAGCACGCAAGACTGGGTTCAAAAACATCAGGATGACGAGAGCTTTGTGCACGATCACAGTCAGCCTCTGCAGATTGAGAGCGTTCGCAGCGGAGCTTACGAAGAAAGCGCCGTAAAGGAGAAGGAATCTATAGACGGAAGGAGTTCGGTCCATGTGGAACACACCTCGAAGACAGAGCGGGTGTCAGACATTGCAGAGAATGAGACGAGAATAAAAAAAGAGGAGACAGAATCACGTCGCACGACAACAGAGAAGTTTGAAGAAGTGGAAAGCAAGGAAGAACCCAGAGGACCGAAGCAAAAGGTCACTCAGCGCTCCAAAACAGGAGAGCTCCCACTTGAAGTTAACATCACAAAGCAGGTGACTACCGAGATAACATCGTCTGTTCCATCTACAGCAACCTCCACTCCTCTTCCAGATTCTGGTCCTACGCCGGACGTTGGCAGCTGGACTGTTGTTTCTGGAAAGCAAAATGGAGTATGCAGTTCCACAGATGAGTTCGTTTTCAGATCAGGAACTACGACTGAGACGAACAGCACAAGGGATACCACCCAAAGAATCACGACAACCGATTCCACAAATGACTCCACGGTCATATTAGATAAACAAAATGTGACTTCTGACGTCTCTTCTACTGTGAAACCAAGTTATTCCGTTCCCGCTGCAGGAAAACCAACACCTGTGGATTCTCCCGTCACAAGTCCAAGTGTAGAGATTAAAGGCATTATGAAACAAACAACAACAACCACTACGACAACTTCCACTCCACAGGCACCAACTCAGAGCAATTACTACATACAAACAAAGAGAATCAGCACGGAGGTAAGCCCGACTCACGACGCTTTCGCGAGGTCTCTTAGATCTAGCCCAGAGAAGACTCAAACGTACTCAACTCGGGCATCTTCTAAAACCTCCATCGATACCAATACCACTATACTCTCATCGCCCACGAGGCCCCAGAGAATATCTGTGACGTCCCCCACGGGTCGTAGTAGTAGTCCGGAAAAGGGATCACAGAGACCAAGAGACAGAAGCTCTCCGATGAAACAGCAAACTCCATCACCATCGGCCACCAAGGAAAAGCGCAAGCTATCTTCTAGTCTCTCTAAGGGTATTGGAGGCAAAAGAACGGCCACTCCTGGAGCCTCTCCATCTGTTAGTCCCGTTCGCGGTAGGAGCCCATGTTCAGATGATGATGAACCAAGAAGAAGGGTTGGAACGTCTCCGGAGAAGAAGAGGACAGTGACTCGTGAAGGGTCGCCGTTTTCGGAACCATCTCGGAAGAGCCCAGGAAAAGAAGCGAAGCCTTCCTTGAGGAAGACTCCGGAGAAATCTCCAGCTCGCGATACACCCGATACCCATCAAGAATCTCCCAGGAGGAAATCCTCTGAAACCACGATTACGAAAGAGACAAAAACAACCACTTCAGTAGGAAGGAGACCGTCCAAAGGACCAAAAGAAGAGAGACCTGCAGTCAGAAAACCAAGCACTGACAGATTGACATCTCCTGCCAGTAGTCCTATGAAAGATAAAAGTCCAGATTTTCCTAAGGAAAAGAAACCGGGAGATGATAAAACCCCAACTAGCCCTCAAAGACCAAAGGACCTGGATCTGAAGATGCGGCCAACTGCAGACACAAAGCGGACGCCAAGCAGCCCTCTGGATAAATCACCAACGAAGCAAAAAGAACACGACAAACCAAAGGAGGAGAAAAGAAAACCGTCCAAGGATTCTACTGAGCCGCAAAAAATAACTCCACTAGACAAAGAGAGTCCCAAAACACATCGTATCTCGAAAGCAGATCAACCAGAAGAACAGTTTGAGGTTGTCTGTGAAGCCCCTGAGACTTTTGATGTAAAGATAATTACACCAATAATACACTCTGTTGAGTATCCTACTGATGAACCTGAGAAGAGAACAAAGAAAACAACGGTGGAAGAGGATATCGTAGGTAAGAAAATTGAACATGAGTTGGAAATAGAAAGACTTAAAAGACCGTCCAATATTCCAGTTGTCATTCCAACGGAGGAAGATTCTCCTCAAAAAGCAACGGGAAAGACTCCTGCAACATCAGGAATCACACTGACAGAGGAGAAGGGTTCTGAATCTCCTAGAGAGCCAAGAGATAGCTCTGAAGAAGCTCCGGAAGCTCCAGATACAGACTCTCCCGCATTCCGACCCACTAGAAAAGATAGTCAACCAAGGAAGTCTCCCTCTAAGCAAGAAATAAAGCCTTTAGAAGAGGTCCAGCGGAAAAAATCTCCTTCTCCTGTAAGAGAGGATATGAAATCGTCAAAGAAATCGCCAATTAGGGATTCCCCAGTAAGAGACACGCAGTATAGGCAGTCTCCGTCTCCCTCAAGAGATTCGCCGCTTCGAGAAACGAAGAGGCCTGCTTCCCCTGTGGTCACTCCGTCCAGGAAATCCCCCGCCAGAGATTCCCCTCGTGCATCCTCATCCTCTCCGGCTAGAGAGATACAAAGGAAGCAGACCCCATCTCCTGCGAGGGATATGCCTTCATCCGAGTCACCCGTTAGGGAATCTCCAAAGAAGTCTCCCTCCCCCGCAAGAAATTTGCCAAAATCCTTCTCTCCTTCGAGACAATCTCCTGCCCGTGGTTCACCGGCGAGGGATTCCCCAAGGAAAGCATCGCCCTCACGTGACGATGACTCCCCGAAGACATATTCTCCAACTAGAAAGCAATGCACGAGAGATTCTCCCGTACGGGAATCCACTAGGAAGCATTCACCCTCTCCAGCGAAGGATATTCCGGAAAAAGGGTATCCGAGGAGACACTCTCCCTCTCCTGCTAAGGAATCTCCCACCCGAAAATCTCCAGCGAGGGAATCACCTTTAAGAGAATCTCCCAGACAGCAATCCCCATCTCCTGCTAGGGAAACGTCAGCGAAACGACCCATTGGGAAATCTCCGGAGAGGGATTGCTTGAGGAAATCTCCAGCAAGAGATACTCCAACAAAGCCTTCCAAAGAGAGACAATCTCCTTTCAGAAGACGACCGGAAGAGAAGCCCTCTCCAGAAAAATCTCCTGCTCGGAAACCATCCATAAAGGACTCATCTAGGAAGGACTCACCAGTGAGGAAGACGCCGGAAAGAGACACGATGGGTAAGTCACCTGTACGCCAGTCTCCATCGAGAGAAATTAGAAGCAAAACGCCTGAGAGGGAAAGTCCAAAGAAGACACCAACCAAACCGTCTCCTGCTAAGGAAACCCCAAGAAGGGACACGTCCCCTAAGAAGTGTTGCGATCACGACTTGCCGAAGAAACCTTCTCTCACTCGAAAAGCTTCTGACAAAGTTATTCCCAAAAGAGATACAATCGCTAGAAGATCGCAGTCAACTGAGATCCCAGCAGCGAAGAGAGCATCACCGTTCAAGGATTCTCCTAAGGCTGATGATATACCTCAAAAGAGAGCACCATCCACTCAATCTCCTGTGAGAAAATCTCCTCCTAAGGAAACCTCTGTGAGGAAAATTCCACAATATTCTTCTCCTGTCAGAGCACCGACAGATTCAACTACAGGAGACTCCCCTAACGCTAATAAACCATGGCGTCAGACTCCTGTCAAAGCTGCACCGAAAGACACACCAGAAACTCCTGCGAAAACTCCTGTCAAGGAGTATCCACCAAGCGGAATTCCAAGAACTATGTCACCTGCTAGGAGGCCTCATGCAACCGATTCTCTACCATCCAGCCCAGATTCTCCTAGGCAAAAAGAAGGAAGATCACAACCATCTACTTCTTCACCAGAGAAATCCCCTCCCTCACAAAGACCAAGTAGGAGTCCCGAGAGAGCGCCAGCTAGAAAGCAACCAGAAACTAGTAAACCTGTTTCCAGAATACCAGGTAGAGCCCCAGCTTCCAATATTACTCCACCATCACAGAAGCGCCAAGCACCAACCAGCTCCATTCCTTCCTATACAGCACCACTAAGAAGAACTCCAAAGGATGATTGCTGTCCACATCATCCAACAAATTCTCCAAAAACAGAACCTAAGGGAACGATCAGTAGACCTCAACCAGGAAGTAGGATTCCGGAAAGCAATGCAAGGCGTCCTGTTGAATCTTCGGTTGATAAGAAATCAACGAAGATCAAGTCGACAACAACCGTCCGTAAGGCCAAAAAGCCCAAGAAGCAGAGGCCCTTAAGTGGAACTGACTCCGAAGAGGAAGTATCTTCCTCTGAGACTGAAGATGATGAGAAGGAATGTGTAGAAGAAAGAGTGACAGTGACAGAGAAAGAAGTGCGTAGCGTTAGCGAAGTTTTTATGCAGGATATCTCTGATAATCACTATCCTTTACAAAATGGTGGCGTGCCTGATAGACCAGTCTCTCTGTCTCTCATTACTACCGCAACGAAGACCGTGACATCAGGAGAAGAGGTGCAGCAGACGATTGATTCCGAAGGAAATGTCATAATGTCAACCTATAAGCAACCGTCAACCATAACAATGTCCGTTTCTTGTAAGAACACTGACTATGATGGAAAGGAGGTTACTCATACTGTTCGAAAGACCACTTATCCAGATCAACCAGATGAGGATGAAGATGTGGAGATACTGGAGATTGATGACGATGATGACTCAAAACAAATGCAAGCTATTGAGTATCCGTACGGTGAGGAATCTCCCAAGGTACCAAAGCAGGCTCCGACGCAGACGTCACCAAAGCGTTTTGGCTCCCCAGCCAAACCTATTAAAAAGGAAACCAAATCTCAGCCAGGTGCAGGAAGACGACCAACTACAGAATCTCCAGTAAGAAGACAACCAAATGAGCTGGAACCAGGAAAGAAAAGATTCCCTGCGACCGCAACACCATCATCTCCAAAGCAACCTACTACAGCAAAAACTCTTTCCTCTACTCCGAAGAAACCCACGCAACCAATTTATGAACCACAAGACGAAAACACTTCTCCTAAATCCCCGAGGAAACCAGGTCAAATTAGCCGCCTTCCAGCCAAGCAGGCTCCGAGACAAGAAACAAAAAAGGTTGCTTCAATTATTGGGAAAACAAGCATGCAAAAGGGCAAGACAGCAGTCACGACAATGGTTTCATCAACTGCCCGTCAAAAGTCTACTTTTGTGTCTTCAACAGTAGAGAAAACACAACCCAGGCAGCCACTGAAGGGTGCACCTCAGCCCAAACAAATGAAGCCTGCCCCTAAAGGCAAGATCCCACAGAAGACCGTTAAAGGAATTCCTGTGAAAGACACGAAGAAGAGGGTTACCAATGGACATGTGCCCCATTCCATTGAGCCAGAAGAAGATGAGACTGAGGAGGAGATTGATGAAAGCGAAACTCCCTTAGTTAGTGATATTGAAAAGACCGAAAAGTACTATGAAGAGGAAGATATCATGGATGAGGAGAAGGATACTATTTCAGTAATCAAAGTCGGTCCTAAGCCTGTTGAGGAAAAGCCTCAAGGCCTACATCCATCCACAGCTTTCACAGCGGTAACTGGTATTCAAACAACGACAGAAATACGACAGGTGTCTCGTGAATCAACACCAGATGCCCCAGGGCGTCGTCCACGCTATGCAGACAGAGTTTCTGAACCAGATGACGATGACGTGTACTATGAGGAGAAGGGATTGACTAGGATCACCAAGAGAGACCAAGAGGTCATTGATAAGAAATCAGTGGATCAGGTGGAAAGGACTCTTACCTTGACAATGCCTCGTTTGGGGATGGTTGCACAGAGGTATGAGGAGGACGAGGAACTGCGTGAATTCGAAAGAACGGAAATTGAACAAAGGAGGCAAGTGAGGATGGAACAAGTTACAGACCTGGACGAGGATGAGCCAAAACCAGAAAATGAAGATGACATCGAACCCGCCAACCTTAGTGTGGCTTCTAAGGTCTCTCGCTTCCTAACTGCAAGCGCCTCAGCAGCAGCACCACCACAGCCATCACAGGTACCTAGGATGGAGCCCAGAGGTGCACGCCGCCCTTCTTGGGAACCAGAAGACTCTCCACGGCAGCCAAAGGGAGACGAGGTGGACCAGAAGAATTATAAGACGGAAGAGTTGTCTTCTGTTGCTGTTAAGAGGGCAAGGGATATATTTGAGACAATCGCAAAGACACCATCTACCTTGGAACCTACTCCAACTACACCAAAATTAAAAACGGACGTTCTTGGGAAAGCGTCTCTGTTTGAAACTAAGCAAGTGGATGAAATCAACCGCATACGCACAACTCAGACCCTCCGAAAGTCATTCACTGGAAGTGATGAAAGCCTCGGAGAAGAGGGTCTACCAAAAGAAAAGCCTTGCACCGACTACACCGAATCTGAAGAGGATTATGATGAAGAGCCTGTTGAACAAATCAAGGAATCGCTCATCAAGAAATCTCAGCCAAATGATACCACTCCATATAAACCCCAATATGAGAGGGATCTTCCAAGGGAAAGTAGTCCTGGTCGCACCTTTAAGATGCAACCAGAGAAGGATGTTCCTAAGGAGACAAGTCCAAGCAGGACTTTCAAGCCTCTGTCTGATAAAGAGGCTCCCAAAGAGCCCATTAGGAAAACTTCTAAGCCTTTGGCAGAAAAACCAGGAGCAACTAAGGAGAAACCATCCCTTAGAGATGAAATATACGACGAACCATCTGATGGGGAGCTTCCAGAAGGAGAAAAACCCAAGAAAACCACTCCCTACGAGTCGTCGCCGAAACCGCTCGAACCTTCGATTCCTAAGACTACCGATACGGACGCCGCTCGTCGTAAGAACATCTTTCGTGATGGAACTACTCCAAAAGAGGATGAACAAGCACCGAAGGTTAAGAAAACATCCATTGGTTCCGGTATGGGTAGAGAAGCCTTCCTTAAGAGGATGTCGAAATTTGCCTCTACGGAAGAGACTAAAACCGTTTCAACGGTAAAGGAATCTCCTAAGATAAAGCCTGTTAGCAAATTCCCGTCTAAGGTGGAAAGAGACGAACCTACCAGAAGGCCATCAAAGGACGGTGAATCGCCATCAAGGAGAATGTCTACGGATTCACCAACGAGGAGGATTTCGCGAGATGAACCCGAATGCAGAAGAAGTCCAGCTAGAGACGTCTCCAAGCCTTCGACGGACACCTATACAAGGCGCCCGTCGAGAGATCAACCAAGGAGTGAATTAGAGTCTCCGAGAAAGACGCCAACTAGAGAGACACCCTCTCAACCAAGTGAATCGCCTAGGCGCACCGACACTTACACTAGGAAAACCTCCAAGGAGATTTATAGGAATGAACTGGAATCTCCAAGGAGAACCCCCACTCGGGAAACTCCTACACAACAAAGCGAAACTACCAAGCGTCTAAGCACCGACACGTTTACCAAGAGGCCAAGGGATCGTACGACTGGAGATGCAGAATCACCAAGGAAGACTCCGACTAGAGAAATGCCATCGCCAGCCAGAAAACCACAAGAAGAAAGGAGACCATCCACTGACACCTCAAGGAGGCTATCGCGAGAGTTTCCCAAGGAAGATGCATCTGAAAGGCCGAAGGGAGCAACGTTCACTAGAAGGCCATCGAAGGATCGCGTAAGGGAAGAGGAGGCACCAAAGAGACCTCAAGACGGAACTTTCACACGAAAGCCTAAGATAACTGAGGATGACTCTCCTCGGCCGGATGATAGCTATCCAAGAGGAAGTGATACATTTACTAGAAGACCATCAAAGGATAGGCAATCTCCTAAGAGAGACTCCCCCATGAGATGCCCCGAGGAAGACTCGCCAAGAAGCACAGGTACATACACCAGGAGGACTTCAATTGAGCGATTCAAGGAGTCAAGCCCATCTCCCAGAAGCTCTCCAGTTAGAGATAGCCAACCTAAGAAACCAGAGGAGAGTCCTCGACGTCCGTCGCAAGACCGTTCAGCAGTAGATAAACGTCGAGGAAGCGATACGTTTACAAGAAGGCGATCTCAGCCGAGAGAGGATGAGCCCAAGAAGCCTGAATCGGCTGTCGATGCTCTCAAGCCATACCTAAGAACAAGAACTCAAGAATTCCAAGACGATGACATTAAGCTGAAGCCCGATGATAAGACTCCGAAGAAACTGAGCAGCAGCAGATTCGAGACCTTTACCAAGAGGGACTCTTCTACATCGGTGACGAAAGACGATACGAAACGTCTGCTCCCCGTGGGTGCCGACCGTTCTCCGAAGAAATTGAGCGGCAGCCGCTTCGACACTTTCACAAAGAGAGACAGTGCCACATCCGTGAAGGCGACAGAGAGCGTCGTTTCCCGCACTAAAACCACCACAAGAAAATCAGTAGAAAGAGAGGTGGAGACTCAAGAGGATAGGCCGGAATATGAGGAGTCGCCAAAATATTATCCGGAGGAATCTCCTGCAAGAAGCGAGAGGAAGACACCGGAAAGAACTCCGGAAAAGATAGATAAAAGACCGGCAGAGAGGGTTGAAAGAACTCCGGACAGGAAGACTCCTGATAGGAAGACTCCTGATAGGAAGACTCCTGATAGGAAGACTCCAGACAGGAGGGATGATTCTCCGGCTTCTTTTGGTGAACCTTTGAGAAAGAAGCCCTCCAAGGAAGTAGAGGACGAACCAGTGCGGAAGGCACCAAGACCTGATGATGAGGAGGTTGAACCAAGAACCTCCACCAGGAGGAGGCCTTCGAAAGAGGGATCGCCGTGCCCCGAAGTGAAGCCGGATGATGAAATACCGGAGCAGCAGAGGAGGAGGTCTTCTGGAGGAAAGTTCGGTGTGGTGTTGAGGCAGTCGAGTTCAGTGGGAAGCCGCGTTGAGGCTCTGTTGAGCAAAGTGGAGAAGAGGACTGGCTCGACCACGGTGACGCTGACACCGACTAAGAGAAGGCCCTCAAAGGGACCGGATTCGGGTTTAGAGATCGAAGAGATTTTCGACTTGGAGTTCCTTGAGCAAATGGTGAGTACAATCTTCTTTTATATCTGTTACTTCTGGCTTAAAATTTTTCTCATTACCTGTATAACTTTATGAATGCGAAAAAGAATAGTTTTGGAATATCCTATTATGATTTTGTTTAAATGATCACGAATTTTTTTCTGGTCGCTCCGGAAAACAGAGTTTTTCAATCAATTAATTAGGGTTAATCATTAAAATGAAGCTCCTCTTCTGAAATGCGCGTAGGGATTTTCCCAGTAATCGCAAATCCGGTTGTCCGTTTGTCTCTTAACGTGAATTCCGCCTGCCGACATACGGAGTATTTTTAAACCTCTAATACAATGACAGCCGTGTTACAACTTTCTTTTCTCATCTTAAATTGCTGAAAACAAGAATTTAAACAACTTTGTTCTCTGAGCTCGTTTATGACGTCTGGTGAAATTAATATGAAAGATATTTTACTTAGGATTAGTTAGCGATTTAGCTTTTTATGACAAACGTCTAAATATTACGAAGTTTCTTTTCTTACTATTTAGACGTCTAACTTGTTGAACTTGGGCGTTCCATCATTCAAGTGATTGTTTCAAATTCTGCTTAATCTTATGCGTCGTAATGGTGCGTTCTATCGATAAATAGCAACCTCACCCATTAACACACCCCTTACCCCAACACGTAATGTCGTAATCTTTCTACCCCCAAGCCACCCCTTACAACTTGTATAATTCATACGAGAATAGTATTACTTCTACAATGCAATACATCTACAATAACGTAAGAAATACTTTTTTGTTATAAGCCATTGATGATTTCTAATTAATTAATAATTAAAGAGCTGTGATTTCTTCTTTTATTAACACTCTCAATGCACTTCATTAATCCCATAATTTGTGGAGATCAGTATCGTGAGTGGAATATGAATTGAAATCACAGATACGAAATAATATAGAAAAGGAGTCTGACGACATTCTGTAGGGAAGAAAACGAGGTTTATGTCAACTCTTGATGTCGATTTGGAGTCTATTAAAAGAATCTGAGGGCGACGATGTCAGGAGTCAAGCTCGTAATTCAATCGTCGATGGTGTAATTAATGTCTGAAGTGATAAGATGTGCAGAATGTCAGTCACGCAGCTATACCTACATGAAAGCTTGAGACCAATATGCGTTCGGACGTCGTCAATGGTAGGAGAGAAAACAAATCATTGTTAAATGGATGCCAGATTCCTGTGGATTAATTCTTAGAATATACCAACAGCTTCTGTTGAAAAATAAAAGCAACATGAACGTTCCATGCAGAAGGAGATAATGGCACGTTAGGGCAGGTTATGTTCAGTTTGTTATTTGTTCTTTAAATCTGAATTCATGTAGTGTATTCCGAAGGTTCAAATATGTCAAATTTCAGTATTTCTATGTATATGCATGATTACTTTCGCAAAATTGTGATCTGAATGTTTAGTATGGAGACTAATTTGACGTCAAAAAATAAAAGGCGAAGAAATCGTTTGCTGCAACATAATACATTAATAAATTGTGAATTAGTTATTTTTAAACGCACCGCGGAAGATCAACAGTTCGAGACAAAGCAGAAATTAAGTAGTGTTTTTTTTCTGCAGGAATCTATCCCCGACAATGTTAATGTTCTCATTCTTTTTATTTATTGGGAAAGCGTAAAATTTCTGTCATCAATTTTACATAGATTAAAGAGGTAGCATCATTCCTTTATGTGTTTCGGGTTGCTGTAAAATGGACATTTTTCTTCTTATCTTCTTTTCTTTTACCTTTTGCTCCACGTGAGGTTCGAGAATTGTCCTTCTAAATTTTACCAAGAAGTATGAATTGAATGATAATGTAAATATGGATCAAAAGTAGACAAAGTATTACTTTTATCTCTATTATTTTTGGATGATGATTCCTGTGCTATGCGAAGTCTATCTCAAAGAATTCACATGGAATTTTTAAACTTCGCAAAAATATATTTTTATTTCTAACAACCAATAAAACGTGTTATTTTATGTACTATTCAGATCAGTTATTTATTTGTAATTGATTTGAAAAAAAATTCTTGCTGAAGATCTGACACTAAGGAAATATCTTCATCCAATTTATTTGGACCTTTGAAAAAGGTTGAAACACTGATCAGTTAAACAATCCCAATTCAGGCGATATCCATGTATACTGATTAATGTGGTTGACGTCACATTCTTTCCATGTACTACGTCACTCGACACAACCCAATTCTGTGAATTTTTTCGATCTTCGCTTCCGATCGTCCCATTCATCGGCCCCGCATTCGCTTCTCAGGCGCAAACCGATGGCTCTGTCGGTATGCGGGTATCCGCGCAGCATTATGAATGAGAGAGTGTTTTTATCACAGAGAGATGGTTGATCCGCGAACACGCAGAAGAGAGCTTTCAATGGGCTGCAGATGAGTCACGGTCCTTCATAATCTGACTCTTCTTTGATTCCGTATGTGGCGGTGTCTATTGGAAATCCGCTATCATCCCAGTTCCCTCCGACGACTGCAGTCTGCGAGCAAATGCAGTTGAATAACACCTCTATCTCAATTCTGAGACATCTGTAGCCTATGTGCGTTATAAAGGGTGAATCATTCTCCGTTGGTTTTTAAAGTTCAGTGGAAGTTAATTAGTTGCGACCAATTAGCGATTTGAAAAAGCATTTTCCGTACTTAACAAATAGAGTGAGATCGTTGAAATTCCGTAATTTTATTTTGGAATTACTTTACTCAGCTACTTTGCCTGCACGACTTAACTTATCATTCCTGCAATAAGAATCATTTTTTTTATTGCTGATTAGTAAGTGTTCTTAGAAGGAGGGAATCGCGAAAAGTTATACTAATAATTATTCCCTAACATATTTCTTCGAGTTAATCCGGATTCTCCCTAATATCCCACAAGAAAACACTAGGAATCCTCTTACAGGCGTCTCCTCATTTCATCCGTACTCACCGTATCCAAAGTGAGCGAGAAACAGCTCAAATCCTATGTTTCAGATATTATTTCGCGGACGCGAACTTTACTTTGTAGGTGATGCTTGAGCAGTATTGTGAAGTGAATTAATGGACTGATAAGAATTCTGATTTCGTGAGTGTAACACACGCTTTTCTTCAGAACGCCTCTGGCGACGAGTTTCGTAATTAACTGCAACTTTGGTCTCACTTTTCTTATCGCTAAATTAAAAAAATATCTCATTGTCGTCCTGGACGAGGTATACGTGCCTGGAATGTCAGTGGCTCGAGGCCACTGTGCCAGTCTGCCCAAGTGGTTCGGACGAAGGCAAGGAGTAATTATCTGCTTACGTGCGAATCGTTAACATTCGAACTCGTAGGTGAATTCCTCATTTGCCGAAAGTATACGGCCATGCAAAGATTAATTCTTTTCGTCATAATTTGCTTTTGAATTAATCAATACATTTCACGAGTAATGGATTGCTAATACTGTAATGCCCATCCCTCACAAGTACATTGAAAACTATTAATGATGTTTCCAACTATTTACTTATAGTTGACCTGCTTCAAATCCTGCTTTTCAGTGTTAGAAAAGATGAATGCGATTTTTAATAATACATTTTTCTCCTAATTCTGTTCGGTACCCCACGAAGTATTGGCCACGTTGATTAAATTCCCTCATATCTCATTAATACTGAAAATGATCAGAATTGAGAACGTTTCTGGCTTTATTGAATAATTACTGAAGACAGGCAATTAAAGGTCACGATTCTTCTCAAAAATTGAACAGCTTCGTTTCGAGAAGCTGTTCAATGTCTGCATTATCCTTATTTGCTGTAGATGAAGTCAATTTAGGAAGGAGAAAGCCAAAGTGGTAATTCATAAAGGAATCCTTGACGAATTCTGGAACTGTAAATCGATGCCATCTCTTTTCTCAAAGAGAATATATATTTCATCTGCAACCTCTTGGAAAATATGATCTCTTCAGCAATCAGTCACTTTTAGCTTCCGTCAGTGAATCCATTGCCTTTTCCCCCAAATACATTTATAAGAACTTTTCCCAGGTCAGGATATCGCATAATTCTTGGAAAAATTAAGGTCGAATATTTTAGATTTAGGTAGATATTTATCAAAAATTAACGGCTATCTCGATAAAAGGATTGGGTAGTTTAATTTTCAGCGAGGGCCAATTGCTACTTTTAATTTAAAATCTCACAAACCAAGATGATTTTGAAAGATGCATAACTTGGGAGAACATCAGTATGTTCATCAGCCTCAAAAGCCACAAATCCTTATCAATTGCTGCATCGACATGGTTGTAAACGGAGGATATCATTGGCTATTTCAGGATATGGGGAATAAAAAGAATTAACAACCATAAGGCATTCGCATCTTCATTTTTAAATTGCCACTGTAATCTGGGATGTCGAAAATTTTTAGTCATAAAAATGTATTTTCCCGAACGGAACGGATGAGCATCGTGAGTGTGTAGCCACTTTTCGCATAAATTATATGGTTTTTGAGAGGTACTTTTCTATAAATCCGCCTCAAGATAATTTCTTCTGTTACGAATATATTACATAAAGGAATAAAATACAGGAGATTGTGCCTGATGAATGTGGGCAAATTAAATGAGAGGAAAGAAAACGTTATTTCATATATCACTTCATGAAAACATGATAATGTATGACAGTGTTTGTACCGCCGAGTAAAAAGATAGCAATCTTTTACAGATTAAATAACTTACTACTTAGTATGGTATTTAGGTCAAGTATTTAGGTATGTATGTATCAATAATTTACTATTTGAATCCTTTAATTTCTTTACATCACTATCTGTTCAGGGATGGTTTTGGAATTGAATTTTAGAAAACATAATCGTAAAACGCACTGTTTATAATATAATATATATTATACAGTATATAATATCTTTGTACACATGGTGCCGAATTTTACGTACGAACTGTAGTTTGCGCACTTTTGTTTTGATGAAGTGTCTCCTCAAGCAGCGGTCTGCGATCCGAAGGGATTCTGAGTATACAAGAGTGTGCTAACCAGTCTTGTTTTCAACCTTGCTATTTTCTATAATTTTGTACATTTACCTGTCAATTAAATCGGTTCAAGTATTTTAATATTAAAATTTTCGTAATGAATTTTACCTACCTAGTAGCATATAAAATGTACCCCGGAAGCCAATTTCAGCGCAGTTTCAATGTGAAATCTTACGACACAGTTCAGTAATAATTTCAGCGGCGGCAACTTGGCCTATTAGTTCGCTACATTTAATCACAAAAGAGTTGAGCGTTCCCCAATGCAGGTGCGTAACATTGTATACAAATTCGCGTGGCTACTTTGTTTAGACTTGCTAGATGGGGAGAAATGATGCACGATTGGGAAAAGACAATGCATAGATGCGGAGGGAGTAAAGAGGGGAGGGAGGCGATCACGCATGCGTCAAAGGCTTCGTTCCGTCAGTGTGACCCCGGACGCCGTCCGCCGAGCGTCGCCATGGACTTGAAACTCTTGCAAGAGGAAGTGAGTGTGAATATTGTTTCTGTAACATAAACCGATCCGTTTCAGAAGTGTCCGCGGGGGGCGTTGTCTCGCGGTGAGCAACAGGTGTCCGCCCCTTTGCGGATCCGATACCGTTTCGCCGATCACGGATTTCTCGACTTATCTTCTTTTCAAGATATAGCAATTCTTACGGTTTACATCGAAAAATACTTTCTGTAACTTTGTGCGGATGTTTTTCGCTCAGATATCGGTCTATCTTTACACTTTCCCTTTTACCTGACGGCGTTTCTGTATCATGCATTCGTTTTATGAAACTCGTTGACTGGATTTCTTCTCCGGCGTTCTATCTATTGCTCATGTTAACCTTTCTCTGTAGTTTATGTATCACCCAAATTTTAGGCTATGAAATTGCACTGTAATTGTGTAAGCATCGTGGTTGTCGACTGAGTGCGTTTGCCTTTTTTTGAGCTGATTTTTTCGTGTCTGGAGAAATTTATAGCCAATGGCCAAAAAATTGGCTGTGGAAGTTCATCATATGGAAACAGCTTCGGTTTAACGAGGTGTTTTCTATGTCCATGCATGACATTTCTCTTTAACATGTTAATAGGATTATTCAGTTTTTTTTGCTCGTCAATCGCCCGAATCATTACTTGCATTTGTGTCATCTTATTCGACGGTAATCTTTGAAAGAGAGCGCATTTACTATCGGAACTGCTCCATTATGTAATAATAAATTTAAAATTTTAGTTGTTTAAATTTATTAGTAACGTAAATAAGTTTCCAAATCTTCGAGCGAAAAACTAAGTTGTCGTAGAATTAAGAAGGTACTCATAACATAGCTTGTAGTTTGGCATTTCTTAGAACGATTAATGCATTATGAAATGCGGTTTGATATAGTCAGATATTGCTATTTATTGTCTCATAGATAAATAGTCTGTGTTCATATGTATTCATTGCATATGGAACGGATGAAATTCAAATTGTTTTATCCTCGAGTTTTCACTCCTTCGGTATGGAGTCGTCGCTGCGTCACTTCTTTTCGCTGGTGTGCGCGGGTTTTTAGGCAAATATTTCTGCGTCAGCAAAACGCTAACTATAACGTCACATTGTTTACAAACGATCTCGGAATAGACTATTTAATGTCGACTGCGTAGAGTTATTTGAAACTTGTAGAGAACGAAGCAGAAGGTGCGATCGAGTTGAGTCGATTCCAACAGCCCAATCGATTCGTTGGAGAGAGACAATGCCACAGGAGTGCTTAGAGTTTGAACTGAACGAATGAGGACAAAAACTTAAGAGGAATTCGTTGAATTGAACGGAGAAAACAATCGGAATTGCAAAGTTAATTATCTGCAGTGTTTCAGTTGAAGGGGAGGGTCTGTGAATGGCACGAGCGGAATAAGTAAGCATTCGAGGAAAGCATGTTTTAGATCTACACACGTTTGCAAATCTTCAGTCGCGGTCCAATAGAGTGAAATTCATTCTTCGAATGTCAACAAATATAAGTGGTGGGCTGTTTAATTTATTTCAATGTTGATGCGAAGGTTTCGACAAGTGGAATGCTGAAAAGAGAGTAGATACATAGAGTAATGCTAAAAAACAAGTCATTATTAACAGTATTAAAAGCGATGAATTATATTTAATGCAATTCAGGACGAGGAATCTCTATGCACATAAAAACATCACTCTCTTGGCTTTTTGGAATCACCAGGTTCCTTACACAATATTCCTCCACACAGTCCCTCACGAAACCACTTTTTCAAAACTCTCTTTTGTACGTTTCCTTTCATTCTTCAGACGATGTGGCTCCCTTCTGCCTTGGATATCATCCTATTCATTCGATCTAATTTTACCTGGTCTTTCTTTCCATTTTGGACAACTTACATTCTTGTTATCCTGATATGCTTTCCAATACACATCTCCATGTGTCAAAGCCTAGGTAATATAACCGATCCTACAAAATCACCCTCTACTGAATGATAAGGACTTCTCGCATTGTAGGTAAGATATTTTTTTCACCGCGGAGGTATCTCGGAAGAGAAGACATCTCGTGACCGTATTGAGGATTCCCGAGAACCGCAGTGAGAAAAGTTCTGCTTGGAATTCGTCATGAAAAAAGGATTGAATGCGAGGACGGGAAGTTGGCTCTTTGGAAGCATTTCCATAGGCTTATCTCCGCTCTGCCTCCGGTCAGGAAGCCTCCATGGCTGAGACTTGTTTGCTGAGAGCAGCAGGTGATGTCACCTCGGAATGTCGACGTCACTCGATAGCGTCGTCTTAACGCCATTTGTTTGGCGCCGGAAAATGGCTGCGATTCGTCTTATTGTTATCTATTTCTTAGCGCCGCCGCTCTCTTTTTCCTCGTAACACTGAATGTGACGATCGCCGAGGGAGAAAAGAGTGAAGGACGAATTTCAGATCCCGGATTAATGTTGCCACATTTCCGGGAATTCCCACAGACTCCCGGAGTTAAAGACTGGGGGCTCCTTTTCGTTTACAGAGCCAAATGTGCTGCACGTTCGCTTTTGGCGAAGGTTGGTTCGATTCCTGCGGAGAGAACATATGTGCCGATGTCAGCTGTCGAACTGCTTTTAACATTCCGACTTATATAGTTTATGACTCATAATATCGGGATATTTCAAGATCGGCAGGAATTTGCCTGTGGGATATTGAAGACCGTAAATTACATTGGAAATTTGCGTATACGTTGCGACAAAACCCTTACCCACCTGCAAAGTCTGTTGACTTCTCTAATGCAGAGAAAAAACCGATCAGATATGGCTATCCTTCGTGGCTGTCATTTCCTTAATCTTCTCCAAATGGTTTTTTTCGTTTTCTTTCGGAGTTCGAAAACATTATTCATTAGATTAACAAAATCAAATCTTCGACGTATTTTGTTCTGATTAATTTGTCGAAAGTCTTCCGTTGATACTGTCGGTCTGTTAAGCGACACCCACCCGAAGGATTTAAACACTGCTGTCGATCTTGAAATCTTCGCTGACAAACGGAGTAGCTCTACTTAAAAATGTTACGGAAGATAAAGTTACAGAAATCGAAAGTTGCGGGTATCTTATACAGATATTCGAAGTCATTTCAAGATCCTCGAAATGGATAAAGCACTATCATATTTAGTAACGTTCAACCATCTTTGGATAGTGAGAAAGTAACATAATTACATTCTACATCAAAGATAGAGCTTCAGCTTTATTGTTGCTATTCACAATTCACGTTGACCGGGATATTGTACCTATTGAAAGCTGATCGCTGTTCCAATAATTTCCCGAATTGTAATGTTTTATAGCAAACTTTGCTTTTCATGGCTGCCGAATTAAAATCTCCCGTTGGATGGCGCTCAAATCTCATTGAGGTCGCTCACTACTCCCCTATTTTGGCGGGAAAATTGCTGATTTGGCAACCTCACTCGAGTCCACCAAATAAAAGCCATCCACCCACGCTTCGCAAACCTCACTCGGATGTAGATAACGAGTGTTTGGCATTTTAGTACTCCTTAAGACAGCAGAATTCGCCCTCTGGAAGATCTTGTTCAGGAGTGATGACTCCTCATCGAAATGTTATTTTGGAACCGGCGAGACGTAGGCGTTTGTTTTACATAGATAAACACCTACAGTGTGGAAAATTTACCAAGTGTATCCTTCTGCTAAACAGTAACATTGGAATATGGACTATGAGTGAAATTGACTTAGTTTCTTTTACATATATTTCTCTCAAATTAAATTGCATTATCTCTGCAGAATATTTCAAAATGAGTTGTGCTGCATAGACGTGGTGTAAACTTTAACCGTGAAATAGGAAAACCAAAACTTAATTTTCCTTTCTCCGCATTAAATTATCCCTCCCTCGAAAATCGTTATATTTCTCAGCGCATGAATTCCACTATGGCCGAGCACGACAGAAATATCATTCGAATCCATGGGATCTCCCCTCATTTGTCCTTTCTTGAGAACATATCTCGCTCGGGGAAAACGGAGCTGACAAAAGCTCTCGGCATGAGTTAGACAACGCTGTTGTCCGTTCTGGAATCGGGCACGCCCCCCTGAGTCAAACAAAAGACAGTTGAGGCGATCCTTCGCCGACTGCATTCCAATGTCTTCTTTGCAGGAGAAAGGCCCCTTCTAGCGGCAATCACTGATTTATTAGGTACATTACTGGTTTTCCCCAGTACATATCCTATCTTATTTGCAACATTTTGCGATATCGCGTTACTCGTTTCTTACTCAGGCTGTTGAAATTAGTTCATTTTGCTGGTGAATGGTAGAGATCATACGTTTCCTTTCCGTTAGACAATAAGCGTTTAATCGTTGTACATTTAACGATTCTCTTTTTGTCTAATAAGAGAGACAAACGTGTTCATATTTGCCGGAACTCGAGTGAATAATTCCTAAGAGTACATCGATAGACTTTGAGGAGACATGTTGCAGTAATCCATAAGAAACTATGAAAAGGGAAATTCATACATCCTTCACCATTGGTGAAGTTTTAGTTTTGTGTTTTAACTTTTTCTTTGAAACTTTCGATGTATAGTTGTTACTTTTTCGTAGAAAATTTGGTTAAGAAAACTTTCTGAATTGCGGAAACGGATAATATTCTAGGAATTTTTCTGCAGGCTCACTATTTACTCTGTAATATTTCTAAAAAACTGACTCATAATTCAGAGCATATTATTACGAAATTGGGAATTAACGAAAAGAACCTTTACTTTGTTGACTTCCTAGCGCATCTTCGGCTTCATTCAGAGTGCGGTAAAGATTATCGAGCTTTCGAAAAGCAAAGTTTGGCGTAACTTTGGCATTTCTTCGAGGAAAGATTGTCTCTCGATTTAAAGGCGAATGCTTCGGTCAGCTTTCTTAATTATTTTCGTAGTCTTACGAGATAAATAATAAGTACTAATCACTGTCGTAGTGTGGAGTAGACCTGGAGAATTTGGCTTTATTATTATTTCTGAAAAGTATTTTCAACTCCACTAGGAATACTTTCATGCATACGCGCCCGTCTCTAAAATATTTTCACCTGGCTGACACACCTCAGTGGAATCACTTGATTTCCGGCGCAGATTTTTTTCCTCCGCGATAAATTGAGCTGATGCGAAAGCAGGTCCGCAAAGCAATTGGCAAGGTCGGTGCCATAATAGTCTGTCCATCTTCAGTTCTGTAGGCCTACTTGCGGGCGTGGGCGGACACGTAGTCCCAATGGGCGTGGGAATGCCGCAAAAGTATTATGTCCAGCACTTATCGGCACCGCCGGTGTCCGTCTAACTAACCGATTAACCGGTATTTGATCGGTGGTGAAAGGCGTAGAGGTTCGGTCCGTGACCCATTTCAACTGCGTCGGCTTATCTTTTGTGGAAAGTCTCGCTCATTTCATCGGAAAAATCTCCAAGCGAGGCTTTCGGCGTGCACTTAATTAGAGGGTCGAGTAAAGTATATTGCGATGCAGGTCGGCTATGCCTAATCCCAAATGCTTTGGTTGTTTCGGAATACGTATCTTTCGGATTTTGGCGTTCGGTGGAGTTGAAGGGAGAATGATCCAGAAAATTTTGTTTTTATTTGGCCTAATTATATGAATATAACTCAACTATAACGTGTATTTGTTTACCAATATCGGAAAATATTCAATCAGATCGATGCTAAGAATGGAATCGTCAGAAAATGAAGAAAAGAGGTCGAATTGGATGCCCTTAATAAATATATTTTCTGCAGTGTCTTTTACCTTATTAAGGAGCGATTTTGTTTTTCCCTTCTTTTATCTCGTACATTTCTATTGCCACATGATCTGATATTAATTTAACTGGACTCTGTAACAGATTTCGGAATTTCGGATTGAAGATACTTGTACTATGTAATTTATCCTTCATTTAACGAAACTTTAGTAATCCGTAGCCCATAATCCGTTAGCCGTCTAATTTCCCTGAGTTTTTTCTTAACGCATGCATGCAGTTAGTTGTGTTCTCTAAATCCATTTATTTCCGAACACTGTTCATTTTATGTGTTCAATTTTTATCATCAGTTCCTTAACAAGGAGAGAAATGTGTGTTGCTCATTGACTTCAGAGCTAAACTTTATTGAAGTTATAAACACTTGCTGGGAATTTTATCCACACAGTGTTCTCTATGACATTTTGTTTTAAGAAGAGTCGACTTAAATGGAATCTCCGTTTGTTAATACGGAAAATGAGTGACTTTCTTTGATCTTACATTCACAGTTCAATATTTCGATGCATAATTTGATTACAATTCTGTTCAAATGGAAGCAATGCACTGAATTGCAGCTCTCCCTGTAGAGCGATAGATTAATTCACCCGCTATTCATATACATTGAATTTGTCACAACTATAGGATGATTATAATCTTCTAAAGAGAATTATTTTTCGCCTTAATACGCGCAAAGAATGAATAATTTCCACGTTGCTGCTCACACGCGCTCTATTTATCAGGAATTTTATGAGAACTGGAAAAAGTTTTAGTCTGAAGAGATAGCATAAGTCACAGATTTGAAAAACTATCTGTAGACAATGAAATCAATTTCTTTTCTTCTTCATTCAAACGAATATCAAATTATTCTGATGTCCACGAAACACGAGAGCGTTTTTGCGGACAGGTCCATTTAAAAAATATTGGCTTCGGCTTTCATATTTTGTGGTGGAACCAATGGACACAAAAGGTGCAAACGAGATCTGCGCACATAAACCGAGTTCTCAGACGGGAAGACGCGAAGTGGCGTTCGAAAATGGCAAAGGTTAACTCCCACGAGAAGGAAACTCGTCCATAGTATCGGATATATATAGATATTGCAGCAGCGTTTTAAAAGAAGAGCGTCCGAAATCGGCAGAATTTGAAATCGATAATTCGCTGTTTCGTAGGAAGCGAGAGTGAGATCGCGTTAACGTATGTTCCGAGGAAAACATCACGATTTGACAATAAAAGGCCTTCGGTGCGCTCCGTTGACCCGATTCTCATTCCAAAGAGAGCAATCCGTTGTACGCTCTTATCGCGCGGCAGCATCCGTCTTTTCTGGAATAACCGCAGCTGTTTGAATCTTTCTAGTCCCCGACGTTTTTCTAGGAAAGTTTTGAGCCAACTCAAGGCACTGACGTCTGTGAAGCATCAAAAGAGTCGTTGTGGAGAATTGAGATCCGCAATTGCTTTTCGATAATTCCGGATGAGGATTGACTGTTTCGGTAGTCCTTGGGATTAATTTCACGAGCTGTGAAAGTCGGGCACAGAGTTATCCGACTTCTCTTCTTTGTGCTAGTGATATCTCGGGAATTAAGAAAACCACTCCTAACGCCTCCCATTTCAGTGTTCTGTGGTGAGACATCTTTGCACACAAAATTGTAAACAAATAAATAATAAATAAATTTTCCCATCCACGTCCCAACGGGATTGGCAGTCCATCAGTGAAAAAGGTGAAAAACATGCCTGATAATGATAACTCAAATACTAAAATAGTAGTTCTTTCTCGATTCGTAAAGATCATCGAGTTATTCACTTGTTTATATTAATAAAATAAACACATGAATAATATGGGCACGTTATATTCATTAATTCAGGTCTATATTCCAGCTTTGCTAGTTCCATTGTGTCGTCTAAAGTCTTGTCCTGTCGTTCTTACTTAATGGTTTCCTATGGAAAATGAATGCTATCGGTGTAGACTGTCATGGAATCCACCGATTTCATCGATTTTTTACCTTCTGAAAATTTATTAGCGTGTTTTTCCTGCCCAACATAATCGCATGCACATTCATGGTGAAGCTCCTCAGCCCTAGACATTGTCCACTGAGGAAAATGCGAGCTCCGGCTTACCATTGTTTGTGCTGAGAGAGCGTTCGCCTGACCTCCAATTCCTCCCATGTTTACCATCGCCAAATAGCATCACTTTCCGAACACAATAAGCCATTTGGGAATTTTCGTCGCTGTAGGAGCGGCCTTTTCGTTCCCGAACTTCGTCCCTTTTATCTCTTCCATTCTCTTTTCATGCATTGAAAACTCCGAAGCACGCGTGTTTCCAGACGAAAAAGCCATCCCGAAAAGGTTTTCCTATTCTCACCCCGTGCGTGTGTATGTACGTGTCTTTTGCTGTAAACAATTTCTTCAGATAGTAACAAATTGCCCGGTGATCGAGCTCCAGAGCGTTGCGAGGTGTCCGGATGTGGTAAACGTGAGTCGAGTTATGTCTTTCCGGATTTGCGCAATCTCAGATTCATTCCCACTCTTCTCGCTAATTTGTTTTTCATAAGTGCGCCGCTCTTTCCTCATCATGATCTTCTTTCATACATTTTCCTTCCACACATGTTACCATTTCTTCCACGACTACTTTTTTACTTTAAATTTCCATTATTTTTCCCTATTGTCTCAGTTGCCACAGACATTTCGTTGTAAATGTCGGATTGAGCCAGATTTCGTATAATTCAAATATTATTTGCGACTTCGAATGTTTATTCAATGCCCAGAATGTTAATTCGTGACAGGCAGAAAAAGCGGCGCACTACTATTGTTTATAGCAAGGAAAGGAAAATCATCGTTAATCACTTTCTACACAATTTTAACTTTTCGATCTTTAGTCCGCTGAAAACTCTTGCATCTCATTTTTATCGAAGATGTGCTATCGTCGACCTCGTCTGTTGAGAAATGTAGCAGCGATGAATTGCGAAAGGCTTTTCGAGATCACGAAAATATTCATTGTTTTACTATTTATGTTTTGCATAAGTGTGTAAAGCGAACAGCTATATGTTTTTCGCGATCGGAGAAATATTTCTGCTAGGAATTGGAGTACTCAGCGACTGAATTTATTCGAGTGAATCAGTGTGACGCCAATCACACACCTCAACGCTGATGACTCTCATATCCATCGCCAACATCACTCAGTCGCACCTTCTTTCTTAATTGAGTATCGAAATTCTCGCCTTCAGATTTTATATTAAGAATTTCTCCATTCGTATTATTCGGGGTTTGTGAATTTCCGATTTCAGGTTATTATAACGTAATTACGAGGAAATTTATGCCTTTTTATGGTTCTGCTGGTGAATTAAGCGTATCCCAAACCTGCAGATTCGTACGCAACCTGCGTTACTCGTGTCCGAAATTAGACATCGTCCAATTTTAAACTTCACTTTTTAAGTGCGTCGCATTCTTTCTCTACAGGACTTTAATACCGGCGGTGCTGCTTTTTTAACTCTGTCCCAGTTTCCAACTTCTCCCATCGGAAAACTCCGTTCACTCGATGAAAAATCCAACGTAATACTCTCTGTTTTTTACAATTAGGGGAAAATTGTCGTGTTGGTGCTGCTGGCAATCAATTTTTGTCGAAGACCTATTAAATTTCTCCGTTTTCCTCCCTCGTGTCGAAGACGAGAATGTTTTTGTAGATATACACTCATTCAAATGAAGAATAACATGTGCCGACACGGGATGTTGTTCTGCTGTGTACATGCTTGTCATTTATGTGCTAATATTGACTTTCAATTGTATTGTATTGCAGTAATTGAAAATTATTTTCAACCTTTGAAAAATTCTTCGGATATCAAAATGTGAGATAACGAATTTTTCCGCAATGAAATTAGATTGATTTTTGAATGTGAATATTCCGCTGAAATTACTTTTCAAACTATTTTTTAAATAAAAAAGTGGTACAATCATTGAAATTAAAATGAAGAAAATACCCACTTGTTACGTACTCCTATATATTTAATACGTATGTACATTTTCATTTTTTTCATAATTTTTACATTCCTGAGTGACGCTGTTTCTAATCAGTTATCGTAAATTATTGTAATTTCTTATAATTATTGAAGAGGTGTTCGACCGGTTTGCCGAAGTTTCGAATAATTTTGTAGTCCATGACAAGAGTTCCTCAAATATATACGCATTCCCTTAACAGTCCTTTACAAATCCCAACCGAGAATATACTCTGGTTTAACTTCGTCGCTTTCTCCTCTCATCTTGCCGCATACTTCCTCTCGGAATAAGTCCCCGTTGCCCTTTCCGATGCGTAACAATCGCTCTCCCTCAGCGCCATGCAGCGGAGTGCGTTCGTCCCTTCCTCGTCTGGGAGTTCCCTCAAAACGTGACTCTCGCCGCCCCTCTCAAGTGCAAGTCGCGTTCATGGCAAGAGTTGATGCTTCGATGTGATCATTGCGTTAAGCGATAATTCTATCAAGTATTACTTCCATCAAAAATACACGAATTCTTGTGAACAGAAACGGTTCTTTTGCTGAATATATAACTAAGGTTATAAGGAAAACTGATAAGTTTTCTATATAAATTAAAATTCTTGCGCATATTAAATCTTTTAGCCAAATCTGTGCTAGGAAAGCTTCCACATTATCAAATCGTCAAATTTAATTCATGAATGACCATGATATTATTTTGCAGTTTCGGAATACTTTCTAAAAACGCAAAGATGTATTTTCTTCGCATTTATAAGGTCAGAGAATGTACTTTCGTAGAAGATGTAGCCGATTTTATGCGTCCTCCCTGCCCCAAAGGCCGTTCTGATTCCGAGAGAAAAATCAGAGAAATTGATGCTAGAACGAATCGATTCAAAAATTATTTTTTTCCGCGAACGATACGCGAAAGCAATCGATCAGGAAAGTAGAGCCATACTGCATCCATCCCTATCTACTAATGTACCTGCTACACGCAGAGTACATTAGTAGATGAAACTTGAAGACTTATTTCTTACAGGTTTCAATTTTCTCCCTGGAAAATGTTGGGAAGGCTTTTGAAGGTCGATAAAACACGAACAACCAAAAGTTATGATTTGTAAGGCAAATTAATGAAATAAACTCGATCGATTAAGGCTTTATTTAGTGGAATTCCGTAGTAAATTGGGTAGTATTTTCATTTTCACAAATAGTGACCTGCGTGCACTGAAAAGGTATTCTATACCCAAAGGATCCATTTTCAGCTGAATGGCAATCTAAAATGGTTAAGGTATAGACAAATACGTTGAAGTGCAATCTTCTATAAATACATTCCTCCGTTTTTATTTTTCAATTTGATTTGAAGAGGTAAAATATTCGTTGGAGCCAAGCTTTTAAATTTGATACGGTTAATCATTCGCATTCACCAGCATACAGTTTTACGAATTAAGTAAATGGAGCACATAAGAGGAAAACGTGACATTTTATAAGTTATTATGAGTCAGTCAGTGTAATACATTTTCCCAGCTGTCGATTTGCTCATCCCCTTTGTCTTTAAACCCTCGGCTCCGGAATTCTGCGAACTGCTTTTGCGGAATGGCTCCTCTACGTCACCAGTACTTTCATAGCAGTCGCCTCTCGCAAACGCACAATTAATTTATTTCAGCTTCGGCAATATCTCGGCGAGGCGCGAAAGAAGAGAGAAAACTCAAATGGGTTTATTGCTCTTCATTTAAAGTGACGGAGCGACCAATTTGCCGCCGAGTTCAACTCTTTTGACTTATTCCGACGTAATGTTTCTCCGTTTGTCCGCGTAGGTGGTGCCACGGTCGACGCCTCCGAGAAGAACTCGTGGAAAGCGGTGTCACGGATTTATTAAAGTCAATCGTAAATTTGTCTTCACTAACTCCATTCGATTGCCGTTCCCAGAGATGCTGAACACTCAATCTGTTGGAGGAGTGCTTCAATTTGCTTTTGACGAATTTTAGCTAGAGTTGGTTTAGTTTAGGTTATTAAGTTCTATGCTTCTTTGTGTTGATGTCATGACGACAATCACATCCTCAGAGGAGGATATTGTCTAACGGTTAAGGAGTCCTGGATGTGCGTGATTTCTTTATCGTTTTTCATTAGAAAGGATATTTATGTTTATTAATAGTTGAACTCTCAAATCGATTATTTTCATTGGTCCATTCACTGATGAGTTCGAGAATTTGCAAATGACATCGTTTATTCTATATCAAGCGATTATTGAGAAAAAGATATTTTGTTAATAATATATTAATATTTATCGAAGAAACTTGTTTGACGGACAACTCTGATACTACGTTATCATTAGCAACTAAATAGTGTGCTTTTTCTAATATTTGAGGTTCTTTAACGTTTACAACGATCACAATGCACGGATATTGAAGTAACATGATCGTGGAAACTACTAGTGACAGTTTTATTATTGGACATTGTGATAATGTAATTTTAATGCACAGTTATCAAAATATTGGCAACTTTTAATGAATAACTCCTTTACTCCCGACCAATATTAAGTAGATTTTGTTGCAGAAATACGACCAAACTCATTCTTACGAGGTTTATAATGATGACTGACGCCGTGAATAAGGCAGTTTATTCAATGACGGTTCCTTTTCATAAATGAGCATCTGCAACATGAGCATTTTTATATTTGGTTTTATATCTCTGATGGTTGGGTTCTTTCCCTCGCGCTACAATAAAAAGGTGTCTCCTGCGAACATTAGTTACTGCGAAATATTCTGTATTTTAGACTTTAATCTTGTTGGTAGCGGGAAAGAAATGCGAATTGGCACCCCCTCTAACAACTGCGGAATAAAACTAATTCATATTTGTTCTCAGTCAAATTTGTTGGGAGAGACGGTTTTCCGACCTCTTCTTATACTCGTATGAAAAATGATTCAACGTTCTTGTGTTCGGGAATAAGCCACGGAAATTTACGGAATCTGTGAGGTAGATGCGGTTGCTATAGTTTTAGTCCAGAAAAATACGACTATTTTCTTGATAAAAAGGAATTTTATTTTATCAAAATAATCAATTTGAAAGGAAAATAATAGACGAAAAGAGTGACTCATCTTTTATATTTTTTGCATCAGTGCAACCATTCATTGGTGTAACTCTCGAACGAGCAGTTTCAGAATTCATATTCTTTAAAATCATAATAAGAAAGACCGAATGAAATATAATCCTCACTCGTGTAATATCTTTTGTCACCAATTTTTTTGTAGACAATAATAATGATTAAATTAGCAAATAAATATGAGAAATCGGTAATATTCTAATCCTTTCGTAAAATGAGGAAACTGAGTATCAGGCATCGAAAATCAAACGCAGCTTGCATCATCTTCTCACATTCTTCCTAGACCTGAGCTTATTGCAAACATCCTTAAATTATTCCATCTTTACAATACCCTACTATTTTAAGACCACACTTCTTCTTCCGCTGGAAGCTTATCATGGGCAATATTTCCATCTTATAGAAGGGTTTTATGCTACCCATTATGGTTTTCTCTTAAATTTTTCGAGAGATTGTAATTTCTGCTGTTTATAGAAGCGTTTTCAGTTTATTAGCACGTATCTCTACTCTGCTGCTTTTCCGTTTACAGCTTCGTATACTCTTGCTTTAGTTTACCTTCGCATACATTTATTTTTTCAGGATTACTTTAAACGAAACTCTATTGTTCGTTGTAAGCAGTTTAGAAAATATTGTTCTACTGCGAATAAAATTCAAAAGTTTCTGCGCTGTGACGCCCACTGATTCGTAATGTGAATGCATTCACTCCAAACGCATCCGTAACTCGCTCACGTTTTATTTGCTGGAAATATTCACGCTTTGTATACTTAACCTCGCGCATGTCATTTTGTACTCTTTCTCCTCGAGGCAACGGCTTAACAGCGCTTTCGTTATTTCGCCCTCTGTTTCTGCACATTCCTCGGATGGATAAATTGGCGCCGCAGAAACAGACGGCGTGATTCACGAAGATGTTCCTCCGGTGCCTCATTAATTTGGTCACGTGACTCCGCCACCCGCGCAAAGGGCATTCCACCCGTCACTCGAAGGAGACAGCGCGTCTTTGAAAGAGATACTGGTGGGAGAGGCTGAGGGACCACGAGAAGCTGCACTGCTGCGTTTATATGACTGCATATTAAAAGCGCTCTGTTGATTCCGACGCAAAATACACAGTTGACTCGGTAAGGTTAGGCTTAACATTGCGGAATCAGTAATATCAATGGAGAGGAGCACCAAGTGTGTGTATTAATCCGTTTTGGCATATTTGCAAGAATCTAAGATTAAGCTGATCTTTAGGCGATCCTCATTCTTCGGAAAACCGCAAGGGAAATGATAATCAATCGTAGGAATAGTATTAAGCACTTCTAAGAGCTCAACTTCTTATAAAATTTTACGTTATTTAGAAAACAGCAAAAAATAGTAAAAGCAGACATATGATAGATGTATTTACTGTTAATTATTGCGTCGGAAGAATCCCCCAAACTAAATTTAAAACGAGAATTTCCAATAAATATGCTTTCTTTGCGTGACTTTATTGCTGTGTTCAAAAAGATTTAATAAGTAACTGATCGAAAACATTCCGGGTGTATATTTTAAAAGTAAAGTCAACCCTTGGTAAGGCATGTCCATGAGAGCCTATCCAAGTGGGATTCTCAGTGGATGACGTGTAAGCCGATTCTACATTTGGGAAGTTTTGGAAGTTGAACTTTTTGTTCACTTCGTCCGTTAGAGATTTTTCACTCATATTGAGAGGATTCGATTTAATCGCTGAAATTCGGAAGCCTCTTTCAAATGAATACGACAGCCATTCTCGCTTCCGCTTGGCGTGTCTATTTTAAGGCCGTGACGAGATTGAGGTCGTTGGATATTATTAGTTGTAAACATAGTCTAAAAAGATGAAACAAACGTAATGAAATGCTGACAGTTAAGGGCGGGTCTCTATAAGTAACCGATATTCATAGCATTGGTCTATAGGGAAACCAGGTGGAACCAAATGCCACGCGTTTCTCAATTTCTGTTGTATCTTCTCCTCTGTGATCTGCTTCCATCTCAATAAAGATGGATCAAAAAGAGGCCTATGGGAGACGCTCTGCTTACTCGAATCTGATTTCTGTCTAAGTATGGATTCACTTTATTTGAGAGGAGTTTATTATTCGTGGTCGTTACTCGTTTATGTGTAACTGAAATGGGCGCTTGAGTACGTTCCTAAATTACACGGGATGGTAACATAATGATCAACATTTAAAACCATTCCTAATATCTGGATAACCGTGAACATTTAAGGTTGGTATCCTAGACGTATTCTTTTGTCTTGATATTCTGAATTTCGCAAATCTATGGGTATTCGCCTGAGGATGACTCTCTCGAGTAGATAAATATTATAGTTAATCGTGTTCTGTCGGAATCTCAATGTTTAAAAGAGATTTGACTCAATGCCATTCTTGGAAAGTGGGAGATATAGCGGTCGCCGTTTGTGCTCATTTTCATATTTCCTGTTTTCATCTTTCAGACGACGGAAATCTGAGTTGCGTGTTTCGACTGTTGACAAACCCTTAATGAGCCAATCATTGCTCTGTCAAAGAATTACGAAAGATATGCTTTGGAGAAAGTTAAGAATTTCCTCTTCTTACTCCCAACTTTCCAATTAATGCCTGGATTAGCATCTGATTGGTACTCATCGCTTTAACTGAAGATATTAACACTGATCACCTTTTTTCGAAATTTATTAATCCTCCATCCGAAATCGAAGAAGGAACAGAAATTAGGAAAAGAATATAGCAAAGGCGTTTGTCACCCACGTCGCAAATGTTTTACGAAGTAAATAGATTCCAAAGCATTGACCGTTTGCAGCCTTCCGTGGGTAGGCTTTTACCGCCGGTCAACAAAAGAGCCCAGTCTTTTTCAAATGACGAGAAACGTCTATTGAGAATGAATTCCGTCCAACTGTGCAGATTGTCCCCTCTTTCCTCTCAATTGACTTAATGCTTCTGTCCGGTTTATCTGTCCATCAAAGAACGTGACCCCATTCCGTGCTTCAAACGTTTTTCGAGAACTCCTTCTCTTTTCCTTCTTTGGCAATTCCGCCAATTGAAGCAGCCGTCGGCCTTTTTTTCTGACTTTATGTGAAATTTTATTTTAAATTTCATTTTCATTGAGATAGGAAGTTAATACTTTTATTCCCAGCTTTTTCCTCAGCTGTAGCGACAGGAATAAGTTATTAATTTAATGATAATTTTTGGCTTTCCCAACTTATTTTCCTTCCTCCGGTGACATTTTTCTTCTCAAATTTGAAATTCTGTGATTATCAGATGGTTAGCTATTTTGATAGACTTACTTTTGTCAACTTTAATAAATAAGGGTAGGTTTTCATGGGACTTTGCACGATAATACTATTACCCTGGAGATGCCCTTGATCAAAGTCTGACGACACCAGAACCTGGATCTCTCACTTGCTGGGCGGCTGTTCTAACCATTGAGTTCGCAGAATATTGCTTTTAATGCTTCATGCTTATATTTAATGAGAGCCTAAGAAGTGTATGTTTACCAGACGTCCTCATTTTCGATGGAATTTCCTAGTTTTTAGCGCATTCTCGGGCGTCCTCCGGGATTTCTCACTTTCAGCCTTGTTCTATGAAAGTATTAATCATATCATCATAAAATAGGTTTTCATTACAGTTCCTATGCAGTGAACGCTTTTTTCAATACAACTAAATAAATAAATGTCTGTAGAGTCTGAATTAGTTATTAATTGTAATATCGAAAAATTTCAGAGGTTGATTGTTTCATTTCATCATTATTTATTTAATTAAAACTGTCGAGAGGGCAGGGCTATCAGAATAAAATCTCCGACACCAGAATAATTTCGAATGTTATAGGCTCCGAAACCTTAAAAACTGTAAACTGGTATGATTATTAAGCAGTACTGATGTGAGATTTCGACAATCCTGCGTGCAATTACGATTCTAAGTGCGCTTCTCAAATTCAATGGAATGGAAAAATACTGAAGCGTGCCTTATTTTACCGATTGAGTCATACCCGCGCAACCTTGTAGTATAAAATCACGTTTCGGATTTATATCTCTTCATAACAAGAGAATACTCTCAGTCAGGGTACGTCTTTACTCAGTATGTAATACGATACATTGATAGGTTTGATTGGTAGTGTGGATTCGGAATCAAAATTGCTGGAAAACATTTTCAGTCCATAGGAAATGGGCTATTTTTTAACAATAGATAAATATTTTAAAATCCTGGTTTTGAAAATTGAAAATGTCTTAGTATGTTCCTGCTTTTTCCTAGTTTTCGGTTTTTAGATTTGGTAACCCAATCTGGCAAGTGGAAGAACCACGTACGAATCCCAGTTTGTCTGACTTTTATGTGTTCTTTTGTCCTTATTCTTTTGGGACTCCTAATTTAAAAGTTACATATGTCAACTAAAATAAATATGGATCATCATGCCCTTTTCAATATGCTTAAGTACCATCCCGAGTTACTGTCTTAGATAAAATATTCGAAAAGCAAATAGCTCCCACAGTTAGTAATGGTGTATAAATGATCCTATAAATGTGTACGGAATGAGAGCGGTAGTCAAGAAGTGTCATTATTAAGCAGACATGAGAGAGCCTCTTCAGTAATTCCCACCATAAGTGAGTATGAGAGGGAGTGAGAAACGAAGATCCCGCTCGGATGGAAAAGTGAATCATTGGTGACGCTCCCTGGTTGCCGTGGGAAGCCCTCGTCTCATTGGACATTCTGCGAGAGTTTGAAGATTGAGGATGCGAAGTCAGATTTTATTCTCCCGTGAACAGTAGGTCTTGAGACTATAATTTGAAGTAATTAAATCGATACTCTTCGTGGTTTTCCTTGGACCAACGTAACCTCACAAAGTTAGTTTCGAATGAAAACATCGTGCGATAATTTGGGGTGCGATAATTGGGATATTTGTTAGATGGGGTAATAGAATGAAAGATAACGTTTAAATTTGTTGTGATATATGCTATAATCGAAAATTTAAGATTTTCCCTCCATTTAACCTAATTTTTGCGGTTAGATGATAACTAATCCGACTATCCAGTCATTAAGAATTCAATATAATCCAATCTGTCTGAAAATTATTCAGCCTGGAGGCCAATTTGTTGCTCAACCCCAACACCACTAGCCAAAGAAAGCTCTGGAGAGGGTATGAGGTCAGGTGGGGGGGGGAGGTCTTTGCTTTAGCAGAATGCGATGAGTGTGAAACGTCCATGAAAATGCAGCCTAATGATTTTGTATATGACACTATTTGTTAAGGCTTCGTATAATTGTATTTGATATGACCCTATTATCCCCTGCCACACACCGAACGACGGCTTGCAAGGTATTAATGTAGATGAAGATGAATAAATTTTTTTATAACATTCACTGCGAGGCATAGATGAATACAAATCTCTAGCTTTTATTCTATCTTCTAAAGAACCTCAAAAGCCGAGAGAAAAGTAAATGAAGGGCACAATTTATTGTGCCTGAAGACGTGAAATATGCCATTCATCAATATATCATCGCTGGACCATGTGGTACATTCAAAGAAACATGTAAAACGTATTTTTAGAACTTCTATCGCCCCCAGCATTTTATAAATAGCCGCGAGAGACATTATCCTTACTTCGAATTAAAACAAAAAAGGATCAGCGGTAGCGATCAATGTAAAGTGATCGAAGTAAGTTTAGAAATTCTCGAACGAGACATCCGTATTGCAGATAGTCGACGTGAAACGACGGAGCTTTTATGGAACCGAAATTCAGGATTCCGTCACTCATTTGACATATTCCGCACGGCCCTTACACGTGGCCAAACCGGGTGATTCGCTGCCATCTTATGCTTCTGTTTTTTGCTAATGCTTGCCGCCGCCGGTGTGTTCCGATGAACACAGACTGTGCTAGGACCAAAATGGAATCCCATTTATCACGAGGTTACTGTGTTGTCTCTACCGAAAATAGCACATTCACATTCGAATTATTTAATTTGTACGAATAGTTACGCGCACGGCAGGTCGTAGTTTGTCGTATTTTCGAAAATCAAATCGAATGATGTGTCTAATGTGAAACGATGACTTTATGGCAATGTAACCTCCATTAGACGTGCATTCGAGTATATTTATCACACATAAAGCACCGCAGTAGATCCTCCACAGTAACCCTTGTCTATTCTATCTTCAATTTGTTATAAATGAAAAAATACGGCCCCTGGTAACCCGATACCGTAATTAAAAATAGCTGACGTCAATCTGGTGCTCCCACTCTGAGCTACAAACACAAACTATTCGAACGTATACAAACTGACGTGAGGCTCCCGGATAGCCAAGTGGGCAACGCGTTCGACTTCGGTGAAAGCGGTCCCGGGTTCGATTCCCGGTGGGGGCCTACGTGCGAAATGACCTAAGCTGTCGAAGCACTTTTAACAATACTATACTATACTATACAAACTGACGTTTCTTCTCTGCCATAAAACATCGCAAGGTGCATTAAAGGGATGTTAGAATCCAGGAAGCTCCCTCCGAAAAAGTTACTAATTTTCTTCAAGTATTTCCGGATGACGTTTCTACGTCATAGAAATATTTTTAGCAGTACTTTTAAATGGCGATGAAAATTCATTTAAATTCACTTCATCTAAATTCTTCATTTCATCGTGACTATCTTCTTCGAATATATAGCATGTCTTGGTTTGATTGCTTCTTAAGAAGAGCTACTTAGTGTATGTTTTTTCTGAATTTTTTTAATACTCCAACGAAAATCAGATCCTTCCAAATGTTTTCCTGCATTCTATTTTGCCAAACTTCTCCCCCAGAGTTAATTGCCCCATATACATACGGCAGCACTAATGTTAGACTACTATATCACATGTTTACCATTTTTATGACAATGTTTACAAGTGTTGAAAAATAAATAATAAAATAAACTGGTTCTGCAATATCATTTAATCTTTTCCGAAAAATGGTCGATAGCGATTCTCCCAAAATAAGCAAATGCCACTTTTAATTGCTCCTTCCTGCATATTCTAAACTGTGAAGTCATGGCAACAAAATAAACAAAGTCATAAACTTGGTCTCGCGATAGAGAAGAGGAAGAAAAAAGTATCACGATCCCCCGTTTTTCTATCTTATTTCTTCTTTCGATCCACTTCTAAGAAAAGTCTTCTCCCCTCCAGAAAGCCATGAGTTGTCTCCTGTGTATTTTTCCATTCATCAGCACTTTTATCTCTCCAACAGTTGGAGAAGGCGACTGACTACGACCAAAGGCGTCGCATTCGGGCACAGATTCGCATCGTGCGGCGCGGGGAAGGGCGCCCGGAGCCCGGTGCTAAGGAGGCCCCCAAGGAGAGGGAGCCTACGAGACCCAGCACGCTGGTGAGCAAGACCAAGACACCAACGCCCTCCGCACCACCGGTGGAAGAGCTGGATGCAGAGGAGGACAGGAAGGGCAAGCCTCGGCGGCCGTCGCAGACGAGGGAGTCTCCCGAGAAAGTGCCCTCGCTGACGAGGAAGCCCAGCAGGGCCGAGGAAGTTGGTGGAGAGCTCACCAGTCCGTCGGTCGTGGCCAAGTTGCTGCCTTCCAGCACCTCCGGTGAGTGAAATTTTTTGTCGAAACCCTTTTCATATGTGATCTACCCGTACTTTTCATTTCAGTCTATATCAGCGGCCGCCAAACGGTGGTGGTGGTGGTAATTGCGATTTATTTGTATATTACACATTTTCATTTTAATTTGAATTATCTTCGCGCCAGCAGAACAAGTTAGACGACCCTACAATTTTATCGCATGGCATGGGAAAAAATTAATGGGATGTGCTATAATAGGATACTTTGAAAACTTCATATAGTAATTCGTGAAGTCGAAATAGTGCGTCTATTTGACCAGAATGGTCGACGACCGCTGTCTTAAACTACTCCACTTTATAACCTATTATTATAATTTCTTTTTACACTCGACAGACTAACTATTAACTTTGAGCGTTACCTTACCGCGCCCAGCGGAGGTAAACCTTAGCCATCTCACTGGAAGCGATGTAGTACCTAATTGATTAATTGGATTGTAGAATCCGATATCGTCGTAGTTTGGAAAGAAAGAAAATCGACTACGATGAACTTGCTTTCGAGTTTAGCGATCTTAGTGGTCCACTTTTATAGAAACCCCAAACGATGGGAGTCATTGCCTTAACGTGTAAAAATCGATGTTGCCGATAATTTTTCAATCGCGTTGTTTTGGAAAAACCGAAGATTAAGCTGGACGATTGTATGTTCCCTCGCAAATATAACATGCAGTGCATAAAAATACTTAAATATTTGCATAAAAATGAATGACAACTTTGAAGACATCTTTAATTGGACGAAGACATAAAGTTACAAACGAAAGAATTATTTCCTGTCTGAAAATTGTTCAACTGCAGGGAAATATTCCTCGGAGAATTTCCATCGTCGAATTCAATGTAAATCGTTCTTTTTGGAAATAACTACTGCAGTGATGTTAAAATATCATTAGAGAATCAGAACATTTATTACCGGAATTCTACGTTTTTTGAATTAAAAACTTAGTGTAGCGGGATTTAAATAAAATCGCAGAGCTTAAACTTAACTTTTGTATTAAATATTTACCGGAATATCTCTGGGTATATTTTCAGAATTATTATTATTTGAAACTAGCTGAAGTGCCCGTTGATTCTCAACAGGAAAATATGAAAATGCATGCGCTCGGATCCAACAATGGAATGGTTTGTTTACAAACAATGTTCATTCAGTATTCAGCCATTAAATATTGCATTTTATTTAAGGATTGAAACCTTGTACGGCTAAAAACAAAACTCTTCATTCCATACAAGACTGTTTAGAGTATTTGGCATGTGACTGCGTAACGAATGTTTAGATTATTCCCGACGATATAAATAGAACCCCTCACGTAGAATCGTTCCATAATTACATTCTTACATGACTTGTTTACCAATGCGCATGACTTAGGCGTATTGAAAGAAATATTTCATTCACCGGGATTTAGGAAACAATGTATGAGATAAATTGTTACCGCTTTTTTCGTTGATATTGATGAAAGCAACATCTTTTTCTCATATCTAAGAGCCTGTAATTAGTTGTTCTCAAGCCATGTCTTCTAAAGAAGCATTGGAGTATTCTCGTATTGTATGGTATACTATATTTTATGTCATCCTTTACGTGATTTCCTCGTCAACTCTACATCTACATATACATAAATTTGGAGCGTTTGACAATGGCAGAAAAAACTTGCCCAGCACATTTTTTCCGAAATTATACTAAACAGAACGAGGAATAATATCCAATCTACACACCTAAATCTTCATAAATACCCTGCAAGCTGCTTTTCGGCGTGTGGCAGGTGGTGTAAACAGCAAGCGTTCGAGATACCTCTTTAACTTATTGTTGTCGCGTATATTTCTTGGGAGGAATGAGTCCCTAAAACGACTATTATCTATTTCTCTTACTTTACGCACATTGTGGAATCGGCCGAAGTAGCAGAAGGGGGTCGCATGATACCATTTACGTCTTCCGCAAATGTACTTTCTCAACCAATTTATTATTGATTTATCAACCAATCGCAGTCTAATATCCATTCTTTCAAGGATTCCCAACCTGCATCTGAGAGCATTTGCGTAACGGTTGCTTTTCTGTTGTAGCACTTTTTAACAAATCGTATCACCTCGCTCTGCACTTTCTCATGCCCGCGAGTATACGTTTCGACCGCTGGACCTCAAATACTCGCCGTACATTCTAGATTGGGCTTTACTAAGGTGACTACTTTTTGCATCATTGAGATCTACATTTGATTACCCAAATTTGGGTAAGAATACATTTCTTCGTCGGCAATATCGATCAACTTCCTAAGAATCAGGAAATAAAATTATTGTAAGGATCGAAATGTTCGTAGACTGGCCGTGTGAAGTTCTCCTCGAATTAGGAAAACACTAAGAAAGGGGCTATTCTAAGTTATTGTGAACAAATATTATTCTTTTGCTGACGCAAGTAATGTATTCCATCAGAAGAGGCGGGATTTCAGACTTAATTCATCGTTTTGAGGAACGGTCTTGAGAAATAGACCGTTCGCGGACTTTATAAACTGATAATAGAACCTATAAATACGTTCGCATCTTCTTGAACGCTCGCTGTTCCTCGAGAGATTCTTGAAGGACGTCTACCGATATTACTTCGAAGGCATATTCCTGCCGAAGAACATTGCTCCCTTTCGCGAGGATACTTTGAGTCGATTTCGCCTTCATTTAATTCTGACGCCAATACTGTCCGCCCAAATATTTATTGGCCGCAGTAGCTTCATTTGATAGGCCATTCAGCGTTATAAATTCCAATTCCCCGTTTTTGAAACATCATTTCGTTCTATTTTCGATGCCTTTCTTTATTTCGGTCCCTGGCCTCCTTACATCAATCAGAGCCTCTGTTTGTGATTCATTTTTATCGGAAAAATATCAACCATTTTCACGTAGGAAGTAGTTGAAGGATTTTTCTCTTTTTTCTGTGCACGGTAACTGAAGCTATTTTCGAAGCTTTTCTTTTCAACTACCGTTCGGAGATTTAGTCGATTGAGGGAAGTGGAGGAGGCAGAAATCATTTTATAATTGCTTATAGATATCCATCGGAGGGTCTTATTTTAAAATTAAATTTGGGGATTTTATTCGTTAAAGTTACGCTTAAATATAGATAAAAATCATGAACGCATTAACAAAAACATGGGAAAACGCCAAATCAAACTATTTCCATGTTTTCACGAAGTCCTTTTATATTTAAAATTCCCGATTGCTCATCTACCTAAAATCCTCTTTTAGTTTAGATGTAGCTCTATAATAAAAAGTTGGCAAATTTCCTTTCATGGACCAACAGGAAACCATCCTCAAATGCGTTCTAAAATAAAAAATACTTCACTTAAATTAATCTTTCAATTGGTTAAAATGAAGGTTGAGTAAGGTTTTCAGCGGCTGGATCTCCTTTTAGGTTGTCGACTCGTTTCAGAAATAAAACTTATCATCCCAACTACGAAAGAAGGGTTACAAGTAACTTATTAACTATTGGTCTTCCTCTCACCGTGCTAATAATAGCCCCCCGTAATTGCTTTCCAATCGAAGTGTATGAACAACGATTTTAGAAGGGAATAGTAAGAGTAACAAATATATGAAATTTCAAATATTTTGAGTTGATCACCGAGGGGTGGAGCCTATGTAGCATTTTCCTGTTGGCCGGTGAGTTGGTTTCCATTTATTTTTTTATTTATTTATTTCCATCTAGCTCGCACGTTTCTTGTTGCGTCTGAACACAAATGTGGAGATGTAATAATTGAGAGCCGTCCGTCGTAGTTACCGCGAAATTCTCAATTACTGGACGATCGTCGCTCATCCGGTGATGGCTGCTCGGTTGAAACCTGTCTATCATTAATAAAAACATTTCTGTAAATACGATGTGTGAACATCATTTTTTAAATGGACTCACTTCGATATTCGATGGATTATTCTCTGAAAAACGTTCTGATCCGTTTAAGTAACTGAATTTAACCATCAAAGCGATAGGAACATTCCTTTAGTTCTATCCTCGGGTAGAAAGTGTAATTAAATGTTTTTCCGACCTGTATATAATTACGTAAATGCTATATAACTCATCTCCAAATTTACGAAACACAATAATTTGCTTCCTCATTTTATCGAAATTATTTATTTATCATCCTTAAACTTAATTGATTATCTAACTTCGAAAGTATGTTTTTACTTATTTCCTCAAAATTGTGCGTGTTAATGAATGATTCGAAAGGTTCTTATCTCTACTGATAACTCCACACTAGGCTGTGCAACGTTAGATATACAGGAACCTTTTCACTTACATATCATGTAGGTGCAGTTATATAGGTATCCACTGTCATAACATTCCGTAGACGGTACAATTGAGATAGGCTTTGGCCGAATGGTTAACGATCAACACCTTGGGGAAATAGATGAGTAAAAGAGTATCAACAGCAATCCTCGAATAAAGAACCACGTTTACAGATTATTTATCTGAATGTATTGATAGAATGCAACGCGTATGTAATCCTCGAATAAAGAACTACGTTTACAGATTATTTGTCTGAAAGTATTAATAGAATGCAACGCGTATTTAATACTATGAAATGGAAAGTAGTTACTTAGTATCTAATGTTGTGTATTTTGCAGTAGCTCTATGTTTAAAGCGCAGTCTTTAAAAGGAAGTTCTGCAACTTTTTATCAGGAAGCGGTGTAAATATCGATTAATTTTTCCTCTAGAACAGAGGTGGCCAAGCTTTACTTCCATTAGCTCCTGTAAAATCTTCGCGGGGCGCAGACAATGTTTTAGTTTTAAATCACTTCTAATTTATCGAAAATCGTTACTTTCATTGCTTGTTTAGAACGAGGTGAATGAATATAGTGGCTCGCTTTTTAAGGAGGATTCCAGTCGGCGATTGCTTAAAAATGAACGCACGTTTGGAACAGGACAATCTGCTAGGCGACATGGGACCGCAAGTTGGACACTTCTGCTTTTGAGTGATTCTGCAAAAGCTCTAGGAGAACTCTTCCATCGACCTATTTTTGATTTCTTCATTTCTTAAGTTTATCCACTCGTGGTTAAGAGCGATTTCATTTTCTTAAAGATTTCAAGGTGTTGTCCGTGTGCAGGCGTTCTTGCTATAACGTCTTTAAATAGTTCCTTACGTGCGCTTTGAATGTGGAAATATTAATAGCCTCCGTGGGAATCTTATCGGAAAGCGTATCAGCGGACGAGATACCTGCTCAGCCGAAAGGGCGTTGCCGAAAAGAACACATTAATCTCGCAGTCGCTCCATTTTTCATTTCAGCAACTCGAGACTATTAAATAATTTCCTCGGCGAGAGCGTTTCATTTCGAAAGACAATACGAGATGGGCGCGACGGGACTCCGCTCGGCTCCGATCCTCGAATCAATTTATTTCGAGACGAAAAAAGGCCGTCGTCGATTGCGTTCTTCGGGCGGATCCGCACCACTTCCCTCATCAGAATAACCGAAAGACAGGGAATTTCGTAAACCCTCTGAAACCATCTTGAGTTGTAGTGGATTTCGTTTGGTTAGAAAAATGGGGTAAAACTTTCAATTAGGATCACGATTCTTGGAACGTTTGTCTTATTAATAGGGTACCTTCTTCACTGATCACTATCTATCTATCCAAGCCGTATCTTTGCCTTGGGAAGTAACTCCGCCTGGCGAGATTGTTATAAAATGAGCGACGTCCTCTCTGATGGCTCCACTTCCGCTGAGTTTCGAGGTCCCAGAGATTCGAATAGGAGTTGAGGGCGAGGATTCTTCTTTCCTTTGTCTCCTGCAATGAGGACTTCGGATGCGCGTCGATAGAGGACGTGTGCTAACTCACACACACTTCATTCATGGTCGTCCCATACCTTACATTATTTTGCCGTCCACCAGAAGGCACTCTCCAAAAATTCCGGATCTGTTAAGGGTGGAGCCAATTAAGAACAAAAAATTAGCAATTTTACATATTGCATATTCATCCGTACGAAAACATCTAAATACATTAATTTAATTTGATGGATTTTTGTTATTAATACTCTCCTTTTCAAATTTCCTAAAGCGCAAAGCAATTTTTTCAAACAAGATATTTATTAGCTTTTGATTTTTGAGAGAAAAGAGTTTTCCCTTCGATTTGATGCAATTCAATCAACGCGATTAAATGGCGGCACATAGCAACGAGTGTAATTTGAGAAATGCTCAAAAACGTAAAACTAACTGCAAGTTAAAGCACGAAAATACATTTGATTTTTACGATCTTTTTCCGTTTATAGAATATTATAGAGTTATTTCAATACTACCGGTTTTCGATAACCTGTCATAGACAACTCTTTGAGGAACGATGGTTCAATTCGGTGATGTCAGTGGATCATGGGAGGTGAGTTTAATATTGTCGCCTCTTTGGGATTGCATTTTTCTTATCGTTGACATGCAATCGATGAAAGCGCGAATACGTCGACTGGACTCCATCCATTGCCCCCGAACGATGCGAAGTTGGTGGTCTCTATTTGTACCGTGATTGAATCATCTCTCGTCTCCACAGAGGGAGATTTATCTGCACATCTCTCTCTCTCTCATTTTTCTCCATGGAATGTCGTAATCGACACAATAGAATTGATCCCGCAAGTTTTCGGCGTTCCTCAAGCTGAAAAGACGTTGTTTGTCAGTCGCCGCCCATTCTATCTCTCCACCGAAATGAATGATTCAGTCATGACGTCAAATTAAAGAGAGGTTAGTACAATAGATTCTCGTAGAAGTTACTTTCGATCTCGACTATCTTTATTAGTATTTACTTTGTTTTACGCATCCTTTGGAAGTAACATAGTTTCAATAAAAGTTTCACGACTGATGAATCATTCCTTGAAATCTTTTTGTTTAACTTAGCTCGTATATTAACTTTAAAAGGACAATAGTATATTGGCTGGTTCCGCCTACAGATTCGTGACTGCTCCACGGCAACCATTCGCTATCTTAATTCTTTACTTTTATTCTTTTGACAAAACTCCCCGACAGCTTAGACGTCAAATGATTGTCCCGACTTTACTATGATATTGCGTACCGATTCAGAGATTGAAACAGTATAACTTAAACAATCATCACGAATAAATACATCAGACTGACCGGGTTTAATGTTATAGCACAATTTTGATACACAAGTTCGGATAGTTACTTTATCTTAGAGATTTTCGCATAGATTAAACTGTTTCACTCTTTTGAATCGACATAAGTTATTGTCAATTAACACTACGTAATTTGGAATCACCGTTTGTTTTCTGTATTTCATTCATCTTCAACATTAATGATGTATAACTCGAATACGTTGAGTACATTTGTTGAACTCATTTGCAGAAAGCGTAATCCTCTAAATTACCATTCAATATATCCTGCAGATGAAGGTAATCTTCCTCACTTCATGTAATGTCTATAGGAATCGTTGAAGACTAAAACATCAGTTACGAAGTTAATTGAGTACTTGTGTTTGTACATGCTTGTAAAATGGCTTAAATAAATCATTCGTAACGTTTAAGAATAAAAGGAAAAGAATAATTCTGAATACAGATAGCCCCCAAATTCAAATAAAATTCCATTAGTTTATATTTCCCATATATTTTTCTTTCGTAACAGAAATTTTATCTTATGATAACACATTATTTATTTTTATTTTTCACACTGGATCTTTAATGTGATTGTTACTCATTTCATTGACTTTCCAGCACATCTTCTCCTCTGACATTTTTAGTTCACTTCCTAAGACTATTCTTCGATAAAATGGACCATTTAATAACCCTGTCTATAATTCAATGACTTTTTACTTCATTTTTATCTCAAGCCCTTTCTTTCCAACGATTTATCGCCACTTCGCTTCTGCCCTTCACTTGTTTTTCTTTCTTCGATCGAACTTCATCGCAAACAGCTTTTTGATGAAATGCGCCGCGAAGACTCATTTATTAGACAACTTTGAAGTGGATTTTTATTGGCGGTCAAAAGCCATCTTATCTTCTCAGAGTTAATAAAAAGTCGTCAAGAGGAAGCTCCCGAAGTAGAATTGAAGTTTTTTGTTGTCACCAATACTAGTTCACGTGCTGTCTTCGACTATTTTCCGAAGACTTTCGTGCGTTCATATTCTAAGCCGATCCTTCATTATGGATTGAATAGAATAGATTGTAACAGTAACTGCTTAAGAACCTCTGCTGTTTGCTCTAATTTATTTAAGTTCAAAATTACTTTATGGCTCCCAAATTTATACCACTCGATTATTTTGTTCAGTAATTGGTTTAGTTTTTAGTTTCGTATATATTTTCTATATATTGTATACATTGGTTAGGATTGTATATATCTTCGTATGATCAATCTTTCTCTTGAAATTATATAATTTAGTGGAATCAGAATGAAATTGCATTGAACCGTTAAATGTTATAACCTCCACAGGTGTAAAGGAAAAAGAAATTATATTAAACGCGCAAAAACGGTATATTTTTCTTTAGACATTATTGATATTACGATGTCCGAAGGTGATTAAAAAAACATTTTTTTTTCGTCCGATGCAATGAGATTCATACGTCTCTCGTTGTGTTTCAGTTGAAGCTAAATAACCGTTGGACTTATTTCACGATGAAGTGAAGACAATGATATTTTGCTTCAACGAACAAATTGCGATGAGCACGAAGCGGTCCTCCCCTTTGCTTTTCAGCATCTTTCCACCGTTTGCTTCCCTTTTCTGCTTCGCCAACACTTCCGCGAGTGACTCGGATGGCCCTGGGCAGTCTTTTTAGCAACGTCTGAGGGAGTCTCAAAGGAGAATCGGAATGTTTCGACAGCGCGTGTATATCTCGTCGTTCAGTGAACCGAACGTGAGGCCGTGATTTCTTTTATACTCTTTATTTCGCTTTTTTCTGGAGAACCAGTCGTGCACAGAATCCCCCGTTGGGGAGAACAGAATGGCTTCTTGGAATTAGAACGGTTTATTTTGCTCTCAATCGGGAGATTCGTTGGGTGATTCATTGCGCATCCGAGTTGACGTAGCTTCTTTCTTACGACTGTCCATTCAGTCTTGATGTCTCTGCAGTCTTTTTGGATGAAAGTGGGATTTAGTCTTTTTGAGATCCCACGTAGTGCGGCTCGAAGCAATTTGTGGTAGTTCGATGTAGGCTGTGTTTAGGAGGAGAGCGAGTCCACAATCCACTAATCCTCAAACCGGGGATTCCGAATCGCGACTTTCCTCAGCTCGCATGTCATTAACATCCTTGAGATGAAATGTCAAAATATTATCAACTTCCATTACTATATTTGCTATCTGAATGTGTAATGATTATAAATTCTCACTGAACTTGGAGGGTAATACATTTTGTATCCAGCAATTTAGTTTCTAGCAATTTGGTGATTTTCCTCGCCTTCAACGAAAATATGTAATTTAAATTGTGATAGCTAATCTACATTACTACATTACAAGCTGTATGGCAGGATGTAATTATTCTATTCCAATAATGCCTTTATTTTAACATAAATTTAAAAAGTTATATCTATATTATAGCGTGTGGGTGTTCCCCAAAACTCGAGAACCGAAAGTCGCAAGACTTTCAATCTTTTCACATTATTAAAAGTCAACGCCCCACAGATAATTGGCGAATGTCCCTTAAGAATGAATATCGGTCTTCAGGTTCGATCTCAGTCGAGTCAAACGTTTCTTTAAGAAATACTCGAAAACATCATTTTATCGTTTACAGGCTTCACTTCATTTTCAAATTTAAAGAAGAAAGAATGGTCGTACGAAATAGAGTCAATCACCTAAAGAAGGGAAATGTCATACATTTTATTCTTGGTCATGGATAATTAATTTCATTTTTGAGTTGCGAGAATTTTGATAAATACGCAAAACTTGCAAAATGCAAACAAAATAAGACGGCACATACGATTGTTGAATTTGCACTCATGAATTATCCCTTCAGAATAAATTGAGAATTTATCTAAAAGTTATGTAAAGAATTAACGAAAGTCTATATGAAGAGGAGGTCACTTAATCAGATATTAGTATTTGCAGTTACGAACAGATTACAATACAAATGTCATGGACAGCAAAAATACGTCCATTTAGTAGTGTTTATTACAGCTATAGCAGATATCGCCAACGGGTTTTCAAAATAATGAAGCGATTAAATGCGCTTTTCATATGATGAGAACTTTGATGAGATTGATAATTTTCGTCTCTTAAAACTAAGTAAAGGTGAGAGAAGTCCCTTCTTTACAAAAAGGACTACCATATCCAACTTCTCTTCTCCCCGTTCAGGATCAACGGCTCTCCAGGTAGTATATTACATAATCACCCCAATTCCCTGTTACGTGGGTTCAATGTTGGGCATTATGCTGCTCCATGATTGGCCTGACACCCATTCGTCAGAAATGCAAGAATGATTCCAAAACGGGAGTGCGCAGCCACCCGAAAATTTTGCTCTGGAATTCCGTCCGTAATATAACAATATCTGAGGATCAAACTGACTCGGGACGTGTTCTCGATGATAGCCATTCCGGCGAATCTCATCTCAGCATCTCATTTCGCCCTTCTTTTTCTGCGCTCCAAAAGGCATGATAAATGCTTCATGACCGTACTTGTTCTATCGGTCCGTAACAAATTCGCGGTGGGAGTACATCGGTGATTTATACAAATCCTCGACAAAGGGTTATTGAGCTGGTGACCGAAAAATGGGTATGAATTAGTCCTGTCCGGTCGTCACTTAGAGCGACGCCTATGTTTCTAACCTCAACCAATGTTTTTCGTCTTTTGCGTTATTTAAATCTTGCTAAAAAAAGGAGAATATAAGATGGAAAACCTTGGCAATATAATTAGAATAAGAAAACTAATTCCGAAACGTACTTCGTATTTCCCACAAATGTATTTAAACACGACTGGTTTCGACCAAGACGGTCTTCCTCAGGTCCGTTTTGGTCGAAGTCAGTCGTGTTTATATAAATTTGAGGAAAATATGAAGTTTGATTTGGAATTATTTTTGATGACGTTCCACAGTGCTAGGCCAGAACACCTGAAGTTTAATTTGAATCTTTTTCCCACGCACATTTCTTAGAAATGTTCGGCGAGAAATAGGACAACTTTTCCAAGTCCAGGGATATGATTTTCTTCGAAATGGTCGAAGAGACGCAAATCGGAGCTTAGTTCCAGTGTTTTTATTTCAATTCTGATCATGTTACTTTACGAATTTTCATCTATACATCTTCCATCCTGCAATAAAAATACATTTGAGGGATATCGTCTTCTCCGATCGTCTCGAAAATTTTCCCGCACAATCTACAGCTCTGCATTGTACATACGTCTAATAATTATTTTCGATTTTATGCTCTAATATTTTCGTTGAAACTTTGTGAAGGGATGAGACTTACTGACCTTGTTTACTCTTTTCATTTTCTAATCTGACTCGATTCTTTAATATTTTTCTACTCATCTCTTTTAGCTTTCACTATCTGTTAGTTTTCCCATATTTTTCTCACCCCCTTCTTTGTGGGTGTTCTCCTGCTACTTTTTTCAGAGCAAATCTCCAGGTATTATTGTATCTTAGGCCCGTCATCTTAAGTTTTCCTTCCCATTTCCATTCACACTTATATTGACGTTGATTAAGTTATATCATTGAAGATGGATTAAATGGAACAAGTAACTCTTCGATCTCACCGTGGTAAAGACTAAATTGGTTGTTATTCCCGTCTCCAATAGACACTAATAATAATATGGGAATCCCAATAATTTTAATTTTTCTTCTTAATCGACGAAATAGAAATGAGAATGCGAACGGCGTTTCGGCTAATTTCTTAGTTTGTGTAAATCGACGAAAATAATGTCCATTTCCGTCCTTTGCCCTTCCTCCAGGTATAGCCTTCCTCACTCCATTGTAGTCCTCCCACACAAGCCCCTTTTAACGGCTCCTTCCATCTTTTTTGTCCTCCATTTCGGCTTCGATTCGCCCCTCTTTTAAAATGCCCTTTTCCGTCCCCTCAGTGCCACTGACGGCCTTACCTCGGCCGGCACCTGTTTTAGGCCTCACTCTATGGTTTTCGGATGCTTGCTTCTCCTCCGAGTGGGATTCTTATCTGCGTGAATTTGAACGAGTACATACACCTTCCCCGGATATTAAGGTAAGGAAACTCATACCCCTTTTGCTCGAAATAAGCTGCGTTTATCTCAAACTGCGGGAACATCGCTGTCGATCCTTGTCTTCTGTTTCCTCTCACGTTGATTGGCGTCGCTTACTGTTTCGTCCGTAAAATTGTTATTCGAAATTAAAAACGATTGTTATTCGATAATTGAATGTGAAATTACTCGATAACACGTGTTGCATCGCCTCTGATTGTCTCACATATTTCCCTGACAACATTAACCTCATTGTCAATTTCAGCGAACAGTTCTTCATTTTTAGTTTTGTGTCGCGGATATTCGACCGGAAGTTGTTGGGAAGCCTTTTAATCGTCAGTTAACTCTAAATTCAATTCCGTTGCGATGATGATTCTGCGGTAGCGAAACCGGTCGACATTATTAAATTGCGTGGAACATTTACGAGGTATTTTTCTTTTGCGTTTTCATTATATCGAAAATTAAAGGTGCGAATGACCTTTTACGAATCTTTCGAACAATTTCTGTGTCTACAGATCTTGGAAGCACATCCTTTGACCTGCATTTGGCAAATTGTGTTGACCAATTGATTAGACCCTTGGCAACGGACGTGATCCCTAAACCATTACTGCTGATCGGATTTGTTAAATACGAAACTTTTGAAAATACTCTGCGTGATTTTCTCGTAATTCCAATGATCGCCATTACCGTTCCTATCGATATTGGGCAAATACCCGAAAATTTTAGTCTCTCTTTAGGATGTACTGATTCGCACCACACGTCACCCATGTAAACATCTTTCCGCTTACGGTTCATCTCTGATAACATAAGATTCGAAATGTTCCGGTAGTGCTGCTTCCTTTGGGTTTCTTACACCAGGGGCCATCGCCCCGCCCGCTTGTATGTACCTTGCCGTTAACCTGGTTTCGCCAACTGAGACATGGGAGAGCAAATAGCACCTACTATTCGTCCTACACACGCCCTCTAACAAGGGAGAGGTGCTATGAGGAAAATCCATCCTCGTAACGCCGCTCTTCGTAATAGGCGACGAAAACCGTTATTGGCCCTCAGTTTACAAAGTGAGGATGATTTGTAGAGTGAAAAGCCGTTCTCGAAAGGGAGAAAAATGGCATTTCTCGGCTTATTCGCGCTCACTCTCTTCGCCTTCTCTCGAGCGGTGGGGGAGATGTGGTTACCGACGGGAGGAGAGGGGATGAGGTCGAAGGGCCCAGGGCGAAAAGGGCCCTGGCGTTCTCACAATCCTCCGACGGTGCAGGGTGATCGGCTATTTCAGGGAAAACACGCTGTTCCTACCTTTGAAGCATTATGCATGGATGCGTACCGAAAACGCTGAATCCCAGCGGAAGTGGTTTCGTGTTTTGGGAGGCGATGGCCTTTGTCTCTTCTTCCGACGACGCCCGTGTCAAGCCAAGGCATCGATCCAAAGTAAAACCGTCATTGGCTGCGAAATTTAAAATGTACAGTCAAACCTCGGTCTGCGACCGTGTTGTGCAACAGGAGCAAGCATTTTTGATAAATGTTGATATCCGAGCGAGATCTTGCAGTACATGGAGTGCGTATGCTCTGTTTTCTCTGCCGAGCGTCGTGTGGTCACCACCTCCCTAATAACCATTATTTTGTTTACGAATATTTTTAAGTTCTGGAACGAATCATGATCATCTGAGTTTTCCTTCATTTCTTAGGGAAATCGCTTTGAGTGCTTCGAATTAAGAGAATGTTTCCGTAACGAATTAAGCTCGTAATCCGATGTTTGGGTGTATTTCTATGTCTGGAGTACTCGGCGCTACTTTTGGCCATTGAAATATTTATTTGATTTCAAAAAATGTATAATTTTTCTTTGTATGATTATCGTTGAAGATTTCTTTCTACATAGTTCAGAATAAACACTAAAAATTTATATTTATTTTCGTGTTAATATTTAAAGTACTGAAGTTGAGGTGATAAGTCTCCAATATCAAATAAAAAGTGTGTTGAAAATGCATCCTTTGAAATTTCTTTTATTCAAAACTAAAACCAATCGGTTATGCCAATATATAATTTGTTGTTTTACGAGATGAGATTCGATCACGAAATTAATCTGCCATTCTCTAGCTTTTCTATTGTCTCTCTGATATTATTTTCTTTCTCTTATTTTACTCGATACTACTACACGTAATTTTGATTAGTTAAACCGAAATTTGCAATTTTCCGCTATCGAATTTTCAGGAATTGTTTTGAACACTCATAACGTATAAAGTTCTTATGCGAAGTATTCTGGACGTATCGTAGTAGTTTAAGTGATGCTTCAACAGCTGAAGTCATTTCGAACCAATGAACCTCACTGGGAATCGAACTCAGGACCGCTTTCATCGAAGGTGAACGCGCAACCCACTTGGCTGTCTGGAGTCCTTTGACATGACATCCTAAAATATTGCGATCCACTTTATTCTGTCGTAAAATTATTTTACTTATGGTCGTTGGGACTGTGCACATGTGGCCTAATGTGCTTTGGAGGGCACTTTATAGGCGGTAGCATGGGTGGCGAATTTTTGGGGTGAGGAGTAATTCAAACGGAACTTTAGCTGCACTTGGAGAATTATTAGGTTAGGTTGGGTGGGGAAGAGGAATTTGGTTTTGGTACTTACCGAACTGTTTATATCTCTGCAAAAAGTAGTACGCAACACCAATAGCAAAAATAGCTGTTCATTAATTTGCTGGCTTGTGTATATTGGCCAGTAGTGCCAAGTGTGTCTATTCTGGTCAATTAGTGCGGAACTTCCCTCTACGATTGAGTCATTGGCATGGAAGATACTGTATTTGCATTGAGCAGTGAACATCCGACAAGAGGATATCACCGTCTGTAAATTGGCGTATTTGGTCGAAGTGAAAGAATTAGAATGCCCTCAACTTTTTGGTTCATTTCCTTTTAAAAGGTTTTTCTCACGCGCTCTGTTAAATAGTTACTGTTTTTTAAGCAATGAGGCCATTTGTTTTCCTGCGTAATTGACTCATAACATCAATTAGACCGCATGATTCATTAACGGAATCTCATTAATAACGCTGATTTCCCAGAAACGCAATTGGTTGGCATATGTGTATGTTTTGGGTGGAAAAAAATCGAATAAATTCAGGGTTAATTAATTCGCGTGGTGGTTTCTTACCCTCTTTTTACGTAATTAACTCTTTTACGAAATGAGATGGAACGCTTTGAGACAATTGTTTCCCGCTGTGTGACATTAAACTACGAATCACCAAGTTATGACATTGTCATTTGGTACTGTGCACACTTTCAAAGGGACATCGCGTCAATTAGATTTTCAGACACATTTCTCAAACTTTCCTCATGATTCTTAAATGGGCAATATCAATACTATATAAAATGCTAGCATCGAAATTTAGGAAAGAAATCTCGCAGACATTTTGCAGCCACGATTGGATTAATAGATTAATAACCATGGTAATTACTGAAGCGACATCAGATTAGTATTGAGGTTAAAAGCTCATAATCACATGTTGAGTAGTATGATATTAATTGAATTTGACCATTAATTTCTTCCCCTTAGTATGTATCAGAAAGCAGAAATAAGGTAAGCATGATTTTTATAGCAGTCAATTGAGACAAATTTCGCATTGAGTAAACAGTTTCTCAGTCAACGTACCTTTTGTTCTTTTTTGCTCATTTATTCATAGTCTGAATATTACATTAAACTCAAATAAGGGCGATTTGGTGGTTATAAAAAACACATTTGGTATCAAGTGTAAATTTTGCCTTACCACAATAGAGACATGACTCTTATTTCGTAGTTGGGTAACCAGGATCGATCATCGGGTATGCTAAGGGCAAATGCAAGGGAATAAATGGAAATATACAGGTAATTAGGTATTCGAGTTCTCGTGAGATAACTATTGGTAACTTTCGGTCGAATTTATTTTCATTTCCCAACAGTTAGAGGAGAAATTATGCGATTTAATGAAATTACTCTTTGCGACTGTTTTTCTAAACGCATTCTTATCTTCTTTTTTGCTTATCACGTCCAATTTAACGCTATTACAATCATAAACATTGCGTCAAAACTAATATTATAATCCTCGTGTAACAACTAGTAATTTTACCTTGTTGCGTGTTAAAGAGTGATACATCTTCGGAGTGCAAGAAACGATAGATTCATTCCACTCTTTATGAGCTATACATATGAGTAGTAAAGTTATATATGAGTAGTAAAGTTGTTTTAAATTTCGAAGGAATTAATTTATTGATTATAATGACCTCCAGAGAATCCGTTGGTTTGAGCATAACATAAGTGACCAAGGTCCCCTCCAAGGCCACCTGAACGTGCATTGCTGTCTGATCGCAGAGCGCGTGTCTTTTGTCCACAGAGTTGCTCTTTATATGGCTCATTTCGCTTTCCGAACACATCGTAAGGACTCGCTCCAAGATCTCCCGGATTCTGGGGAATCGCGTTGAAATAATTCTGTGTTAATTACCGTCAGATGTGACGGATTTATAGATTGAGATACCTCTTTGCTAATTAAAAATTGCTGTGAAATTGTCGCTGTAGAGCTTCTCATTTTCGGACATGAAACGAAGGTAGAACGCATTCGTAGCGAGTGAAAATGCGAAATCGCTGAAAATATGGGTAATCCCATTTAAAGAAAGATACCGCAAAAGAAGATAGAAAATTAAATTTGAAAACATCGAATTGTTTCTCAAATCACTACATACATTTTTCCTTTCATTATTTTCGTTATTATTGATAGACTTTGTCGTTATCGCCTTCCTTCGGGTTCTATCGGGTTCCTTCTAAATTTAAGGAATTCCGACTTTTTTTTTCTCTAGCAATTCAAGAATCTGCCGTTTGGCTTACGGATTTAAATAATCTGATTTTTAGGGAAATATCCTAGAAATACGGTTTGTTAAATAACGCGGAAAGAATATTTACTTTTAAAAAAACGGAGAAACTCGGAAGGGGTGTTGATATTCTACGTCTAAAATCACGTAGGGATGCTCTCGGAAAGAGCAATGTCATGAAAGAACAATGGCCATCTCCTCGTAAATCAAAATGGAAAGCGTCGAACTCACGGAGCATAAACCACGGAATTCTTGTTAGAAAAGGTTTAGAATGTCAATCAGAAAATTTAATCTGTAAACAAGTTCGGAAGGCAGTTGATTTGAATATCTATTTTATTGGTTTCCTTGAAAGAGAATGATATCGAGTACTTAGTACTTCACTCTCTGACGGGATCAAAATTAATATGTTCGCCCTTTGAATTTGAATTGGTAAATGATTGAACCGGCCAACGAGGTATTTATATTACAAAATAAACTCAGTCTATCTCTTTAAAGTTTCTTATCCGCGTTTGGTGACCCAAAATCCTCCCAGGAAACATTTCTGGTATGCGTAAAGAAAGAACACCTGTCCAAAGGGAAACGAAATCGCGATTATCGTCAACAAACAACAAAACAAGGTGACTGTGGGAAGCACTCCCAATGTCCGATCAACATTTGGTCTCTTTGGCTCGTCCATCGCATACCCCTTCGCAATCTCCTGCCACGGTTGTGGTGATGGACACGGGGAATTGCCCAGGGTCTGCCGGAAGCAAAGGCGCATCTGTGAGTGGGGGCAGGTTGCTTCCACGGCCGCCCCTACCTACAGTGGGTTTCGCGTCGCGGTTTCCTGGGGCCGCCGCCAGGGTGCTCTGCATTCGCCGATAGAAGAAGTGCGAGTGGAACTTGCAGACCCGCCGCTTGGCAGTTCCGCGTAAGACGCCAGCCGAAGAGGTGGCTGAAGAACTGCCAAACAACACTATCACGTGGACTCCCCTTGAAGTCCAACGCCAAGGGTTTTGGTGATAGAAAAACCGTCTTTAGGGTGCTTTATTAGAGGAGGAAGGATGCGTGCGATACAGGAAGACTCTCCGTAGATAACCCATGCACTTCTTCAACAAGCCGGTGAGTTATTTTTTCATAGCGTTGAGGGATAGTTTTCTTTTCTGTATTAAATTAAACTGGGAGGTCTTGCTGAAGGAATATCCTCGATCGTGGGATATTTTGATAAACTTCATCGTCGTATACTCGTCTAAACTCTTAAGCGAGGTTTTTTTTTTGGTGTTTTAGTCCGTTTATTTTTATTTATCTTTTTATTATCCGCCTTGAATGCATACGATTTTGTTTCTCGATTTATTTAATGATAATTATGGCGTTAATAGTGAGATATTATGCTATATTTCTCACCCGTACAGTACTAGTGAGAGGATAAAATGAATATTTGCAGTTCATCTCTTATTAGAGTTCGTGTGCAGTATTTTATGGTTAGAAAACTTAAACACGCGCTCTATGCCTCATTAGGAACCTCTCCTTCTGTATGTACTCCATTGTGAGGAATTCCTCTGAATATCAACTACGACTTTGGAGGAGAACTCTATTTTAATGGAATTTATAACCTTTTGTGTATTCTAAGAATCGTTAAAGAGAAAAGGCGGGAAATTTCGCCGAACCGCGCCCACGAACACATTGGGTGTTTTTCTTTTGGGGGTGAACCCCCAAAGGAAGTAATTGAAGCATTTCGGGAAATGTATACGACAACCAAGAAATTACAGTTCTCCTTGGTTGTGATGAGGATTTACATAAGTTTTTCACGGTTGTTGTATATGCCAGTAGAGACAGAAAAGTAACTTGGTTTGATTTTTATATACTCATACCGCGTTAACTAAAGGAATTCCCGAAAATCTAATAAAATCCTGCACATGTCACGGATGTGTACGGAATCAGCTTTCGAATCTTGAGTTAACGTATTGTTCTTTTCGATTAGTATCGCATTTCCGCATTTAAATTTTTCTTGAGGCATCTATGAGTGGGTTCAAATTGCTCATACTCCACAGCGGTTATGGACCTCTGCGTAATGTATAATCGTTATTATCGACCCGACTTCCATGGAAGCCCTAACATTTCTTGTACTTCGATCCAAATCTTCCCTATAAGAGAAACAAACCTAAGCGTATGTAGAATAGAGTGATGCAATTCCCAGGAATAAAAATGCAACGTGAAAGTGTTCATGAATTCATCATCAACATCGTGGTAAATTAGCCCACAAATGATGCTCATTGTTCTCGTTACGTAACTGCTGCGTCATCCGATCCTTCTCGTGCGAGATTTCTAACTTTTACTCCTGCGAATTCTCTTAGAGAATGCGAAAAACATATTCTCTTTTGTGAGAGTTGCTCTCGTTTTCGAAGAGTGGCTAATTGGCTGCTTTTCCTCTTCCGACATCTTTCCCCTCCGCGTTAATTGAGTGACGCAACGATGTGCGGGTGGTGACTTCAAAAGTGAAGGCCCTATTCTTCAAACCCGAAGAAAAGTTATCCCACCTGAAAGAACTTCCTTCGGATCCCACCCTTCACAGGCCGCTCAGGGATTCTGCTCGTGGTGTTGAAACTTTCCTACTCAAGAAAAGAAGCCGCCGTTCGAATCCCACAAATTGTTAAATAAATCAATTCACAGGTCCACGCTCATTGTTTGTTGGGGTGCAGTCTTCTTTCTTTCGTCAGAGCGGGGTTTCATAACATTCCAGATGATAAGTGTGCTTCGTGGACGTGTAATATCACTCGTAATCGTTCCAGCGATATACTGCTGGATGATATTATACTGCTCCTCCGCTGAGTGTATTCGTACGGAAGATTGAACTCAGGCATTGGCAGCTTTCAATTCTCTTGTACCTTCGGCTCTAAGCCACTTTAGCTCCAGATTCAATACATGAATATTTTGTGATATCTCTGACACAACCAATGATTATGATCTGCATTTCTATTTCTGTGAATAAGTTCGGAAGAAAGGCCGACCCGAGAGCAAAGAGAGAGGGAGAGAGAGACCCGAGCAAATTTGTCATTTACACTCCAAATTATTAAGGATTTTATCCGATCGCACAAAAGGCTATCTGAGTACAAAGAGGGATTTGTGAAGTAGAAAGATATCTCCTCGTGGGATGTAAATTGTTTGTAGTCTGAATTTACAGATTAAACAATTCAAACGCTTATAATATTCATTGTAAACAACATAAGGGATCTTTAACGATTTATAGGGTTTTGTGAATATGTTACCGGCTCGTTGTTCTTTCCCCGAAGTAGGCCGAGTAAAGATAAAAGTTGAACAGTCAGTTGGGTAACTAACATCCCTCGTGGCTAAACGTCAGGCCAGCATTTCATTCTGCCGTGTCGCTAAATCTCACCCGACCTTATCTTTCCCGACCATAGTCTCTCCTGCACCCTCAACTTTTATGCTCTTCTATTTATTTCGTCGATCTATTTTCAGCCTCTCCTCTTTCGCACTTCAACCGTAGTGGGCACCAAGAAATATTTTTTCTAATTTATTTTCGGACCACCGAAGGTTTTCCCCAGTGGCACTGAAAAACGAGTTGAACGATTTTTGACGGCTGCCAGATACGTTTCGCCGATATATCCGCGACGATTTCGAGATATTCTTTGTTAAAGGGCGTTTGCATTGCGGCTACAAATTACATGTTTCGGTGGATTGATTGAAGGAAGTCGAAAGTTTGTTAGTACAATACTGTCACAGACGGCCTACCTATTAGTTTCGATAGAGGTTAGTAATCTCTCGGCATAAACCCATAAGAGCGAAGGTACATTAATTGCGTTGCAGTTAAGATACAGTACAGCAATCGATATTTGGCAATCTTTTAGATGAACATAGGTTATAGGAGGCATGGATTTGGAATAACAGGCAGAAAGGAGAATTTTCATCCTGGTCTGAATTTAAGTGCAGTGGTTGTTTTATACTTCTATATAGACCTCATTCGTAGGGCAATTAGATACAAAGAACTGGTAACTAGATGCTAGGTCCAGTCGATTCAAAAATTCACTTAATTCGCGAACGAGATTCGAATGTAAAAGACCAATAAAAATGGGCGAATAAAACCGAAAGAGGAGCAACATGTGTTGATGGAGGTATCCACGGAATGCATAGTAAGTAACCAGGAAGACTCCAACCTTCAACCAGATATGAAGTTTCTTGTTTGATTTCTTATTGAAAAGTGGAAGGATGCACGTCATAATTTCTCTCGCTAGCATATTTCAAATGTTTAATAGAAATTTTCAATGTGTGATATCATTGCCAAAGAACGTATTTTTGCTGGGAGAGCATTTGCTATTGACCAATTTCCGCTCGTCGATCACTAATGGCTCAGGATCGGTTTTCCCATTTGAAAAATGTAGACAGTATATATATATATATATATTTTGGCTATATTTTGGTTTACTGCTAAGCAAGAATATCTGCAGAGATATTAATTGCATCTATAATATGTGTATATTAAGTTACCGAAACCTTCACCAAAGCTGGAGTCCAAAAGTTAATTTTCGGAGTCTTCTATTTCTATAAAATTGATTAATTTAGGTCGTATTCGTGAGATCAGCGACCGATAGTCCTTGCACATTTCACCTTCTGGAACTCCACAGTTTCTATTTCTTCCATTTTTGCATCTCATTACATCCATCATATTTTAATTAGATACGTATTCCATTAAAAAACGGACTTGTGTAGAGGAATTCAATGTACGGCCTTTGTTCACTATTGGGAGAGTACTAACGACGCCTTCGGCATCATAAAAAGAATCATTTGGCGCACCATCTTCATTTTTCCGAGATGCGATTCCATCAGCCACTCAAAGATCAAGAGCACAATTCCTATCGGAGCGGTTCATCGGAGGGCATTTCAGCCGCCGGAATTTCTTGCGCTCAATCGTCGTTTGAAAGCCTGCGATTTTTCCGCGTAATCCCCCAGAGTAAGAAAAAATCGAAATAAAAAGGGAGAAAACAGAAGCGTGATGGCAATATGGGTCTTCTGGAAGAGCATTTAGAGTAAATCGCACGGCCTTGCGGCAATAAACACGTAATGCGGTAATGGAGGAGGTCGAAGCAGTATCGGACACCGATCCACCGCTCCATTGTTTCCCTCGCGATTTCCGAACGGTTATCAAATGGATGACGAGAATATGCTCTTCGCCTTTAAGCGCATCCAACGCTGCGTAGGCTGCAACTTGAGCGATCGCCCTCCACGCGGGAAAGACTTAAAGGAAAGATCATAATTTTCACTTATTTGATGGATTGATTCCGAGGTTAGGTTTTCGCATAGAACAATGTCCTCAACATAGCATTATTTAAAGTGCGGCTGTTAGATTCCAAAGAGGACGACACCGATGCACAATGATTACCATAAATTGAGATAGAATTGTTAATATCAAGAGTGTGGTTATCCACTTCAACTACTTGTAAATTAGCATACTAGAAATTGGCCACTCATTTCGGCGAATGGGATGGGGTCATTGATTAATTCACTGATTTAAAAAGATATTTCCGGAAAACTTTTTCCCCAAATGCGATAAATGTAAGGATTTCTCTTAGCAGACAGAAAGAGCCTAGGTTGTCTAGCCATATTCATACAGAGAAAATCCAAATTGTTTTATAGGTTAGACACACCCTAGAATAAATTACTTACTCGTAAAAGTATTAAGGTGCTTCATGTCGCTTGTCGACACGGAAAATCATTTCATTTTAATTACTTCGGATCTTCTTCATTTTTAATTGGCTAGCCAACATCAGTAACTTTAAACTGGTTTCCAAAGGCGAAATATTCCTAAGACGTTCTCATTCTATCGCGCATTTAACTCCAATTATTATAATTAGTTTCAATTTCTAACGCCAAATGCGATGAAAGAAGAGATTCAAAAGATTTTTCTGTTATCAGGAGTCCATTATGAAACAAATTTCACAGTGACCGTCCGAAATATCCTACGCGTTCCCACTAAGACTGATGGAATTAGAAAGCCGCTTCAAATGCAAAGGAAAACGGTCGGGAATCGATTTTATTAAGTCTTTAGAGGGTCGACAAGGAACGGATTATCAGTCATGAAAAAGAGCTGAGATTTCTTTTTGTTACCTCTAAGGCTTCGATCTCATTCTTCTCATGTTAATCTCCTTCATCCTCCACTTTCTTCCTTCGGTAAAACGATCTCGCGTATCCATGCGTTTCCGGCAATTTGAAGTAACGGTTTCCCTCCGAGACTGGAATTCATTTACAAATAATCTTCGAAGAAAAAGAGAGGAGCGATGCGCGGTCGGTCGTAACGGATTTTCTCGGGTCGATCTCCGCTTTCTATCTCTATATTAATCCGATCTGCCGGATTCGCTGTGGATCTGTGGTGAATCACGGACAAGGGCCTGTATTTTTCATTCTTTTCAGATCGCCTGCTATGACTTGACGAAACAATTCCATACCTTCCGACTGTTATGCCACCGCAACCGAAAAGCTGGACGATCGAATATTTCTCAAATGATTCTGATTCATTGGTTGTTTGTTTGAAAGGAGTCAGTATTTCGCATATTTTGCGCGCTTAAATTTATTAATATTATGCTACTGATTATTGCAATTGTACATTCATCCATCGACATTAGATAACTACCGCATTGAATTGATGTTTTATCATTAAACATGTTATATTCAACTCAATCGATCAGTTAGACGGTTGAAATTTTAAATACATTCTCAGATGAGATCCCTTAATTACATGAATTATTGCTGTTTCTCTGTGTTAATGTGGTATAAATATTTTTTTTATTGTCTCTGTTTCGTAACGAAGAAAAAAAATTCGGCGTTGATTCGTCAAATATCCGAGAAATATTATTAGTACGTGCTCAATTCTAATTTTTCTTCGTTTGATCTTCTAGAATATAGTTAGTTCCTGAATACCATGAAGGCATGTTTTAGTAAGTAAAGATATGTCGCCATTAAAATTGTTGCCGTGATTATTTAAAGATTATAAAATCTTTTTTAATGATAGCGGAGTAATTCGTGAAAAAACCAGTATTTGCATATGGGGCAAGCTCCTTAAATTCCAAAAATATGCCGAAATTGTCGGAAAATTATCGCTCTCTTTGAGAAATTCGTGAAGTTTTCTTCCAAAATTATGAGCGTCTCATAATCTGTTTATTCGTCTTAATCAATTGTGACTAATTCCGTCGCCGCATTAAAAACCAGCCATTACTAATTTTGTTTGGTCCTTTTGCGAGTTATTGAACATGATTCAGTGATGATCTAACTTCAAGAGGTTCCCATTGTTCACTCGTTATTGATTTTGCCCAAACGAGTAACCAAACGAGCGGCTGTAAAAACGCTTCCCTATTTTCGCACTCGAATGGATCCATTTTGGTGTATTCTACTTTTAGAACTGCCTCAAAATAAACTTCTTAAGGACTGCTTCCTTTGTTCCACTCGCCTTCGTTTTCTCGTAACATCAAAACCGCGAAATCGATTGCACTTTTTTAGGGAAATACTTTTTGATTTTCGTCCTTACCGATGAGGATGTGGATTTTTTTGGGAATTAGTCTTATTTATTTATGTTAGATGATTACTCCGGTTTCTCTCTCCCTCTAAACCGGGATAAGAGAAGGACCTAACGTAGTTTGTAATGTTCTTATGAACGATTTATTACGACGTTTTTTTTGTTACTACTCCTAATATTAGTTCCCTAATGGGAACAATTTCTTCATGGAAAATGGTCAAATTATCGAACATGTCGCTAACTACTCATCTTTTAAGTTCTTTATCGATAAAGGTGACTGAATTTCATTTAATTTCCCTCCCCTCGTATCTATGCAAATCGTCTAGAAACTTTATCGTGCCTTGAAATATTAACTAAAGATTTTCTTTCAATGTTTTTTCTAAGAAGTCGCATCTACTCAAAATGCAATTAAGGTAGGAGTGAATGGGACCAGGGAGTGAATAGGAACGATTTTCAAATGTACGTCTAATTCTGGAACGGTTATGCTGAGACAGCGTTATATACAACGCTTCTATGTAATCTGATACTGCTGACAGGTTCGAAACTGAAAAATTTTGGCAGTATTTCTTTTTTTTTAGATACACTGTCATGTGTAGGCTCTACGAGAGAGAGGTGGAAAATTGGGTTTGTAGAAAATTTGCATAGATGGAGAGAATGTAGTTATTGTGCGGATTTTATTTACCGGAAGTGAAATGAAGACGATAGCTAATATAATTTGTTACTTTTTCGAGCCTTGCGTGGCATTTGGTGTTGCCAAATATTCTTAGAAAATCAGAATACTTAGTCGGACGAAAAGAATCAGCAGGTCTAAGTTTTATAATTCTGCTCCAAGTCTTATAATTGTCCGAATTCATCACAGTTTGGAGACTGGATAAAGTGCATGGAATTCAATTGATTATATCATGAGCACAGGGTAGATGCAAAGGACTTAAGAAATTTACCTGCGGTAAATGTGTTTAATTATTTGTAGTAAATGTGTAAGTTTCAGTTTTAAAAGTTGTGCTTGAATACAATTATCGTCAAAAGACTTCCAGACTACCCTAAATTGTTACAAATAATAATAATATGGTAAATTTATAATTTGATGTCAAAATTGAAGAAAATCTACTAATCAATGCATGAATTTATTGGTGCATTCATTTTATCAACTGGTCCTATTCATTCGTCGGCGAATAGGACCGTGCAGTGCAAGGAATCCTTCCGGCATTGTACAATTCAAAAGCAATCAGGCTCTAAATTACACTTAAAAATGAACAGATATCAAGTCTTCCCTTGGTCATGACTTAAGAAATTCCTCACTCCCACAAATTGAGAAATCGACGATTTTCCTTTTCGTTTTCACTCCCCTTTGCCATTTATTTGTTCTTTCTACGTATTCACTCAATCATCCAATTTTTTTGTTTTATTCTCAATGTCTTCTTATTTCGCTGAATAAAAGCCATAAAAATAACCTATTATGGCAATAATCAAAGCTTAATTCCCTATAAAACGTACTTCTAAAACACCTCTAAGTCTTCCTCTATCTCTACCAAAAGATCCTTAAATTACTCACTTATTTACTTGGATGTTCATCAGTTTGTTTTCTTCATTAATGAAGACCTCTCATACATCTCTATGTTGAAAAATCTATCGCAATTATAAATGTCTTCTCTTTTGATACATAGCTTGCTTGCGCAATGCCGGAGTTTCTCCCGAGGTAAAAAACGAGGGAATTCTTACAAATGGGAAATCTAGTAAAATAGATAATGGGCATTCTACATATTTGTCCCTTTTCGAGCTGCTTCACATTCCTTATTTCGAACGCGCTCTTTGATTTGCAGCCTCGTCGGCGCCTCGATTGGCTCTAACAGGAGTTGCATCTTGTTTCTACTGTTATAACGAGGTCTCTCTCCCTTTGGGCATAACATTCGAGGCATAGATTTGCATCCGCGGAGAGCGTTCTGCCGTTCTCCCGATCGGGAAGTGGCGATGCATGAAAGGGAATAGAGCCGCATCTGGAGCAGTTGCAACTAGAGGAAAATCCGCCCGTGGCCATTTGCAGCTGCATCCGGACGTGCCAATGAGGCTGTGGCATCAAAGGAGATATTCGATTCCTTCTTTTTAGAGCTTCATTGCTCATAAATATCGGAACTATTCTCTCTCCATTTGGAAGTGTAATGACCTCAATAGTTTTCCATTCCGGTTCGGTTTTAATATGTACATACGATATGTACGGAGAATAAATGAAATATTTGCGGAGTAACAGGGAAGAGTCGAAGCGTGCGCTCAGATGTTTGATTGGACAGCCTTTGGCTCGATCGTATTCTTCTTCGAATTGCTAATGCGATAAATTCCTGCAGAACTCTGTACGTTTAAGCCGTAGATTGTTTCATAGTTCTATCCTCGAGCGCGTTTCTTTGAGGAGAAAGGAGTGATGTAAATGATGTGGGACCGAAGTATGTGCCTTGGTGCAGTCCACATAACGGCTAATGAAGTGAGATCTTTGAAAACGTTTTCTTAACGTTCTCATAGTTTCTTTCGTCTCCTTTCTCTTCACTTTCCGGCATCTTTTTCGGCTTTTCTTCCCTCTTCTCTTACTATATTTTTCTACTCCCTGCTGCCCCTCCTCCTCACTGGTTTAATATTAGTTTTTCCGTCACTGATCTGGGTCCCACCGCCCCTCTTTTGATCGTGACCACACCAGCATCCCTTCCACATCTTCTCTTGCCCTTTCTCCCGCTGAAAACAGAATCCCTTCTTCGCATTTTATCCTTCTATTTATTTTATCCGTCAGACGACAACATGGCGGGTTTTCCATGTCCTCATTCCAAGAGACATTTCACTCAGGAAAAAGCGTATGTTTTATTCGCACGGAAAATGCCACACGAAACTCGGGTAAAACGCTAAGAATTTTTGCGCAGTTACTGAAATAATTTCGCTTTTCGGTGAATTTTACACGGCAAACCATTCGTCCTATTTAGACGCTAATTTTGTTGGTAACTGTTGTCTCCTGTAATACGCGAAATAGCTTTTATCACACCGACTGATTCTAGAGTAGAATAATTCAGGACGTCTTGTATAAGTATTTAATTTCTCTCTTTTAGATGTTTAAAAGTAAAGATATCTTTTAGATATTTAATTTGCTCACTGCTTAGGGTCCATAATGGCAGATATTTCCGTGAAGTTGTTCATCGACCGTAAGAAAGCATATACTGACATTTCTCAAATACCCCTCAATGTTGCCTTTATCGTACGATTTAGGTCTTATTACTTCAAGTATAAATTTATTTCGAAGTTACCCAACTGCTTGTTCTCCCACGTCAGGTCATATCCAATCCCCGATAATTTTGCCGATGAGTTCATGCGAGTTTAATATCTCGAATACCTCACATAAAAACTGATAATCGTCCAATTTCTTGTCGTGAAAATGATTTCTAAAAGAAATATTGTACCTTTATTGATTATAGATCGCGCTACCTCTTTGGCATATAAATATATGGGCAAGTTTATAAATATAGCACGTTCAGTACAGATAATTAAATATGTATACAAAATATTCAAAACCACTCAAATTCCAAAGTAGTGTAGTATTATACTATAACTTTATACTGATACAGACCCTAGAAGTTATAGAAAAACAGAACCGTCTCACAGTATAAAGGTAATACTGTTATTGAAATGAAGTAAATATGTCCTATAAATACCTAACTTAGAGATGTATTTCAGTCTTTAATAATATTTAGTGCCAGTTATTGTTTTCAAAATTGACTGTTATTTAGCCATCGGAGTGAATGAAAGAATTCTTTAGATTATCATAAGCAACTTTGAGTAAAAAGGCATTTATCGCACGACACTTCCGATGATATACAGTTTGCGTTCCCTTAATCTTCAATGCGCCCCAATACACCCATCCCTTTTTGTCCCCTTCCTCAGCCCCCCCCTTTCCGATGGGCCTTTTCCCCATTCGTGTGCTTTTGGCATCTCGCCTGACGCAAAATAGCAAATCTTCGCTAATGTTTCGTATTCTTCTTTTTACGCTTTCCATTTTTTCGAAAGCTGGCGAAAATATTCCTCATAATAGTCATAGTTGTCTAATATTCATCATGGCGGGTCGCTCTGATAAATTTATTCAACTGATGTCGAATAGCTTTTTCTCGTTAGAAAGGTCATACGTTTTTCCGGTATCATTGGGAGGATTTCTGGTTTGAAAGGCAGGGAAAACAACCTTGTAATTTACAAACAATATGTATCACAACTATTCCAAATGATATGTATAACAACTATTTTCGTCCACGTTATAGACACCAGCAGGTGAAGAAGTCTTCAGGATCTGGACATTTTCATCTGAAGATGTGTAGAATTAGTCGTCATAAATATGTATTTTGTGGAAATTGCAAGTTTGTTCTCTGCCTTGCACCTTTCCACAAGCTGAACACATTAGAAACATTGATTTTTTAATGAAATTTGTTCTCTTGGGGGTTGTTGTCCGCCGACCATCACCCAGAGTACTTTGTTTCTTCTTTGTGGCATTAATAAAATCGTTTAGGTTTTCTTATATAATTATCATTATATTTCGAAATTTCAACTCAGCGGCTATAATGAAATTTACATCCTTTTCCAGATTAGACTTTTAATTATTTTAATGAGGGGACTATTTGAAATGGTGGCTTGGCATGCATAACTGACTGGTTTATTTAGAGTACTTTTCAAAAATTCTTTTAAATAATAATTTCCTCATACGTTGATGCAATTAAACACTTCTCGAGGGAGGCTTACGGACGCAAATATAGTCAATTAACGAGAGTCCGAATGATAATTTCCCTTGGCAAAGCACTAAGAAATTACCGTTTGGGTCCATCTGCCACTTAACGTGAAGATTTACCGCATTAGTTCGTGATCTTGCATTGGTTCGGACATTTCACGAGGCGCCGATTTGCTTCGCACACACCGTCCGGTATCTCTCGTGGTTTTTTTTCGGATTACGTAAGCGAATCTGTTTCAAGGCATCGCGTCAGTGTTGATCTTAAATCAGAGGAGAATTAGGTGGAGATTGGAGTCTTTGATTGCCTGTACTGACTCGATATTCATTTTTGTTTTCGGTCACTTACCACGACATCTTTCTTTGCAGTGCCCATCAGCGAAAGCAAACAACAGTTGCCATCCTTCAATCTCTTCTCATTCGCATTGACAATATCTTGAAATTGAATTTTATACGGTTAATTTAACTGGAATTTGGAATTTAAATGGAAGTAATTGGGTGAGGGACGATCAAACTTTTCTTTGCAATTTAGCAACTAATAAAGAATGTAGAAATAAAGTTAGCTCTGTAATAATAGTTTCACGCTTCTTCGTCTTTATTTATGTTTCCATTCCCTCATTTTTGAAATGTATTGTGGTGCAGTAAAAGGTCATGTTTTTAGTGCATACAAATTGATTTTTCTTGATTTTGTAATTTTTCTGCATCGATCGGTGTTATATCGTTTTGAATTAGATCATCTCTACGTTGACTTTATGCTGTAAGATAAGTTGAAGGTTTCAGCAATTTTTCCTCGTACTTTGCGCAGTCAGATTAGTTTGTTAGTTTAGTCCTATCAGATATGCTAGTTTACTAAACACACGCGATTGATACTTTAATTTATTTACAAGAATCGAAATTAGCGTAAACTTCCGCCCAGCCGCAGGTTAAAAGTGAAATAATTGAGTATGTATTCGTAGAGTCCAAACGACGTCCTCATTAATGGTATCCCTCCAAGATGTCAGAAATGGACAAATTCGAACCTATTCAATAATTATTTTTATTATTATTCAAACAGGAACATATGTAGTATGCTACTATTATTTATGATACTTCGATTTATTGTGCGAAATTCATTTTCTTATTCTGTTCACCTCAATCTTCTTAATCTGTGCACTCGTTTTCATTGTATTATTTTTCATATCTCTTTCGGCCAATTTTCCAATGGATATTTATTTATCTTCAACTAATTGCTCTCTTTCGCGATGACTTCATTCTTTTTCCAGTATTTGCTTATATCTCTTATTTATGACTAACCCTATGTACATCTGCTATTTTCTTTCTTTGATGTTCACCCTCCGATTTTTTCTGTGCATTTCACTCAGCGGTACATCCTTAGATTTACTGATTGGCATTGTCTTTCGTCACTAGTTTTCTCGTCGTGAAATGTGTGTGGAATTGCTTTTACTCTCTCAGATAGACGCACTCGACGATAGCGTGAAAGAGAACACAATTTCCATCTTAAGCAGAATGTTCTCGTGTTGATGAATTTGCGCACGATGGTTGATTTTCTATTATTTTTTATTCGTGATATTTTCATAGCCGAATGCCACTTATTCTTTTCCAAATAACATAAATGGTGTAGCAACCGCCAGCGGTGGCGGTATTGTTAATGGCGCTCCAAGCACAAGATCCCAGGTTCGAGTCTCGGCTAATCGGTTAGGGAATGGTCGTGTGTGTGTTTTTGACTTTCCGTGGAATGGTTGGCGCCAGGAAGGGCACCCGGCCATAATAATCAGCACCAAAACAAAGTTCGCCATCAAAAATCATCAGTCGACGCCATAAATGACGGGAACGAGGCTAAGAAAAAAAAACAATAAACATAAAATTGTCTAAAAAATAGAGAATATCCTAACTTTTTGCTTACATAATACCAGTTTTTAAACTTTTAAAGTTGTTTTGTTCCAAAAAGAAATGATATGCATTTATCAGTGCGATGATTGTTCATTCACGATTTTAAGCGACCTCTATTTATCTTTTATCAATTTGTATTCTGTCCTCTGCTCCACTAACCCAATTCGATACGATCTTCTCTTTGCCAAGTTAGAGCTTCTCTATTTGGCAGCTGTTGATTAGGTTAATAGATCTTCTTTTGGCGACTGCGATTGCTTTTATTGTGTTACAGCTCTCGTATTTATATATCGGAGGTGATGAAACTTTCTCCAATAGTACTTAATATCAAGTTAAGGTATTAAAAGTAAATTTCGAATGAAATTGGTTATTTTGATGAATGTTGGATAAATTTTAAGATAATATAAAGTAAGATAAGGATAGTATTTTATTATTATTGAAATAAAGTAAATCATAGATTTATATAATATTAATAATGAAACGTTCGTGTTTTTTGGACCGAAGGCATATAAAATTGTCTTATATTGCAAACTTCTTGGAAAATCTTTTACGAGTAATGAAGCATTATCAAAGAATGAAGTAAGAGGCAATAGATAATTTCTATCCAAGCTTGAATTTATGATATGAGCTACTTTTCACGGCTTATATGAGAATATTTATAATTTTTTCTGATGAAAGAAGCTATGAATTTAGAATTTTGTTCAATACGCGTTGCAGAAACACCGCGCGTGAAGCTAATTTTCTGAGTCATCCCAAAATTAACTAATAGAAATATGAATTAATTCGATAGGTGATATTATTGCGCGCAACGAACGAAGAGTTTGGAGGTTAACGTAAAGAAGTAACGCAACGTAAAACATCAATTGTGCATCGAAACCTTGTTATCGGGTCTAAAGTGAAATGTGCCTTTTCAAAAAGGCATCGAACAACTTCATTGTAACCAATGTAGCGAAATTAAATACTTTATCTCTGTATTTGTGCTACTGCTACAGTTAAAAAATGGAGGGTTTTTGTGTAAAACAGTTCTATCAAGGTACCAGTGTCGCCTCCATTAAAGGCTCAAATACAGGGGTTTTGTGAGGGCAGAAGAAACCAATTCTTATCCAAAAAGTGCGGGCGTAAGCAGACCTCATTCGAAATGTTTGCTTCGACCGTGCACCCTCTGCAATTGCCCTTCACCTCTAATCACTTCCGTGCCATCTTGGCACCTTCTCTTCAGTGCCATCCTCTGATTCACCTCTTCGTCCGGACGCACTCCTCCCCCACACGGACAGATGTCCGATAGACCTTTGGTTCGTTTCTAATTCGGTGGTTCGTTCTATTGTATACATCTAATTGACGGGAACTCGATTCACCATTGGCTCCAATCGATTGGCATCGGAAATGAGCTTAGGAAAGGACCGGAGAAAATACCGCAGACGAATGATAAATTTAATGGCTGCGCTCAAGGGCGTAAGTCCACTTCCTAGAGCGCGTCGTCACTTTTTCTTAAGGCCTTCTCCATTGCCTCTAACAGAAGAGATTTACGATCACCGCAGCAAATACGGTGCTGTTGATTGATGCAGTTTACCGTCGGGAGGCGCTTTTATGGCTTAACTTTCGGGTGAGTTTGATTTCTTTGACAATCTCAAATTAATGCACGATTAACCGGCTAATTATATCACGATCGCCTGGAAGCCCCTTTTGATATGCAACGCGATTAAGTAGTAAAGCCCTTCTCGACACATAACATTATTGTAATAAATACAATTCGAAAACTCAGGAAAAAATTTCTCAGTATTAATAATCCGAATATTTTGTGCCAGTTAATTGGAGTTCCTAAGTATTTCACCATTTATAAGATACCCATCAAACTTTTTTCTTGTTCTAGAGGTCGACTGTTCACCAAGAATGTATGTAAAAAGGACTAAAATTTTTCAGAATTAAAGCAGCCTCCAATGTCACCGATTCTCATTGCATTGGAGGTGCATTGCGTTACAAAGAGTACTCTGATAGAGAAACTTAACGTTAGCAGAAAAGGGGAGGAATATACTTTGCCTTAGTCTTAAATTTTACTGTAATAGCGATATACTATCTTGCTGTTAAGATGCTGTGTATCCTTCACCACCAGATCGGAGATTTTCCCCTCAATTTGCTTAAAAAACACCACGTCGTGTTGTCATTCCTTTAATTCCAAGCCTTCCGTCGCACAGTGGGCTAGATCGAAAAAAGCTGGCCAAGAGGCCAAAAATAGTTTTTTAGAGTGAGGGACGTGAAACTTCGCATAGATATTCAGAAAAGATTGAATTTTGTTGTTACGGTTTTAATTGTTTGTTATTTCTACGCGCTAAAAAGATACAGGGTGTCAAGTTGGCCAATTTTCACAGAAAAGAATGTTCTTGAGTTTTTCTGAAAAACTTTAAGGTTTACTGCGGTGTAGACGTTGTTGAAGGAATCTGGTGGAAAACCAATTATTTAGTATTTTAGTATGATTCCTGATATTTAGATTCGTTATAGGTTTTGCGCTCAAAGATGGACCTCTGCTCATTTTACGTAACAAAACGGGAGACACCTTTTTGGTTTATTTTTGAGATAAAGTAAGGGCAACAAGTAGGAAAACGGCAATGAGTCAAGTCTCTTTTACCACGTCAATGTATAAGGTTTCTATATAAGTAATGAAAATAAAACTGTTTTGATTTACCTGCTACCCTGGGATTTCGGTGGCTTTTTCGACCCCGCGGCATGGCCCGGCTGAGCGCCACGGTAACCCCGAATTTTGTCGCGTTGCCTATTTGGCTGTCTTACATAATCTTTTAGCTATTATCATTTTATATTCCGGCTGAAAATGTTATAAATTTATCGTGAAATTTCAATTTTCCCGACCGGAGATGCAATAAAATTTCAAGAAGAGTACTTTGATAGTTTAAGAAGAATGTGTTCATTTCTTTTCGGAGTATTTCGCTCGTTCTTTCTCAACGAAGTGAGCAAATGACAGCCACTGCAGAATTCGACGGACAAACTGTCTCGTTATCCCTTCGCGCTCCTTCAACAGATGCGGTAATGATCTCTCGGGTGACGAAAGATAATCTATTTACTGCCCCATCACCGAAGTAAATTCGGAGTGAAGAGAAAGGCATTGCCGAATATCTTCGCCATGAGGAGTTGATTGAAGTCGAATGTTGTATTGGGATGATATTTTCCTCGATTGGTAGGCGTTTCCTCACACGCAAGAACCTTTGTGCCGTATTCGTAGGGTGTTTGCTTTGCTCAATGGTCTCATTTCCGCTTTCCTTTATTCTTTTGTTTTGGCTTCTCTTAACTCCCATTCTTTTCCCCCGTGAGGTATTTTAGTTCCCATTGCAGCCGCGTCGAGCGGCGCTGCACTCAGTGTCTCTGAAGCGTGAAGTCAGCGTCATTTCTGTTCGCGAGGGCGTGAGATTTTTCTTGTTCGTGATGAATCACGGAATTCATTCTATTCCACATGAGATAATTATTATCCCCTCGGAGACTAAGGCTATCGGTAGCTGGACAGTCACGAAAAAATGCACGATGAAGATATTCGTCAGAAATAATTTCAGTGATTAATAACAAATGTAACGAGTTCTGTAGCTGGAAGTTGACTCAAACAGAGGGAGTGGTTATTTTGAATTTGCAAATAAGACCATTTTTGCTCAGTACGTCATATGGATTTATCAAGACTTGTGGTTACTAATTAGGTGCTGAGTTTCGTTCTTTCTCTTCGTAATTATCCTTCCATTTTATTATGCAGTCGAAGTGACTCTGAAAGGAATTCCATCAAATAATTGGAGTAATGATTGAGATCTCTTTCTGCCCAGCCAAACGGAGAATGCCTTTGGTCGATCTCCTTCGCTCTCTAAATACTTCGAATTGTCCATTTTGTTTCTTAGAAAGACTTTCCCGACTTTCTGTTCGATTTCATCGGCGGATGATCAAATGGAACGCCATATGTCACATTTTTTATAAAGATGCTTCCGGTGTTTTTTTTGACGCGTATTTCTCGTCTGGGAGGAGCTTTTTATCCAGTAATGCACGTCCGGAAGATCAATCAATCGGGAACAGAATTCGACCGTAACTCCAATTTGCGGACATCCGTGTGTGCTGCGCTTCGCCCCCAGCATTTTTTATCTCTCAGATGTTGCTGTAAATTGTCCCAAGCATTTTTCAAACTCTCTAAATTCATAAATAATAATTTTTAATTTGATGTGGGATTTTCCCATGGATCAGAAAAAATACAAAAATAATACAAAAAAATACAAAAATTGTTCAGCAGCAATAGACATCAATATGAAATACAGAAGTAGAAATGAATATGTGTATGAAATACAAAGCAAAACAATTTTTTAAACATTTGCAGTTAAAAGATGATCAAATAATTTTTCTTTAAATACTCGCACCGAGCTAGAATGTTTGATACAGTCAGGTAGGGAGTTACAGAGTTGAGAACCAGCGATCTGGATGGAATTATAAATATATATGATCGAAGGTGTAGGATATATTAGCTGATCGGATCCGTTATAAGTAGGTCTGGTCGGTAGCTGCCTTTTATAGGGAAACAAAAGACACAGATGTTACTGGGCTCGGAGCTTTTAAACACCAAGAAAAGAAACCAAGTATGAACTCCCTTCTTGTACCCCCTGCCACACGCCGAATGGCGGCTTGTAGGGTATTGATGTAGATGTATTTGGAGTAAGCCACGACAATTGGTAACGGGAGTTGAAAACGTGATCAGCTTTACGAAGGTTAAAAACAAAGAAGCCGCAGGAGTTTGAGTTCTTGATCACTTGTTAAGTCATCATAAACTAGACAACAATAATCAGCAGGAACATAAGAGACCAAACGAGCCTTTTCTAGATGTGTAGGGTATTATAGGCTTTTTATTGTGGAAATCTAGAATAAATATTACCACTTCCGATATATATGGTTCTTGTTCGTTGATAATTGCAAACTAAGTTCTCGGAAGTAATTCATGTTTGATATACCGAGATTCCAATACATTGTTAAATCTGTTGTTATTTTTCCGGATGCCTGTCATTCCTAATAAATGGTAAGTTGCATCACAACATGCTAGGAAATTGTCATTGTATGCTCATCATTACTCTGTTATAAGTGAAAACCGTATATTTCCAACGAAACCTAGACTTTGACTATTTGAAACCACTTGCTCAGTTAATTTTCAAAGAGGAGTTGAATAACGGGATTTCAGATGTACGTTTGGCGCGCTTTTACATTGCGGCGAGTTATTGTAGCGAAAATCGAGGTTAATTTATCTTTTTTCTGCAATTTCTCGAATATATGTCGAAGAAATCGTCCGAATGAAACTTAATAACGGAAACACAACTGTTGAGCACTAAGCGAGAGTTGCAATTTTTCAGTCACTGCGTTGCAGTTCATTAGAAATCAGTAATAACTGTAATTATTGGCCGCGTGTCTTAATAACGACGCATTCGATAATCGATTTAATGTGAGGAAAGTCGATTGCCAGAAACGCGGCCTCCGATTTCCGTCCTCAAAACTCTTCTAATTACCTTTCATTCACATTCTGTGCCATTGAAGACAACCCGAGATGAGCTTATCCTTAAAATACTATTGGATTCACCTTTTCCTGAAGAGGACAGTGGATGGATTCCACTCGTCTCTTTGCGAAGGCCTGCGATAGCCGTCAGCCTGCCATCAGACATCGCAAACACACGAACAGTTGGAATATCTTTTAAAGGAGTGAATCGCATATACAGAGGAAAATAGAGTGCCTGCGATGAGCGAATATTTTATGTCGAAGCGCAATTCAATATAAACAAAATAAACAAAGTAAGATAAGGATAAGGTAAGACGGAGGATTATTCAATAACGAGACTCAATACAACCTTAAATCACGGAATACATTTGTAATAATTACTTTTATTTGCTGACAATTTAGTGGAAGGTGATTTAAAACGTATGAAGAAAGCGGAAATGAGACATTGTTATTGCATTCCCATAACGAAGAGGTTACATTTTAGAACCAATCGAAATAATAGAGGCGTTTCGTAATCATTAATGTGTACTTAGAGAAACTGCTGCTTCTAACTGTCCAAGTCATTTGTTAAGTTCGCATCGAAGAAGTTCGATTATTTTTGAGAAACGAATATTTTCTCTTATCTCTAATATGTTGACTACCTCATCCCAGCCAACATCTCATCTATCGGTTTGTCGGAAACTTGGGTGCCGTTACTTTAGGTGTGTATATTTGTTTCCGATGATAAACTTAACTTTTTATTTCATGACCAACATATATTTATTTTCATTGACTTCCTCGCTTTATGATTCTCTTATATACTTCGTAAATAAAAATGCCACGCGATCTCCGTTGCGGAATGTCACTCGACTACTTTATATAATTCCTTTAAATTATGAAATGATTTTTTACTTTTTGTTCAGATCGAAATAATGAGTGATAATCCTTTACTGCGATTCATTATTTATGTTTATTACTCTCTGCTGGCCTAAAATGCTCGGAGACACTATTTCGAGCGAAGACTTCGATTTTTAATTTTCCTTAACCATTTCCCAATCTCAGCTCATTTCTTTTGTTACGTGGGTATTATTTTAAATAAAACGGAGCAAGTTTTTTTTTAACTTTGAGACTGTCTGATTTTGTATCAGATGAATTCATTTCTCGCACGTTCACCCGAGTACATACCTCGTAATGAAGTTTTTCCTCTATTATTATCTGTGTGTTTTGTGGATGGATATCATCCATTGTATTTCGCTTTAAAATATCTCAGAATTTTACCAATTTATTATTAAATCCTGGCTGTGCGGACGATTCCCCATAGTTCCGTATGATGAAATCTTGGTCTTGATCCAATCAAGCGTTTAAGAGATGAACGACCCCAGCCTTCTCAAGGGTGGTCTCCACCCTAAATTAAAATCTCCCCTTTATCCGAAGCCATTATGCTCGCCAAGGCCGTTTTCTATCTCACCGGAAGATTACACTCCGCATTGTTTTCCTTTCCTGCTCAGAAATCGAGGAAAGAGTACACGACACCTATCTACGAACCAGCTTCACCTTCATCTGTGGCGAAATGCTTTGTTTTTGCGTATCTGAGAATCGCTGCTGCATCCTGACCTCAGGTGCTGATATCGCGGATTCGCGTGAATGCAACCGACCTCGTTGGCTGCGAATTATCGCCTTTGTTTCCTCGCCGCGCCTCTCACTTCCTTTGTTTCCGATATCATTGCTCGTTGGGCGGCGCCCTTTGACGTCTAATGGACCCTCGATGCAAAACGAACGATCCCACTGTTTTCATTAAGTGAATCCTTATGTTTTTATGTACTACTGAATGATCGCGCGTTTTTCCGAGTGGGATTCCGAATTTCAGTTTTGGAACATGTGAAAGCTTTTTGTCTTATTAACATGTATTCAGATGAAATAAATGATAAAGGATTGCTCTATTTTTTTTAACCGTTTCTTATTGAATCTGAAAGGTTTAATCAGTTAATTTACAATTATAGCGGATAGATAATATTTAAATGAATTTTCGGTCATATTGATCTTGTGCGGTAATTAAAGAAACTTTTGAAAGCAACTAACGAAGGGTTATTAGACGATATCGCTTTATTTCGTAATGTTATTCTTTCTTTATGATCCTAAATTAAGGCAAATGAAAGTATGATCCGAGTGCAGCTGAATTTGATGTCATTTGGCTGGGCAATCGATAAAACAAGTGCAACCATCGGTCTTCCTCTCGTTTCATCGAAACCCGATTCGAGTATTTAAGTTTCCTGAAGTATCGGTCTGTGTTATACTGGCTTAGCTTCCCATTGATTCCCAACGGGAAAATTGAAACTGAGTCGATATCATACTAATTGCAACTTACTGGACCATCTAAGAACAATAGATAGTCAATATAATAAATAAATATTCGCTCGAGAAAAACGCACATTTTGCTGCTTCGTTATTTTGAGATGAAATTGGCAGAGAGACGATCACATCCGAATTTGGATTATGCGATTACAGAGCGGAAACCAGCAAAATGGAAACCGACCGAACAAAAACAAAATGAAAGAATTAAATAGGGACCCCTCACGGTAGCGCAAGCGCTACGTAATGTTATCGTATTAAAAGGCAGGCAATTCATCTTCCAAGGTAAATGGGCATTCGTCTCTGACCGTTCGCTCCTTTTGGAGCCTCCGTGTTAACAGACCGTTGGCTCCATCACCTTTCAGCAGCCTCATTTCGAGAGCATACTCTGCTACGCTCTGCTTCCTTCTCTTGAACTTGGCCGTTGCTTCTTAGCGCCCTCTGGTGCTCTTTGGGAGACCACTAACACTAATTTCCCGATATTTATGGAGGGCCGTCCATTTATCATCTATTGTGCCTCTTATACATGACCATTTCCTCTGCCGCGTTTTTCATAATTATTAATGAATAACGGAGGCTTGTTTTCTCGTTTTTCGTCTTTTCCGCTATTTAAAGAAAATCGGCCACACGAACGAGTGAACTGTTGACCCTTTTCAAGTTTTTTTGATGTTTAGGACTAATCGGCGAGTTAAACTAAAAGTGGGGGATTTTCAAAGAGTTTTTGTTTCCTTTGGATTGTGCGTTGTCATAAAAATGTTAGCTTTATTAGACTTGAAATATGTACGTTTCCCTTGCTCGATACATCTTTTTTTCTATTCCTTCAGTCACAATTACATCAACTGTTTGCTGTTCCTATAAAAATGTTCGACGGATACGGAAAATATGTAATAAAACGAAATAATTTGATGACTTTGCTGATAAACTCTGAAATATAGCGAAATTTTAGAGGCAACGTTGAGAACCTCCTCAACGTAATGCAGACTAATGCTCATAGGATACGATAAATATAATCGTGGAATAAATCGTTTTAAATTTCAGTTACAGTTTTTCCGATTACTTCTCAGAAGGACCTATTCAATGGAAATAATCTCAACTGACTTTGAGTGGAAACCAAACACTTGCGCCTGTAAACGATCCTTCCTCAAAATTTCTTTTTAATGAAACGATAATCGATTTATAAAGTTCCTAATCGTTTAAAGGCGCGGGCTTTGGATAATTAGTAAATTTCTTCCTCGAGTAATCATCCAGAAGGCGAAATTCTTTCCGTTCACGGAGCTAAATTCCATTATGAAACGTGATTCCTAGTGGAGGAGATTTTTAATCAACCGTTGGGAGAAGTGCGGGAATTGAACTCGGCCCTGCGGAGGTCGTCGCGACGCCATCTTTTCACTCTTTCCAATCGAACGGGGAAATAAACACCCCGTTCATTTCCTACTTGGAATTCCTCACTTTTTGCGCCCAAAGCACGTCTCTTTTCGTTCTTCATCAACGACTGCAGCGCCTCAGGCGATCTCAATCCGTTTCGGAGAAATTATCGCCGGTTATGCATCGTCCGAATTCAAGACGATGAACAGTCCGTCTTTTAGTGTAGTTTCTCGGTTTTCCTTTCTTTCTCTTTGTTACGTTCTCATTCCTCTCCGCTCGAATGCCATTGCTTAGTAGCTGCAAACCACAAGTTCGGTATCCGTAATCAAAATGTTGAACTAAACAAGATCTCCAAGTAGGTCAGGGCTATGCGCAACTTTCTAAGAATTGTCTGATTTGTAGCGATGCTCTCTCTGATAATCCCCATAGAAACTCTTACGGCGTCAAAAATATCGAGTAAGATGTTATTGCAAGGATTTCAAATGGCAAATAGGGAAAACGTATGTTGCTGAATCGACTTCTACCAAAGACGAAATAAAAATACGTTGGTCATTGAGTTGTTAAAGGCTTAAGTTTCTCTCCAACCACTCGGCGAAATTATGTGAAAGGGCATATATTCTTATAACCGGACAAAAAGCACATATATACTTATTTTCAGTCAATTATGATGCCAAAAGATATTGCTAAAACATTTACTAGCTCTTAATTGGAGTCCATGTCTCTTATTTAATTAATAATTATTTCCCCTTGAAAATCGAAATTTCAAAAGATCTCGTGCTCTGTTGTATACAGGTAATGAACTTTAAATGTACAGCTGAGCATATTTACCCATGAGTTTTCCAAAAAGTATTTATATTTGTGTATGATTCTTCGCCGGTGATCGTTTCGCTAGCACACTTCTTCATAAAACACGCAATATTTCTTATTTTTGAAGAATGTGCGAATGACAGTAATTGCAGTGAATGAATTCGGCTGATAAAAGCTTTTACTGTTGAACGCAGTATTGCTCTAAGCATTTCGGAGTCTCGGGAAGTGTTTGAAGATCAGTTAACATAAGTGCCTTTATTCTGCACACCATAGTCATGGGTCTAAACTGCACGACTTTCCTTCGTTAATGTCGTTCGTTTGTGCTGAAAGCTCCTGCAAACTGTTCTTATTTCAGTATTGATTGAAAGGAGTGAATTATCCTCTTCAACCAGAGTTCGATTTCTTAACTTGATGAATAATTTTTATTATTTAAGCGAGGCGTGCATTTTATAACACGCATTCTCGCATATATTAATGTATTTTAGAGTATTACATGAATATGATGAAGCATCTATAAATTGCTTCTGCTGCTCTGGATACATCAAATCGTTCAGCTGTGAAGTGTGTCTCTGGCCAAGAGTATTTGGATCCGAATCTCACTACGAGTGCGATCGTAATTTGCTTTTTTCCGGGAATCCGCGCTTCATCGTTCAAAATAGTCAGGAGTGAGAGTTTACGTAAAAACCCTCGCAACTTCCCTCTTTTTAAGGAAGGATTATTTTCCTGTCAGCTGAAGTGTCTTCACTGAATATTGGGAGATCTGGATGAGTTCCTGTGTGACAAATGAGAATTCTTTACAACTTCAGCGTAAGGGAACGATCCTCGGGAAAAAGTGAAAAAATTTATAGCGATCTATTCGGAATTCAAATCTTAAATTAAGTCCCAAGTTGTGAATAGTGCTCCCTTTGATTCAACGTAAGTAATTTATCCAGATACGCCTCAAACTTTTAAATTTTTGTCCTGAATTAAGATTCCTATTGGCTTTGAGTTTTATTTCCTATAAAACTCTCCTCCGTTTTCTCCTCTATTTTGTTAAGGGTTTCATTGAGGTTTGTCCCGATACCAGCGTTTCACGCTCATTATTTTGAAAAAAAACGCATTCTATTTATAACTAAATTCCGTAAATATTTACAAACTATATTTTTTCCTTGAGTTTTCATTCCTGAACGAGATAACGCAACGAACGATGTCTTAAAAATGGATTCATTTTTATAGCTATCATTAAAAGGTTTCAGATGTAAGTTAAAAATTAATTTGATTTGTAAGTTAAAAAGTGAAATTTGCGTACGTATACTGATTTGTTTTTCGAAATTTTATGATCTCGCCAAGTTATCTGTGATGCTGAGTGATATATAGTACCGTCTAATGGATTGATTACTATTTAAATAATAAAGTGACACAGAATGAAACAGGAGCTAGATTCAGAATACAAGCAAAGAAGTTTGAGAGGTTTTTCTTGACACACGAAAACCCAAACACAAATTTTGAGAGAAATTGCTGATTTTTGGGTTTTGAGGTTTGTGTTTTAATTGCATAGGTAAGAAAGATTCAAGATAAAATCGAATCAAAGGATCAAAGGTAGCCTTTTGCCAAGATTTGAATCCTTCCTCGATCTAATTACAGCAACAACTCATCTGTGTTTGATTTAACCATCAAATGTAATCGATATGATTCCGCAGATGTATCTCACAGGTATAGTCTTAGTTTTCTTCGACAGCATCCTTAATATCTCTTATTGGGAATCTCATGTTGGAAGCAAAGATGAGGTTTCCGGTCTAAACTCGTAAAAAGTTGGGCGTTGTGAGGAGTCCATCGGATAATCCGCCGGTGGACACGAAGCCCATCCGAAGGGGAAATTCTGAAATAGAAGCGCACTCAAGCAAAAGAGACGACTGCGTGGGCGACCCGGAAGGAAGTCTGATCTTCCGCGAAAGATTCCGAGTGTGGTAAAAATCTAAGAAGAGATTGTCGGGAGGAGGCGCAATGTCACGCGGAAATTGGATTCTCTTGCGGAAGAACGTCGGAAAACTAAATTAATTAGTTATCGAATTCGTTCTTACTAAGTATAATAACGACTTATTTACTCTTCAAGCCACTTTTCGGCGTGTGACAGGGAATTCACGCACCATTCCTTTACTTCCCTAATCAATTATTTCGGCGTAAAGTTATCGCAGAAAATTACTTCTTATTTAGGTTAATTAAAAATTAGTTCTCAGGGCACTCGTTAACTTAATTGTCACTTATTTATTATTTTGAATGCGAGGTTTTTTCGAACACGATCGTTTTAAAATAATGCGGAGTACTATATCTAGCTGTAACTTATTATGTAATTTAGAAAACCATTACTCGGATATGTTTACGTAAAGTATAAAGAGTTAGCCGGAAAGTATCCAGATGTTTATCCAGGAGTTCATTAATCGGCTTTCTATAAGTAACCTACTTTATGGATTGATTCAGGATTAGTAATTTGATCATCGTGGGGTTCGTGTTTGTCGAATGAAACGTTAGTCGTTTGTATATGTTCGATTCTTCGAAGAAAGAGGAGCAATATTTGTAGAGCCCTTTGCAACCCAGAAGCTTGCAACTTTCATAATTATCTATACATAAGTACGATAAAAAATTAAAATTGACATGATACATTTTTAACAGAAACGTTAATATATCCTAAATAAGCTATACGTATGACTAATTCACGCTCAAAGAAGATTATTTTTTTACGGAATAAGCATCATTGTCTTGTAATCTTCTTCAGAACCCTAATTATTCAACCATTAACGCAAAATCTGATTACTCGAGATTTATTTTTGTCGCTTTGATGCTCTAGATTCCTGTTTACGACGAGCGGACTGCTCTGTATCTTTGACCATCTCCATTTCAAATCCCTTGTTCTGACCCACAAGGCGGAAGAAGAATTTCTGAAAATTTGCCAGTCCGCAAAGAGAACAACGGAATCCTAATGAGGCATTCATTTCTTAAGTCAAACGGACTCTCTTTCTCCGTTTTAAATGATGCTGAGGCAACGGAGGAGTTTGTTTATCGCTAAATGCGATAGCACCTTCCAATGTGCTTATTATCACCTTTTCTAACTATCGAAATAATGAATCTATACCAGAGATAATGGCGGAGAAAATTGTATGCACGGTGGTGTTCACAGGTTCACTCGCTAATACATTTAAGGACCGGCTAACCGGACAGCTGCGATCAGCTAATCGCTAATTGAGAGGTAATCGCTTGATTGCATATGACCATTCATGGGCTCTGTGTTTTTAAATTTCCTCAAGGATTTCCAGTATAATATATGTCATGAAATATATCTGAGAGTTACCATGGATTTCTCGTCTTCCTCGTCAGGTGATGCGTTCGATATTCCTAAGGCACAGCAGTTTATAAACATATCTACGCTCGCCGAAACAGACTTTTTTAGCTATTTTTTTCGAATAGTTCTTCACAAGAAAACTATCTCTTCCCCAGTATTTTATTCCGATTTACTGACAGAAGTCGGTGTAATTCCTGATCCCATATTTTTGGAAATTCCGTAAATCACTAAGTTTTTTACTGATAGTCTCTCTAAATCGATAACAGCGAATGTGCTTGCTACAGCTTCTGCAGAAATTTAAGTATACGGTATCGGAATTGAGGCTGCAGATTTGCTGGTTGCGATCTCATTCTGTTGTTTCACGAGCGGCCAAATTAAAAGAAAAGCACTGCCGTTTTGGGGCCTTAATGAAAAGACCGCGTCTCTGCTCGCCCATTGCGCAAATGCTCAACACGTTTGGATTATTTTTATTTCGCCATTGCCACCGATGGAGTGCCGATGAAGCTAGACGAGCGGACTTGATAGAAATAGGCTATTAAAAGTCCTTACGCAACTCTAGGAGGACACTAACTATCGGCGTAAACTGGCGAAATGTGAACCTACATCTATAAATGTATCCTGGTAGTCGTTAATCGGTATAAGATGGGTTACATTCATCGGAAATGTTTCCTCTAGGTATTTCACGAATCATTTACAAAAGAAAATAATTTCGAATCGAATAGCCCTAATATTTATTTCTCTGAATTTTCTGGATGAATCGGATCTACCAACAGATCAATGTGGGTGTATTTGGAGAGTTTAGGAATTGAAATCGCAGAGTGATTAAATGCGCATACAGACAGAGAAATAAAATTCAAAGAATTTAAAGCAGATTGCAATGAAATGTTTTCCAGTTGTGATAAAAGTGAATTGAAAAACCCAAAGTATACAGTGGAGGAGTAGAAATGATTTGAGATGAGATTTAGGAGTTCTTTGAGTAAAAATTAAACATTCTCGCAATGCTCAAGAGACCACTTTATTCGTCAATAGCGCATATAATAAATTAGACAAAGAAAGAAGTTTTAGTTGTACTTTTTAAGTTTATTTGGATAGTTAATGTGCGAGAAGGTTCGACTGTATACATTCCACGAAGTAAAGGAAATCAGTGATTCGGGTGCCGCTCAATTATTTGGGGTTTGAAACTGAGAATATATAATTATAGTGCATATTGGCATTCCGTGCATATTAAAGTATGATCGTGATTACTGCGCCAAATGTGCTTGTAAATAGCAATTGTTTTAGGGATAAATTACGCAAGGTGCTCCTCGTGAAGCAGTTCATTTCTTTTCTGCCTCTCAAAGGTTGTGAAACGCTTCTCTAGAGAGCGACTTGTGGTATGTAATGAATACTTGCCGTAAAGTTGTCAGAGGAATTATAGTATAATTTCAGAACTTTCAAAAGGTGACTTGAATCACATACCTGAGGAAGGGCAAAGGTCACTCAATGGGCAAGCAAGGGGCTAATCACGCACCTCTTCACGTCCCGTCGGTCCCGTTCATCACCGGAAGTGCGGGCGCCGAAAAAGGAAGTTTCCGTGACAGCCATGAAGAATCGAGTTTACCTGATTTGATGCCCTCCGGGGTCAATTTGTTCGAGGTGGAGGAACGCTGTTTGCGTTTTCTTATGTCTGCTTGTTTGAAGAGATCATTCGCCTTCCGCTTATCAATGCATGCCTTGATTCCACCTCTATACTCTTACTTAAGTAGTTACGTTACGTGTAAGCACCTCATCATTCTTAACGTTACCTGTAGTTACGTAATCAGTCGGTCACATTGACCAGAAAAGTAAAATAGCTTTCAAAACGTGATTATCCTAATAAACGTCAAAAAATTATGCTCAAACTAAATAGTTTAGGAAGTATTAAAAACGACGAGGTTTTTTAGAAAAATTTCTGTTAAACGACAAGTAATAAAGTTTTAGAATTGGTTGCGACACTGTGTGATTGCATTGAGATGTTTCGTTTCAATTACTCTCATAGTAAGCTGTTTTCAGTAAAACTCATGTATTATCAATGGCTTAAATTTCTTAATATAATGGCTCAGATAGCCAAGTGGGTTGCATTTGGTGAAAGCGATCCCGGGTTCAGTTCCCGATGGGAGCCCATACGAATATGTGCAAAATTAACTGAGCTTTCGAAGCTCTCTTATCAATAATGCTACTATTTCTTAGTTCAGAAACATTTGCGTAGGATTAAAACTTATGTTTAGATAAGCTTCATACATTATTACAAAATGGTAGAATACCAATTACGTTGTTTTCTTCTTTTCAAACCTCAAAATACAAAATTTTCTCCATTAAAATTCAATTCGGTCATATAAAGCCGATAGGACTAGAAAAAGGCTAGAAGAGCTCTAAAAAATAAAAGAAAGTTCAATTTAGTTCTTTCTCTGAAGTCACATAGCGGCGACTTATGCAGAGCCGCCCTCTGCAATGGGTGCATCGCACCCAAGTGCAAAGTCGCTTCCCTCAAATAAATGCAGAAATAAAAATGTTATTTCCATAAAGTTTGAGAATTGTATATTTTCATAACCGCTCTACGAAATACAGAAAAACATCAAGATGATAATTGTGTACACGAACAATGCCACTTATGATTCTAATATTCTTCAAATTCGTACTTTTACGCACATCAGAGGGCGTTCTTCTTCGATATATTCGTGAAATTCACGAATAAACTTCTCTTTTACAATTCCTGCTTTTTCTGCGGCAGATGCGGTGAAGGCCGTCTATTCTTAGGAGACTCAAAAAAAGGAAAAGTATGATTTTTTTGCGGACCAATTTATGAACTTCCTATTGAGAAATGGATTTATTGTTAGCTCTTCTAAAAATACCGCCGCTCGCATCCGTCAGCGAGATTATCGGCCCAAAAAAAGCCATTAACATATCATCTTGAGCGGCACCAATTTTTAGGAGGAAGTAAACGGTCGGCCGGAACGAGTCGAGTGGATGACACGAATATTTGGTGGAATATAAATGCGAGAGAATTTCATTTTAAAAGGTCGCGAATTAAAGCCTTTTTCACTTTCGCTGCGTTAATCAGCATCGCGTGTCTTCGTCATCCACCGGTGCGCACTACGGATTTTCTTTTTATAGGACGATTTCCACAGCCGTAGGTTTCGAAAGGACGCCGTTATGCGTTGAATGATCTCATTGGGTTTTATAATAGTGTGATAACTCGGTTAACGAGTGGCCTCGTTAATGAGTTTTTTCCACTTTTATTCGGCTCTAACGAATTCGGATTCGTAGAGGATGCTCGCTCGTGCGCAAAATTTCAGGAATGAACAAACGGAGATCGTTGCCCATTCTTGCTTTAATCAAATGTAAAGGACAGTTATTCTTCGTGTTTGACTCCGGGAGGGAGGAAGCTCCTCCGGGTGAAAGAACAAATCTCCGGGTCAAAACTGATATTTCTTTTATTAGGAAATCAAAATTTGACAGCGAAGATTCTCATTTTAATTTCAAAGAGTGTCAAAATTATAACTTATTATATTGTGACTGTGATTACAAAATACATTCCTATTTTCAATACAGACGGGGAATGAAACCCCCCCATAAAAATTCTAAAAATCTCCCGGTTGAAAGTGGGAATATTCTGGCGAATGAGAATTTTGATAACCCCTAATTATGCTGTAGTCCTAAGATAACATCTCCTGATATCTGTTCCTTGGCCGAGCTCAGTATCTGCCTTCAAAGCATTTGTGTGCTACTCAACTGAAGTTAGTAGTGTTTATTGTACGATAGGGTTTTTATATTAAAAAATTACTTATATATTTACTAAATTTCTCTTGGGAAAAGCCTGAATAGTGAATATCTGCCGTTTTGGAGGGTAATGTGGTTGTTTCCCTATTCAAGACTTCAAACACTTAATCCTACTATAATGTGAGAAAGTTAAAACCCTGTATCATTCTATGACCCAACGAAATGTATTTGTGGTACTTTTCTCTCTATATCTATAAGTGTTAAATCCCAATTCTGTCGTTGTAATATCATTTCTTTACTGACACACTCGTATTATTACTTTACAAATTTAAGTATATTTGGCCTGGTCTTTTTTGTAGAGATAATTGAAGTATTCTGTAAAACACACTCATTATCTTTTTACGTAGGTTTGGTTTCCATTAAATAATTATTGTTACAATTTAGGATAGAAATGCTTGAAGTCCAAGTAATTTCCGATTTAAATTTACAGACTCAGTTTCACTAAAGGGATAGAGAAATGGGATTTTTTCAAAGCCAGGCCACCGAAAACTTCCAAAGAAAACTTGTCACGCGAAATGCCTGCAAAACAGCGTTTGTATGTATGGTCCATGAGGTAGTAAAATAAATTTCGAAACGGTTTATTTTTGTATATGAATTAGATTACTAGGCTTTCCCTTAGGAATTCCCCCAACACACTCTAAATATTCAGAATAAACTTTCGAGATTCATAGTAGATTTTAATGGCGGCACATGGCGAAAATTCGGTGAGCGTTGGTGTCAAGCACCCACGCACCAAGGTCATCCACTTTAATGGGATTTATGTTCTCTCTACATTCCGAACTGACGGTTAATTTTTGCATCTCTCCAGCCGTGGTCGCCACGGAACAGGGTTTTCTCTATCGAGCATTTCCCTGTGTTGCGCTTATTTAAGCAACTCTTTTATGTTTTACGGTCTCAACATCCGCTGCCATATGCGTATGGAAATAAGCACATCTGTAGCTGTCCTCGGGGATTCTCATGACTAAGTATAATAACCTTTTCTGCGAAATATTAGGAAACATTTCAATGTTCAAAGCATATGATGTTTTTCAAAGGTGCCAATTTTACAAGCTCGTGAAATATGGAACCTTTCGTCATTGAATGTGATATAACGCAGGCGCAAAATATAAAAGTTTTTGTCGGAATACCTTCCGCGTGTGGACATCTTCTATGGTCTATTTCTGAAACATCGTTTCGTTTTTCGGCTATGAAATGGTTTGAAAAATTATTTCCTACCACAGCACTATTCGAGTTGCATTAATTTATTTTCTTCTGCATGAAATCATTGCCGTTTATTCCTTTACATTGTACAACAGTAGTAAATTAAATCAAGTATATTGGAAGCCCTAAACAAGGAAGGTTAACTATTCAAACCATCAACGTATCGGATTTTTTTCGTTTACAGGAACCCTTGAGTGATTGAAAATGTCCTTGATACGAGAAAAAGGAAAGAAACAAGTGCAGGAGGGAAAACACGATGAACATTAACACTCAATGGGAAAACTTTAAATATATATATTACTTATATCGAATTACGCAATCAAAAGTAGAATAGTTAAATTATTTTGGACATTGCGGTAGATATTGGAGTTTTAATGTATAATTGTCAATAGTGTAACTAGGCCGTTTAATTCAGATTTTCTCTTTGATTTCAATGAAATAGCAAAATCTTTAATTGACAGCGTAAACATTCCTCATTAACATATCTGTACGGCCTATTTAAGTGACTCATTACCTTTGTGTGACTCATTTGGGGGGCGAAATTTCCAAAATATTTTCTGCGAATAAAACGGTGTTTTCTCATCTGTTAATCTCTCCTATTGCCTTTCTTCCCCTTGAACAGTATATACATCTTTTCCTCCTCACTGCACACCTTTTTCTTCTTCGGCAGATTCCTCTATCCCTCGAAATTCACTTCTCACCTGCCTCTTCAACACTCGACCTTTGCGCGAAAGTGATTTTTTTTATATTGTTTAATCTCGATGTATTTCGGGCGCTCGTAAATTCAAGTCTTCTTATCTTCAGGCACCCCGTCCTCCCGCCCGTCGCCCTCCTCCACGCCCAAGAAGAACAGCTTGACGTCTTCCTCTGGTCTTCCAAGAGAGGCCTGCCCTACCGACTCCATCACTTCCAGCTACGGCGTTGGGCCAACCGACGAAAGCGGCCGACCCTTGTTTGGACTGCGGGCACTCCGCCGGCCCCAGCAACAGCCTCCGGACAGCCTGCCCTCAGCACCTGCCCCTTCGCCCATCACACAGTCCAGGGAGAGTGAGTACTTTCCCTTTTCTTGGCTATTTCAGGAAAATTTCAGGCAAAGCAGTCTGTATCTGATACAACACGGCGATGAAAAATGTTAACGGAAAGTAAATCAGAAGTTGCTTCAGCTGAAGAATATACTATTTTAACCCTTTAACCATGTAGTTCGGGTGTAGTCGGAGGTATATTTTTCTACTTCGCTGATTCAGTACATTAAGTATGTCTTACTATTTAGCATACATTTAATTTAGAGTATTTTTGTTTATTTATTCGAGAGTTAAAGCCAAAAGTAGGATATAAAAATTTAATAGGTGATAGGGTCATTATATTCTAATTATCGGCACGAATGGGGGATCACTTTTCACTTTAATTGGGGTGTTTTAGGGTTTATATGTATTGAATGGTGAAAATCGTAGGAGATAAATAAGGGAAATATTGATAGCATGGGTTAATGGGCTACTGCCCTGAATAACATTTTAAATCTACTTAAGATATGGCTTTGATAATTAGTCAATTTTATTAACTCAATCAGAATGAGGTAATAGGTAACTGGTAGAAGTGAAAAATCCGAAATGGATGAGCTTATCTCTTATTTATAAGAATTGGTCTGGCGCAGTATTATTTTACATCACCGTATTCTGGACAAATCTTTGCAAATCTGTAGACAATGAACCTCTATAAAATGTTGGGTTTATCTGTGCCGTCCGTAAAAAAATATCTATTTTTCTAAACATAATTTGAAACAAAAGTACATAATTGTAAACAACGTTTGCAACCAGAAGTAGATAAGGTAAAAGAGCATCGTTTTATTGACCGTAAAACGACGTTTCCAGTAAATTTCCTGAAACTTTGGATTTATTTTTCATTCAATCATATGGGAGACCGAATGAAATCGATAAGGATGAGATAAAAAACGAACATTTCCTTTCGACCCTTTTGAGATCTTCATGAAGAATTTGAATAATTAAAATTTCGTGAGTATAAGGAAGTAAAAACGAAAAATTAGACAAAATCCTTGAGATGAAAAGAAAATTGACTATTTATTTTGAAGGTTAAAAGTCCTTTATTGCTGCAAACCATTGATTAATGCACAACAATCCATGCCGTATCTAGATCAGGGCTGGACTCGATCTTGGAATCTCTGCATGCTGACAGTACACCACCGAGGATATTAACGGGATGAAGATTTCCTCTTTTTACCGAACTCTCAATGTTTCGGCGAATTCACGGCTGACAAATGCGAAAAAAATTAAAATCCTCTTTGAGTTGGAAGAATAATTTCAGTGTGCAGGCGTTTATTGGAATCCCTTGAAAGCGTTTGTGAAGGAACGGAAGAGCGGTGTCCGGTGTCTCTTGGGGCAGCTGTTCCGGGGGCGTTCTCCGGGGAAGTCCTCCTCGGCCATGAATCAAGTCTGCAAAAGACACGCGTCAAGAAAGGGTGCGATGTATCGATCTACAAGTGATCTGAGTGTAATCCACTCTTTCAGAGACACTTAGCGAGTCCTATTCCATTTCCACCGCTGGCACGGGCGCAACGAAATTTCCCTTCCGACGGAACTTTTTGGCATTCATTCCTGTCACCGACCGAGATCGGTCTGTTAATAAGGTCCTTGTCCCCTCTGCGCTGGACGGAAGGTGGTCCAAAGCATTTCTAGGACCCCAACCTAGATTTTACTGTGGTATTCCAGATGGTTCTCTCTGCAAAATGTTTCAGCTGAAATTGCGGATTCTTTGAACTTGTCAACGAAATGATTAATGTAGGATGAGTTTTAGGATAACAAAGTACTTTTATAATCAACGAATTACGAAAATATTTATTGAAACCGCCGTAATTGTTTTCTGGTCGATGTTTTCTCCTTCCTATTTGTCTTTTCAAAGTATCTCTACGAATAAGTTAATTCATAAATTCATTATTGCTATAACAACTCTCATAGATTAAATCAAATGTATGATACAATTGAAAACATTGAGGGTTGTGTGCACATAACAGAATGTGCTGTCCCGTTTTCAGACGCGTTTGCTTGTGTCAAAAAACCAGGTTGCAATTGATATCTAAAACCAGGTTTGGTATACGGAAAACAACAGAAGGTTATATTACAAGAAGTGTGGATATAATTCGTTTCTCGTGAATTAAGTCGCAGTCGATAATAAAAAACCACATATTTTTCTGTATTGTCTCGTTTTCCAAATTTAATATTATTTTGATGTTATAGAAAACATTTGAGGATTTGGTGGTTTTCCAAAGAAAAATTAAATTTTCAAACAGATGAATAAATTAAAATTATAATTTCCATTAATTAATCGAGTTGTTCTTAATCCTATTTAGATGTAGGCCGAACTGTAACTGTAGATCAAGTATTGATTGTATACTTCAGCAAGATGGATTGACAACAAGACGCATTGATTCAACCATAAGGGTTTTACGTCCTATTGGTGATAATGCGTAAGTTTCATTCCTGATAAAACTTGGTCACCTCAGGATATATAAGCATTTGATATTGTCCGTGACTCGTAGTGCGAGTGTGCGATGCGCAGTACACACGCCATCCCCCGTTCGAAATAAAGCGCGTTCGTTGTCCTCATATCTAAGGGAAAAAACGGCTGCCATCACTTGTATTTTCCGTCCGCTCGTAAATATCATAATCTCTCGGACGTTCGGAAATCCCTTACGGTTGTAATCTTCAACTACTGCGTCTGAGGAAAGTGAGAAAGGATCTTCGAATAACTCATTTCTCCCTCTTCGAAATTCGTTGTGTGGCTCGTTGCCGGGCGTCCGTCACAGACGTCGCTCTTATGCGTGAGAAAAAATAAAGTCTCCTCTTCATTCCTATTCTGCGACTGCGCCCGTCTCATTCCCCTGCATCTTGGAGGAGAGAGAGGAAGGTTCCATGACGTTAGGGAGCGTGCAATACTCAAGGAGGGTGCGTAACGTGATATTTCCGAAGTAATTTTATCCTCGGTCCAGCGCTGAGAGCAAACACCCCTTTGGTTGCCGCCCCATCTCAGAAGGACGACCACAGGATCGCAATGGAGCTGAGGACTCTTGCTTTCACCAATATTGGAAGGGATAGTTAATATGCTGCCTTGATGATTCCATCGACTAGCTATTTTCGTGGTTCTATGAGTTTTCATACGAGCTGCGAAAAATGTGCGCAAGAAATTTTCCTTTTACGCTCGAGAAACGGGTGTTTTTGTCCGAAGTCAGGCAATGATGCAAAAACACCTTACGACTTAGATAATCTACAGGCCTTTCCGAATAAAACCAATATCTGATAAATCGATATTTAAGTTAAAAATTCGGTCGGTGTTACAATTGTTAATGATTGCAACCATATTAGTTTTTAGATTAGTGAACGGATTCAATAAGTAAAAAAATACGTCACGATAAAAGCAGTTCATTCTACCCTCGTCCATACATTTTCTAAATTTACTCCTCTGGGCCTTAAAACAATCCAATCAACGAACGCAGAATACACTTTCATTCTCTCAATAAAACACGTAAAAGTCTACTTTTAGAGCGAAAGTATAATCTGTGCATCTTCTCCCTCACATAGATCAACACTGTAAAATGTTATACTTTCGTAGCATTCTAACGTTCTCGGTTTACAGTTATCGATATACTCCCCCTAACATGCTTAGTAAACTTGTTGCTCTATATTTTTACACAAAACCTCACTCCCCTTTGTGCAATACCTTAACTATGGCATTTTTCTTAATCATAAGAGACGACTGACTTTCTGATTTTCCTGTCGCTGTAAGTAATCGAAGATCTAACTCGTTATCCTAAAATATATTTTTGTAAAAAATCAGCGTTTCGGAATTTTTGAGAAAATTTCTAAAAGATGCGAAAGAAGATCAGAAGAACAAAGATGCGCGTAATAGATGTATAGATTGTCAATAAATTAATAATTTAGAATTATAAATCAGTAATTAAACAATCAAATTTACATGATTTTATATTCATGTACAATACATGCAACACATTTGTTTACAAGAACATACAAATATAAGTACATAGTGGGAGATTAGATAATGCATATATAAATACATATAAATAAATAGATTGTAAATACATAAATAATGACATAGTCATACATACATATTGTGGACAGCTACATACTTGGAGGTACATAGTCAATTTGGAATAATGAAATACACTGTGAACATGTTGAGCCAACTTCACAATTATTACTTTTCAGTTATTTCAAGTACTATTATCGAAACCTATTTCGAAGATTTATTTGACGTATGAAAAATATCCTCGTGTAAAATGTTCACTTTGATTTGTTAAAACCAAATTGTTTGGTAAGAGATGCGTAGCCCACAACGGTGTTGGGTTTACGCTTTGCTATTGAGTGTTTCAATGTCAAATATTGAGTAATTAATCTCGGCTTATACTTGAGGTCTCATATACAATCCACGCTCAACTTCTGTTTTACCTTTTCGTCCACATTATGTAACCTTATAGTTTGAGTGCCCTTCATAGTGGGTGATGCTGACCTCGAGACTCTGCTCTTTTTATTATAATGTTCCCTCCAATGTTTTCTTTGCAGCTTCTTTGGAACCGCGACCTCAGTCTCCGGAGACGTCTGATGTTCGAGATTCTTCCGGAAGACCACTGTTTGGGTTGCGGGCAATCACTATCAGCAGCACCTCCAACACCACTAAGGGTGAGGCCTTTTTAACATGAAAAATATGTCGCAATTGTAATTCTAAACCCATTCAATCGGTCCTGTCACCATTTTACTTTATTCAATTGGAGGATAACTTGATTCTTTTAGAAAGATAATATCTTTTAATTTTCCGGTAACTTATTGACGGTCCTATACATTTCAAGGTTCTTCGGTTTGATCTCAAAAGAGAATGGAATTTATTTCTGAAATATATTTTGCATTCATCAAGTTGAAAGGCAGTGCCTTTTTGCCCTGTTCATCGCTGCATATTTCAGATTATCGTATGATGTCATGCTCTTCAAGTATTCCGCTCTGAGTCCTCCTCTTCGAGTATTATTATGCCTTAATACAAGTATGTACAATTGAATTTGTTCTTCTTCCTCCCACTGTTTTAAAAATCTATATTCTTTCACTTCTTTTTACACTCTTTCGTTACTTTTTCTTTCTACCCAGATTCTTTCAGTCATTTTCCTTCAGATTAACCTTTCCATCGCCTCTATCTCGATTCATTCTGTTTTCCTGATTGTCTCTGTCACAATATGTTACAAATAATTTGATGGCGATCTCGCATTCATTTCAGAAACTGTCCAACATGTTTATAAATAACTAACTGAATCTCATATAAAGCAGAATTTTTTTAAAAATATATTTTATGTTTGTTCGCCTAAAACTCGAGAACCAGAAGTCGCACAAGTTTCAAACTTTGAGGAGTGTTTAACGTCTTCCCCGGACAGATAATAGGCTACTTTTTATTTGCTTAAAAGTCCCAGGTTTGACTCCGGACATTTAAAACATTTTCCATAAGAAATGCATGTAAAGCTCACTTTTGTCGCTTGCAGGGTTATTTCAGTTGCAAAATTAAATTAGATAGAATAGTCAAGCACCAAAAGAAGGGAGATTGAATGAAAACTCTTATTTTGGCCGTGGAACATTGCTTTTGATTCGAAATTGCGAGAATTTGATAACATTCGCGAATAACCTATTGTGAAATTTTGTGGTTGTAAACATGTATTATGCGTAAGCGGAATAGGTATTTAACATAAATATAACAGATATTTATTCCGAATGCTACCTGACCTCTTCCGTCTCCAAATCGATACAGGTGGGACAACAAAGCCCTGAGTATGTCCTTTTTATGCGTCTTTTCTGAGATAAATATTCCAGGCAGACTTCTTCCTTTCGAAATACAACTACTATGATGACTATGAACTCTTTTTCTCTCCAGAGGGCAGAAGAGTGATCGATAGGTCCAAGTCCCCAGAGACAGGAGAGAGGCCGGGCAGCCCAAGTGAAGACTTTCAAACGAGAGATATGCCTTCTACTTCCACCGCCTCCACAACGGAGACATCCGTACATTTGAGGGATTTAGTTCGCAGGCATGAACTGCATGCCCGTAAGTATATCACTGCGAAAGAAGTCTGCATTTTCCCCCATCTTAGTTCTCCGTCGAATATGTTCTCACGGACAGTTCCTCTGAGTAAAAGAAATACGTGAATACGAGAATCTTTTTTTTTTCTTTTCGCCGCAAATTTTTCGATACTTTCTTTAAAATGTGTTTTATTTTATAGAAAATTGTGTATCCCCGGGATTCTGCCGAACAGTTTTTTCGTTCTATGTTATTTCCTTTCCTACATTCTTCAATCTATAATACTTGAGCATTCAAAAATAGTCATTTATGTAATCATTAATTATCTGATTACTCCCAAATCAAAGCATCTAAGAGTTTCTTTGAAATTCAGTTAAACGCTAAGTGAAATCGAGAAAAGTTGCCGCATTTAATGGAGTTATCTGTTTGCTCTAAGAAAGGCTCGCTGTAACCTTAAACAATATACTGGAGGAATCTTACGAAGCTGAAAATTATGTGGCAATTAGTTTATATTGGACATTACATATGAATTCCTTCACGGAACTCCGCTTTGTTTTTTCATTTATCAAAACTGTATTGCTTCTCCAACATCGGAAAGGGTTGATGAAGTTGACCGGCGTTTCTCACAAATCTAGAATGTATTGCGACTGGATAAAAGTAATGGAGCAGTACTACCAAAATCTCTATAAGAAAGGATATATAAGAAATAAGTCTTCTGGTATCTCGTAATGTTTGAAGGAGGAAACGTACCGTCGCAGCCAGTGGCCCCCGTGCAGAAGCCGAAAGCCAAACTGCGCGACAGCTTCATCCTCACCCAGCATTCGCTGGACGACGAGGAGGAGGACGTAGTGGAAGAAGGACGCCCCGTGGACACGAGCCCAGCGACCAAGACATTCCCAAGTGCACTGCCGTCCAGCGTGGCCGAGTCGGGCAAGATCGTCGCCGAAAGGTCAAGCACTTTGAAGTCCATCATCCAAAAGCACGAAAAGAATACAGGTAAGGTTGAAGCAAATCAGTGCCCGATAGTGAATGGGATTAGCGTATAATTAGATAAAGAAACATCTGATATAAATTAAGCAATAAATAGTATAGAGGATGATATACTTCATTAAATGATTGACCATAATGTAAGTACGTGGTCCACTACTTCTCCAACATCTAATGTGTATATCACCGAGGCTCACAAGGAATTTTTTTAGTGTTTTTTTATATTCTCCATATGTCTCCATATGTTTTATTATATTCTTGTATTTTCTATGTTCTTAAAGCAAATTTTATTTATACTAATTAATAATCAAATGCCTCTCCCTTTTAGAACAATCCCTCTTCTACATATGTACCCACAAAGCCATCTTTTGGCATATGGAAGAGGGAAATCTTCCTATATCAACTCTATCTTAAATAAATTTAAAAAACTGGATCTCTTTGATAATATCTCGATACAGACTAATAAATATGTACATTTCCTTTTTTATCCTCCAGTATTCAATTGAGGAATGTTGCTAAAAATTTACAGTATTCAATTGAGGAATGTTACTAAAAATTTACAGTATTCAATTGAGGAATGTTACTAAAAATTTACAGTATTCAATTGAGGAATGTTACTAAAAATAAAATAAAGGATTACATAAACAACACATCAAACTAATCTTCTGATCCTCACATAATGAGCTTATTTAATTGTCTTTGTTGAGAATCATATATTCTTCAGCAGTAAAAAACTTTATTGCTAAGGAAAAACGCTTTTCTGAAGAATTGAGAGTTGCATTGATATAAAAATCTATTCCTTGAATTTTCTTTTTTTTTCAAATCCATATCTGGTATCAATGTTGAGGGTAGTATTAGTTTCTCTAATCAAAGCATAAGTATCAAAGTATATTTATAATTTAGGATTTACTAAAAATCATTTAAAAGGTCAACACAAGTTATTATTGTTCTAAGTTCTATTGGTAGTCAGGTCTACCAACTGTCCTAATATCATATTCCTGGAGTATCATTCAGAAAATTAAGAATAATATATTGCCATGATTCAGTGTAAAAATACATTGATATGTTGACATTCCAATTTATGTCTCCATCAGTCTTGTCCTTAACATGTATCTCCCTTTCTGGGAAACAATGAAATATGTTTGTGTATTTATTATTGTCTTGATTTTACTTTAAAGAAGAAAAGACTTTAAATTATAAGTTAACAAGATCCATCTATTGGGATTTTTAATACTTCTTTTATGTGTCATCTATAAGAAGAACATTATTTTTCATCTTAGCAATTAGATAAATAACTTTGATTTTTGCCATTTTTCTTTTTGCATTCAATTAAAATGTGGATGAAAAATAGGCTGGTGAGTAAAACCTTTTTGCTTAACATTTCTACATTTATATTCATTTGTGGTTAAGATACTAAATAACTTAAAGAGGGCTCACCTTTATTTTGCAGACTCAGAGTACACCAACGATAAGTTGAATCGCAGGGATAGTGGTCTTGGTGCCTATACAGGTTAGAAACACTTTGATGCATTGACTATTGGTTGGGAAGCCTAATACCATAACATTTGTGTCACAAATACTTTCACCAATTATTGCTAACTCACATACACCTTGAACTAAATACAAACTATATTTTCTTACTCCCTGCCTTAAAAATGTGACATTAATATGTGCAATAATTGTGGGTATGAGGTAAACTTCACATGTTAATTTGTCATATAACTGTATATTAAAATCTCGTTTTAGAGGCTAAATTCAATAGCAACCATGTTCTCAACTACATTAAAATGTACAAATTTAATCACTACCATAGCATTACCAAAGATCTCATAAAGTGTTGTAAAATCTCAGTGCTTATGTTTCCCATCTTGAGATGCTTTTGTAGAAAACATTGCTCATTAGGGAATTTCACTCAACTGCAATGAGCAGAAAAGACATAAAGGAATTACACTAATCCCCCAATTTAGGATTTATGGGTTATTTTCATCACCTTCTCTGGTTTTGAATGTAATTTGAAAACTGTCTTGATTAATGATTTAAACCTTGCTTTGACATCTGTCATATTACATTTTGAATTAACTTATCAGAAGTATTTAATTAGACACTTGTTATCCATTGCTGATCATGAAAGTGAGTCAAAGTTTCATGTTATTAGATCATTTTTAAAATTCTAAACTTTTATACTGAATTTTTAGTAAAGAGGTGCTAAGAAAGGAAGGAAAAATAAACAATATGATTCAAAAGAAAGAAATATCTCTCTCAAGATGTGAATTTCTCCTTCATAATTATTAGTTTGCATGTATTAGAAGTGGTTTAATTTGTAATGCTTATAATTAAAAATCCTGATTTACAAATTTTATTACTGATTTAAGCACATCTTAAGAATCTTATTAATTTTTTTTGTGCACAAACCATTATAATGCACAATTTAGCTCCACAAGAAACTGTTTAGAAGATTCCCAATGTGTATTTTCCTCCTCAGCACTAAAAGATATATAATTACCTCTCAGCTTGCTTCATTTGTGCTTTAGGTGATAATTTTTAGCTCATTTCTGCAAATATGTTGTGACTAATGTTCATAAACCTCACTTGTAAAAACAAATGTTTTCCATGGTGCGTAACAGAAGAGGAAGAATTGGTCCCGGCTAAAAACAATTACTGTCGAAGGGCTCAGGATTACTCAACGGATGAAGATGAGGAGGATGATTTTGATGATGAGGAATACCAGCAAATTGAGAATGGTATTTAACAAGACTAACCAATACCCTGTTTTGACTAAGCCGGCAGTGATACATTTCCCTCAAAATTCTTTATTTCGTTTTGAGAATTTCTTGTAACCTGATAGGGTGCTGGATTTATGAAAAAACTGGTATGGATAGAGGATAATTTACCTCAATATCTGATTGCCAAGCTTTCATTCCAATGAACAAATAGGAAGTCCTTGCTTCACAAAGTTTTTACAAAATTCCTTGGGGTCCATCCATGAAATATATACTTAAAAACGTTTTTACTGTAGTTAGGGAGTGCTGTTGAAGATTTTACAATTTTGTTTCTTACTTGATGAAAACTCTGTTTTTGTGAAATGATAACATAAAATCATTCTTTCAAAGCTGTTTGTGAAAGACTTATCAAGTTTAAAGTAAATCAAAAGTTATAATTTCTAGATGTCAATCAAAATACTGAGCATAATAATTCAATTTCCTAAATGTTTAAGTTAACTTACTCTTGAAAAGTAATGGATGACTTAGCCAACAAAGTGCTTCAATACTTCATTTAACAATTGAAAATAGAAGCCAAATTAATATCACTGCAATGGTAATTGAACATAGGTGTGTGTAATTTTGAAGAGTAATTACTGTAACATTCCTAATCGTACACCTCAGCAACCAGCTGCTTGCACTTAAGGTTTGGGGTTCTCTCATCTGTCACTTTTGAGCTAAACATTATTAAATGACCAAAGTGAATTAAATCTTAATGCATAAATATAAAAAAATCATCTTTAATCATAATGGTTCTTTTGATGGTCTGACAGTATGATTGCTATCCTAGCAATTCATATTTTCAACAGTTTTCTATCCTTAATTAAGTTTTACTTTTTATAGCTTACTGTTCTGTAATATATGTAATCAATAACATATTTACTCACAGGAATTAAAACTCTAATACCTCAGAAAGTTAGTTTCAATTTTAATCTTTACATCTGCCAATGTTCTCTAACAGGTTATTGGACATAGATATATTATTTTCTTGCTAATTGAGTTCTCACGTTTAATGAATTTCATCTTGGTAATTCGATAAATTCAGGTCAACGTCAAGAAACAACAACAGTGAAAGTGACTTCAGATGTGGTGAAACGTCCTGGAATTCTTAAGAAACCAAAGGATGAAATCACTGAATCTACCACCAGTTCAACCATTAGAAGTCAACATTCTGAAAAGTCTGGTTATGTTTCCCTGAAAAAAGATGTGATACAAAGTGAGTATCCAGAAATGATTTTACATTTATTTCCATAGCCATAAGCTGTATAAGAAGTGGTTCACAAGATGCGATGATGTAGAGTGGTAGCATTCAATAAAAATAGTGGTTTCATTAGGTAACCTAGAATTGCTGAACTTGGATGAGCTGCACCCCTTTCATCTTGGATGTCAATTATCCTATATATCTTTCACTGAAACAAATCAGAAATATACTTCATATTTTCCACAAAACGTTGTTATTGTCCACATTAGTTAGGCCAGAACACCTGGAGTTTATATCTCTCACTGATGATGATTTAATCTAGCTCATTAAAATATTTCATTTTTAACTCATTAAAAGTTCTATATTTTTTTATAATTTGGAATGTTTCAACTGGTTATCAAAATCACCCAAGGATAAATGTGCATCTTTCTCAATGAAGTATTAAGAGTAATGAATAAGTTTAATTCACTATCCTAATTCAGATTATTCTGATCTTTGGTCAAACACCTCAATAGGTTTGGAAACTATTTGAGAAAACCAGGATCCTTGAGAAAATTACCAATGAAATAATAAAATTTGCATATGGAGTGGTTTTATGGTCAAATTTGTCAATGTATTTATGTTGAATTTCTAAAAATTTCAATGTCTCAACAGTTGGATTTGGAACACCAAGTTTATTGTTGGATACATCTATGGAAGCTAAATAGTGGACTGTAAATATTGATAGATTTACATTATTTTTCCCAGTTGTTCTATTATGAATTATTGAACGATCAATAAATCTGTTTTTGCTTGAACCCTTAAATGTCAAATAAAGAATTAGTTGGAGTATCTTTTCTTAGATTTTCTCTTGAATGTAAATTGAATCGATTATTACAGATATTACCGGAATAAGTAAATAATTATCCCCAAATGCAATTAATCGCAATTCTTCCTAACAATTACTTGCTGGACAACTGCTGTTGGGATAGTGATAATTTTCAGACCTTTCAAAGAGTATAAGATTGCAAGCAGTTTGAATCATATTATTCACTTTTTCCATTTAATGCCATTTTTCTGAACGTAAGACTCTCTTCTGTCATGCATTGCATAACTACTACGAGGCGTGTGATTATAAATAAATAATTGGTACAGAATAGGCTCAGAATTGGATTCCGTTTAAGAAAGAGGGTAGAATGAGGCAAGTGACAGAGAGAATTCACACAAAAGCCACACCCTGAACGCTACCGACCATTCATTGGTGATGCTCACCCATGCTCTTCAATAGAAATGTTTCGTATGGCGAGCAACTGTTCCGCCGAAAAATCGGAAGTGATCAATTGTCCGCTGATGGTCCCATACGCCCTTCAAAGTTACTTTTGGCACTAGCGTAAACATGTGTTCTTTCCTCCAGAATTAAATATAAGTTTTCTGAACAATCCATCCATAAATTTGTTTAAAATGTGCAAATGGAAAAGTGTTACAAATGGATAAGTCCCTTCTATAATGTTATTCGATGTGCGTTTAATTTCATTTCAACTCAACGTGATCTTCGACTTAGCATCTTTAAATTAGCGTCAACTGGGTTACAAACGTAATATTTTGTTTTCCACCATTCGCATTCCTTGAGATAGAAAAGATTTTACTGTACCCCAATTTGTTAGAAGAATTTTCCTCTTTCCTGAGTCAACGCAGGTCCATCAATTCCCTAACGCAGACGATCTGAGTAAAGGAACACTAAAAGATCATTTGCCCCGGATTCTGTAAGTGGAACTCGGAAAGGAGACACAGGACAAAATCGACGCTAAATGCCACACAACGAGGATCCTTTCTAACCTTTTCTATCTTTAGCTGTCAATCGTAGAATTAAAAAATAGGCTAATTATCGCTTAAACACAAAGTGATACGAAATCGAAAATACCGGTTAAGAACATTTTCCTAAAACTCCACCAGATGAAGCCACTGGATTTCACATCACTATTTTCGTCTTCTTGGGTTCGGCGCAAGAGGGCCAAAGTGTTTGCTCCCCATCGCCACCCTTTCCCGCCGGAATCGCATCTTCCATTAACTTCCGAGAAATAGCTCCACTTTTTTCAGGAGCAGTGGACCGTCCACCAAAATATCTCAGTTGTACTTAATCCGTAAAAGCATTTAAATTCCAGAGTCCAAATTAAGATTATTTCTGGTTCAGAAATATCGGCACCGAAATGAAAAGTAGAAATTTTGTTCTGTCGCATTTAACAGTCGAGCGATTTATCATTATCATCATTTTACATTTTTTTTCACTATTTCGTGTTGTAATTCACGACAGATATATAATTGAAATAATCATTCTTTTATTGAAAGTTATCGAAACTGCTTTTTTCAACTTGTTTACTATGTCTCACTGCTAAATCGATGTTTACTTTTTTCCCCACAATTTGATTTAAGATACAAATTACTTTTAAGTTTTTAAAGTTTTGGCGGCTTTCAAACCATTTAGAATTAACAGATTCACCACCTACTTTATTTTCATAACGATCGGATATTGATTTTTTCCTTTCAAATTATAAGAGTAGATTTAGTATTAATTCACGAAAACAAACCTAGACGAAACGGGTCCGTAGCCTTCGTTGTGTTGACGAGATACTTTAAACGCTCCATCTCGGCTGTCCTAAGTAAATCACCCTACTTCCACGGCTATTAATACCGCCGGGGCATTGGTCCCCTGCCGGACACGCGCACCCTCTTTCTCACCGTCGCCATCCAATCCCGTGCAATATCCTTCCTGGTCACGTGACTAAACTCCCATTGGAGCATCCAAGGGCGCGCTCTACGAACTCGTTCGCGAGGGAGTTGGCAAGAACGCAGATGGAGAAATAGTTTTTTCCAGGAGCCGGTGAGTAGGTTTGTGTGTGTTCGTCGGGAGTCAGTGCTAGTGAGGGAGAACAGTCAGGTGGTGACGGAGACGACGCGGAGAGTTAAACGGTCGAGAATTAATCGAGGGTTAACGGGAAGAGATTCAATTAATGTATCGAGGGGTTTGGATTCGGTTGAATGAGTGAGGGGAATGGTGGGCCTTCGCGATGGACGGCTGAGGATAAAATAGCATAGCGCCCCACTACTTTCAACTGTTTCTGCGGAGATATCTTCCGAGGCGCGACCGGAACGCGGGAAGGGTGGAACTTAAGGGATTGGAATGCTCAGTACACTTAAACTCCCTTCTCTTCCTCTTACGATTCCATTCTTCCTTCTTTTGTTTCTTCTTTTCCCCGGGGAGCTCTTCCTGGTTGCAGGGACAAAGAGGGAGGGAACCGCTATCGGAGTCATTTTTTGCCGCAGTACCTGAGAGTAAGATGTGTCGCCGGAGAGATAGCATTTATTTCATCGCAGAAGAAGAAATTCGTGTAATAGACTGATTTTTCGACTCGGAAGTATAATCGTACCACTTTTTCAGTTTAATTAAAGAAACATACGCGTTTCGAATTTATTCTCCGCCGGTTCATTGCTCGAGAAGCCGGGATGATGCACCTCGAAAATGGTGTAATATAAACGATAGAGAAATGTTGTATTGACATCCACTCAATTTTCGCGAGTGACGTTTACAAATTCGTACGATAGGTCGATGCCAGAAAGGAGTAGATGTTGAAGTTCCGTCCATTAAGTTTAAGGAATTCCCGTTCAGCCAGATATAGTCTAGGGCAAGAGTTCATTTTCTGTTTCGACAGCAGATTTCGGATTTTATGAGGAAAATGGATTCCCAGAGGGCGATTGCGGGTTCGGTGGTGGTCGCTGTGTTCCTCTCCGTCCTCTGGACATTTTATCCCGGTCTCCTTATATTCGTAGTCGTTTTTGTCATTGTTCTTTACCACTTCTTTACTCAGAATTCCTCCTCGACACCTTCCCTCGAAACCAATCTTACTCTAACCACGGAGGATGCTCCGCTCTCCGCGGAGGAGGTCCTAAAGAGCGACGACGGCGGTCCTCGACTCTCTTCCTTCGCTCTTCCGCCCTTCACCACTATCTTACCATTGACCACAGTTCTCCCCTCCTTACCTTCATCCCAACATTCTCCCTCTTACGCCGCATTCTCCGTCACCACAAACACGACCACCACATCATCTCGATCCCCCTGCCTCTCCGTCCCTCGAAGATCCCCTACTCCCGAATTCGACTCTCCCTCTTCAAACTACGTATCCTACTCCGCCTCCTACACCTCCACGACACCCGATTTGTCCCTCTACGCCGGAGATCCCCCAGAATACCTCGAAAATTCCTTGCCGGAATTCGAAGAAGTGGCGCGACGTTACATCGCCGATCCCAGGGATTACCATTCCGTCTCCCAGGAGAAGATGGACTACTCGGTGAGCGGTGGAGGTGATTCGTATTGCACGGAGGGGTTCTTTGGTCCCTTCAGAAGGGACTCCAACGAGTCGATATCGTTGGAAGATGCGCATTTTGGCCCCGTGACTAAAGTTCGAAAAACAGACCCTTTAGTGGCGTTCTCGTCCGTATGGAGGCCTCCGGACGCTTCGAACGGCCCGCTGACGGGGAGTACCAAGGAGGAACAGTACATCGACGCCCCGCCGGTTCCGCCCCTTCCGGACATGATGGCGTCGAACGATTCCTCGTCGCCACCTCCGCGGCCCCCCTCCCCCGATCTTCCATACAGTCCCCTGTACACATTCCGACCGGTGTCTCCTTTGCGAAGGCCCCCCTCACCTTCGTCTTCGACGACCTCCGATGAGGAAAGAGGCCCTCGGACTCGAAGAAGGAAACCTCAAGCGTGTCGGTTGTCACGGTTGTCGCGGTCGTCTCCCGCAGGTGTGGAAGACTCCGAGGGCGCAGTGGACGATGACGAGGAGGTGGTGAGCACCGGAAAGGGTAGGACGCCCAAGAGCAGCACTGGAAGGAGGCCTTCCAACGATCAAGATGAGGCGCCTTCTTCCAGGGCGACTTACTCCTCCTACACGACATCGTCCTCTTCCTCCTCGGTGGCGAGGTCAGGGGGCGAGGTGGAGAGGAGAAGATCGTCCACGTCGACGCCCTACAGAGTGGAAGAAGACGACGGCGATTCCAACGATGGCATCGAAGTCATCAGGTGAGCTCTTCTGTTTTGTGGGATTCGTATACATTTTTAGTCCATCGTCTATGCGTGAATGCTCCCTTTATCTTTAGAAAAACACGCGTTCTAAGTGAGTTATTCATGAATGTATCTGCCATAATTGATTTCCTCTTCCGTTAGATTGTCAATACGGATTTTACTGCGTTAGTTTTCAATGAACTAAGCTTTTGCAGTTCACCTTTCCTTTTATAGATTATTTATTCTAACTAATCCGGAACTTATCTATTGACAGAAATATGTTCATTCACCGTGGATTCCTTCCTCTTCTCCCTGGTGTATCTTCTTGAATCGTCCCTTATATTACATTTAATTTGCGTGAAACGGAAAATGTAATTAAATCCACATACAAATTAATCGTTAAAAATAGATTTTCATAAAGTTAACGAAAGAAAGATTGGCGTGTTTGAATGAAACGGAATTTTTGTATAGGTCTCGAGTTGGTACTCACTGGTTTGTATGGCCAATGAACAGTCATTTTATACCTCACCTACGGAGATAGTATTCACCATTTATTAATATTTATTTTGCTTTAGTTTATATTTGACGCTAGCAAGTTTTGTAAAAACTTATTGTCACTCACAAATGTGTTGATAAAATGTCAAAATCTCTAAAAAATACTCTAATTTGTAGTATGAGTTTAATAAAAGAGGAAATCTTTTAGTCTTAATATCGACTGAATGAAGACGTGATGTATGAGAACCTGTTTGAGAAAAATAAAATAACGTTATCAATTGATAAAACTTGCGACTTTAAGCACTAGGTCAATTAAAAGTCAATCACTTGATACGCAATAGCGATGGAATCCTCTCCTAGTAAATATATTGTGAAACCAGTTGGTTTGCCGAAATAAAACACGTTTATTTCTCAAGACTCTCGGTGAAAACCGAACCATATTGTTTACCTGCAGTTTAAAAGAATTTCAGAAACCATCAACAACGTGAACCTGTCCTATCCGCATTTCACCACCAATGACCTCAGCGACCAAAGCGGAATTCCGTTTCCTTCATCATCGCTGGTGACGAAATGTGCATAGGATTCACGTTGTTGATGGCATCTGGAGTTGTTTTAAACTACAACTTACTCAACCATGTATTTTGTATTGTTTACATTGGAAATTAAATGCTACCTCTCAGCCATTCCAAGTCCAAAATAAAACGAATCATTCTCCTAATTTATTTTTCATAAATACGAAAGTTACAATTCGGGATTGCATGACACAAAAATGCCCTACGTTTTCTATGTCACGTTTTCGAATCTATTACAGAGACACTTTCTGTGTCACATAGAGGCTAAAGAAACAGTATGTAAAAATCGAAGCCTTCACGTGTTCCTTTGCTTCACATTTTTAATGGGTTAATTTAACACTGCAGTTGGCTCGCATGCTGTCAAAGGCTTGAAATCTCACTTTACAAAGTTTTACACGAACTCCCAAAATAGATGCGGAAAATGCTGGCTGGCTCAAACTTTCATGATGGGGGATTACTTCAAAAAATATTTAATTTTAATTCATTATTTATCAAAATATTACTAATATAATTATAAATCAATCTAACATCTAAATATGATGCGTTTTTACTTTTCCATCTTGTTACGCTTACATACTGACGTAAGCTCACCCAGACACATACCTCGGTCCCTGTTATATTCATCATTCAATGGATAGATTCCGAAAGAATAATGAGAAATCGCACATACATTTAAGTACCAATTGAACTTTAGGAAGCTGTTCGGAATGATAATTTGTCACGACACTGCAGACTTTGCAGGCAAGCAAGCATATGAGTTATTTTATTGTACCATTTAGCAAAAGAGAACATAATTTGAATTCTATCTACAGGCATCCATGATCAAATATTCAAATTACGTTGAAAAAGAGAATAAAAAAAGAGTCTGATTGAAGTGATCTTGATTTCGCAATCGAATGTGAAGCTATGGGGGATTTGCTTGTTTCATATGATAAATACACATTTTCATAGGACCGAATTTAGAAAGTAAGTCATAGCCTTGATCCTTATTTCAAATAACAGTAACTTAGTGCTTACATCCGATGACGGTCCAAATCATAACTTTTTTCATAATAAATGCAAATAATATTTGAATATCGTTGAAATATTAATATCTCCACGTCATATACGAAGAAAATTGCCCACTCTAAGTAGTCCTCATTGGTGCAATTGCCCCCTTACATTGGCCAATTGGTGCTCAGGTCTCCATCGGAGAACCGCTTCTCGTCAACGACAACCACAGTGACCCGCCGAGTGGTGAGTGGCAGCGAAAGTCCTAAAGTGGTCACCACTACGACGACAGTGAAGAGGTCAACGGGAAGGCCAGACGAAGAGCAGACGGAGGTGTTGGTGCAGGACTCCCACTGCAGCAGCGCGAGGAAGAAGTTCGAGCCGCCGTCCCCGTCGCCAGCAGCCGCCTTCCCAAGAGTCACCAGAGGTGGTTCCGTCCGCGCTCTTTCGCAGAAATTCCAGCAAGCAGCCGGTGAGTCCATCTTCCAATGCCCTCGGATGCAGATTAGACGTGTCCTATATCTGTCGTCCGTGCTGTTAATGCTCGTAAGTTTCGTTTCCTCCTTATGAAAGTGGCGTAATCGTTTGTAATCCTTAGTCTCCTTCCCAACATTGCTCATCGGTTGCGCGATTTTCGTTCAAAATACAAGTTTAGGCTCATAAATATTTTTAAATTATGGTTTGACAAACATTCCTGAAAAACATAGTAAACTTTGAAACACTTGGATTTTTTGTTGAGGTAGGAAAGATATAAACTTACATTTTTGATTAAATGTTGCTTCCTGAAGTCAAGTCAGTTCTCATCGTTGGATAATGAGGACAGGAAATTCCTGTTAAATGTCAATTTATTGGATAATTTAATCCTCTCGACGAGAGAGGTAATGATAACTGGTAAATTACTGTCATCTGGCTGAAAGCGTGGTAAAAGTGTCATTTAGAAACTTTTATGTTTTCTGCGGAATTTGAGTAAGAAATAAATCTCATGTGTTTCTTAATAAAAATCTGCATGGGTAACTTTGTTGGTCCGCGGACCGGAGCAAGTTCTCTTCTCAGTTACTAAGGTTAATTATGAATTCTTATTCATCTTACGTTTTAATGTATTTTAATTCCAATTCGTTAGTGTGATATTCGACCTTGCCATTCTCATTTGAATTATAAATCAATGTAATACAATTTTGACTCATGAAACCATTGATTAAGGGTTAAAAGCTAATACAGTCTTGGCAAAACTTTTCCATAGTTCAGAAAGATAATTTTTTAAAAATTTTCAGATGTATCTGTATTCTCCTGATAATAGAAACTGCTCTGGTATTTCTGTAAGGACATTCAGAGTTCTAACTTTCCTCAAATTTCGAATCAATCACCTTTAAATTATCAAATAATCAAAAGTAACTAAAAATCGATTTAATGGTTGGGAACAATTGTTACCTTATTAACAATTCGAGTTTTTCTGTTTTATTTGTTTATTCAATGTGTGTATTATGGTAACGTATAGCCAACCAGATTTTAGGATGTAGTTGCTGTAATTGTTATCTGCATCTCTGAAACCCTGTTATTGGTATGTTTTTTTATACTGTGTGTGGAATGATTAAATTTATTGAGTTCTCCAATGAGTTTAAAATGATAGTGTAAAAAGGCGCGACCGTGTCTCAGGTGAATTTTTGGGTGGACTCCATTTGGACACATCAGCATGAGCGAGTGGATTAAGTCAATGTCGGATCTATTCCGAGTCCTCTGACGAAAAACAAGAGCATAACGTAGGCTGCGCATCAATCTTCAATAAACAAAGAGTTGATGGACAAATCAGCGGCGATGACGGCGATTTCCGATAAATTGCAGTTCCTCGAAGTAGCAATTAGATATTTTTAATTTCTTATTCTTAATTCTTTGCGAACCACATTTTGCCGGCATAATGCTCTCTTGTAATGGAATGCCAAAGCAACTAAATCGAAGCAGACAGTGACTCGTGCAGTTACTTATTTATTTTCGAGAATGATTTTTTTAATGTTTACATTCTATTTATAATTATTAAACATCGATCATACTGGGCTACTCGTTCTTACTTGTCAAATTACATTTGCGTGATCATTATGTTACAGTAGATTACAGAATCAACATGTAATCATTCTAAAGTAATCGTCTTCTAGCAGTGTTGAGCAATAGAACCCCTATTTATCTGAAAACGTCCAACGGCTTGAGGATCAAGGGAAGATGCAATCGAAATAGGCACTTTAATGAAATTAATTTTTCCTAAATGAGGAGCATAAAGATCTCTAAAAGGAAAAGCGTACGCGGCAATCATTTCATATCTGCTGTGGGCGAAGGTACATTTATATTTAGAATTTTCTTTTTACGGCCACTTGAACTTGAGGCGACCTTGCGATTTTCGAGTGTGTTCGAGGGGCAGGCGGAATAAAATGCGAGATGTTATCGCGAAACGGAAAGGAAAAGTGCAGAAAGAAAAATCTTGTGTGTTTCACGTGATCTCTCTTCCGCTCCAGAAGTTCTGTTCGCTTTTATAAGCACGGCTTAGACTAAAAGGAGTGAGGAAGACATTACGAGGTTCTTCGCGAATCCAGCCAGACTGTCAAAACATCTCCGCTTTTAATATATTTTTATCGCTCCCCATCAAACCTGAAAAACATCGCCAGTTTTCAATGCCCTTCCTCAGAACCCATGGGAAGATCTTGTGAACGAACTTAGAAAATAAAATTTTGACGCAAATAAGCATAACTGTTGGGGAAGTATTTGCTTTCGAAAAAGACGATCTACAAGATCCCTAAATAAACGAGGAAGTTAGAAATCGTCCGAATTATGAGACTCTGCGTAGGATAAGGAAGAGGAAATGGAAAGTTTAATGTATTAATTTGATCACGGGTCGTTTGCGGTTCTGAGAGAACTGAAAATAACAAAATTACTTGAATTACATGCAGAGGTTAACCGATAAGGGAAGCGATACATTTACAAAACCAATTAAAGCCTATTTAAAAATATTCTGATGGCTCGATGATATCCCCGAAGTAGGCCCTAGTATTTTCTTGCAGAAATCAATGTAGGTGACCTATAAATACATGAAACCCCTTTAATGAAAGGATTCTCTCCCCTGATCTAAATTTTCCGCAGTATTTCGTGTATCATTTTAGGTTTCGACAGTTTCTTTAAAGTTCAAAGCCCAAAGTTTAAACCAAACGATCACATCTGCTTCAAAATCTAGTCCTAAGCAAATATCAAGAAATGTTATTTATCCGTCAAATCGTTTAATGGACTTAAGAGGTAACTCAAACACTTGACACCCCCTGCCATACGCTGAAAGGCGGCTTGCTAGGGTATTTGTATTGATTTAAATCCGTAACTTGGATATAATCTCTCGTTCTGTTTAGTACAATTACAGAAAAATGTGCTGCACAAGTTCTTTACTCTCCTGCCACTGTGAAACGCTCCAAATAAGCGTTGAGGGTCAAGAACTAGGAAAGGGTAGCGATGTTAGATTTACACCCGGAAGAAGGGGTGGCATTGGATAGGATAAGGGTGATCTTGGTTCCCGCGTCTCGACGCTATGGCACTGCGCCACACTCCCATTACTATTTCCATCGCGACGCTCTGCCGAGAGCATTGCAGGGGAATTGAAGATCTCGTTGGTGAGATTTAGGGGTTATCTTAAATGTTGAGGGTATATTGAGGTGGAAAAGGGTGACATTAGTAGACAAAACGGGGCCAAAATTCCTCTCGGATGGGATTAAATTAACAAGATTTCTGCCTGAAATCAAATTATATTTGGGATGTTAATTTATGACGAGTGCAGCTGTTACTTTCCATTAGCCGATTTTTTCTTACAGAAATCTCACTTATTATTACATTGGCTCGAGATTCGCTGGGTAAAGGTTTCCACGATTGTTATGTGGCGCATTTCTTTGCCAAGCGATACGTTTTGTGTCAGTAGTTCCTGGGCATTGAATAGAGGTTTTCTCAGTCATACATTTATGAAAGGAATTCACTAATCATTAAAAATGAAAATTTTAATTTTTTCGGCAGTAAAGCAAAATTCTATGGTTGTAACAGAGTAAGTTATAAATTGATAGGGAAATTATATTAGGAATTGCTTGATTTAACAAAAAAACTATTCACGCGATAGTATACGGTCAATCGTTGAATTACGACAGCTTACGTTTTGTTCCAACAGATAGCTCTGTAGTCGATTTGTATGGAATTGGGGGAACGTTCTTTTTATGCATTTCTTGGTCCGTAAATAAGGATTGTTTAAATTACTTTAGAATGAATGTGTTCTCAACCAGTACTGATATCGTAGTGAGAATTGTGACCGCGTCACTCAGCTGAGCATCATGATTGCCTTCAAACGCTCGGTCGACAACTTCCTGTATTTAATATAGGAATTGATTTGTATAACTGAAACATTCCACTGAAGTTGATTGCCAAAAATGAATAAATAGTAGTGTTCATACTATTTTAAACTGATAATGGTTAAGAGAAAAAGGCACAGAACGAGGTTTGGGTGAATATATCAATTTATATTTGCATTTCCGTAAATTCGTTCGTTTCCTCAGAGATACTGTAAAGATACTTGGCGTGAAGAAACACTTTTTTTTAGTTATTTTCTAAATTAAAAAGAGGTGAGCATGTTATTTTTGAAACTATTATCTCTTGAAAATATCCATGGGAAAAAGAATTTCATTTTGTTCTCGTCATTTATATATTTTCAGTTTCAGTCACTGTGGTAAAAGTTACGTAAACATTTATATGAAATATATGTATTTGGTATATGTTAAATTTATAATGTAAATAATTTGTGGTTGATGATTATAACATAATTTAAACGCATTGTTATTAATCACGAACCCTTAAGTATCCATTAACTATGTATAATATATCCTTGTTGTCAAATGAATGTTTTGTTTCAAACCTCGTTCCTAATTGTGTAAAGAACCAATCTGCATGTTGAATTTGTGTTGAACCTTCCTTAATATTTGCTTTGATTTCACTATAATATCAATTTGCTTTATAATTGCTTTCTGAAAGATGATCTGAACTCTCGAGAGCTGAAGAGAAAAGGATTTCAAGTATTTTTACTTCATCGTAAGTCAATGCTTAAGATTGCTTTATGTCACAAATCCTTTCCATTCCATGGTTTTGATTTTAACTTTGGGATGATTTTGTACTTTTTACGGTCATTGGAGCCTTTGCTTAAATCTATTTAATTTATTTTTTTTCACAAATCCTGGAAAACCTGCATATTTTCGTTCCGCTTTGGTAATCACCTCTCGAATTAAGTCTTTTTGCTAAGATAACTAATCCTTTGGTGTATTAACTCAATTAACAATCGAACAGCAGAAGCGGCCAGCGGTGGACCTGATTCACCTTCGCGAACGTACCCTAAGGCCGGGCTCATCTTCCGCACTGCCAGCTTCCGCCAGACTTCCTCCCCACCCCAAACCCCAGTGCATTCCCCTTCTGCCCCCTGCATTCCCTCAACGCCGAATGTCAACGGACACGCAGGTAATTGCTATTCAAAGCGAAAGCCTCTTCTCTCTCGCGCTCCATCTGTCGAGATATGGCGGAACCAATTGCTACCGCTGGTGATCAACGACGGATTTCAACAGGTCCTTGCAAGGGCGTTGTAGTGTCCAGATTGAGAATGTTGTTTCTGGGCATCACGAGTAGAATTTTGTGGTATTTATGGTTAGGTTTGTGATAGGGCTATTCATAACAAATGAAGTGTATTTATTATCGGCCGGACTTTTCAAAGTAATTGTGATGTAAATATTCCAAAACAATCAAAACATAAATAAGACAAAAAGTTATTTCTTCTAACCTTCAGTTGTGTATTTCTACAAAACTTCATCAGCAGCTATTTTTCTTATATATTCATCTGATTTTTGTGTGTGATTTATACCTTTAAAGTTTTGCTTGCTTCTTGGAATTCACAGCAGTATTCAATATACCTTTTTATTTACATCGGAAAAATAAGAAATAGATATTGTATCCGAAACAGCGAAAAGGGTTCAAGTGTTGGATTTTTTTTCGTTTTTGACCAATGTTTTTTGCATAAAATTCTATTTTGTGAGCACGTCGTCCAACATAAATGCCTATGAATATTGTGGGTTTTGTTTTACTCTGGGCATCATAAACTATTATATTTTTAAGGGGTGTTTTTCATTGTTTATCGAAGATTTCACAAGGATACTTCGTGAATTTATTTCTGTAAATGGGTTGTTATATCCCAGAAGAGTCTGTCCACATTAATGTATTCTACCAATTTTGCAACTATGGTTTGCAATGGAAAGGCTATATTCGATATTTTCATGGAATTTATCGGTTCTTCGAGACTTTTCTGAAAAAATGGATGAAATTTAACTTTTATTATTGAAGTAGTTGTGTCAGTTTAGTTTTCTTCGAGAGAAGTGGCTTTCAATTCCATGATTAATTTCTTTACCTAGTTTGTTTTTCTTAACACATATAATTAAAGGGTTGCTGTTTTAATTAATATTTGATATAAATGAAAAGTGTAATTTGATTATCTATATGTTTTTGGTGAATGGATATAACTTAAGATTCATTAAAACTCTTGATTTAAGAATTTACTGCAAGGTTTGTTATTGCTTCAATTTTTGATAAAATTAAATGTTATCTTTAATTTGCGTTAAGTTTAAAGTAGTCTCAAACTTATGGTAACATGTTAAGTTTACTGTCTCACGATTTGGAAGCAATTGCCTCGATCCAAGTGAGGTTTCGTGATGGAAATCCTTACGTCTGGACAACATGTGGTGAATGTAAACTGTGGTTGAAGCTAATTCTGGCAACATAAGGTGGTTTTACATTAACTTAAAAATGTCTATAAAATGTGGAAGGAAGTTGGTTTAACGGGAAAGGTTTTCATTATTGAAAGGAGCACTGGCTTCAGTGAGTTGAAAAACTGTTTGTAAAAGATACCAACAAATGAAAATGAAGAAAAAGATTTATGTTGCCAACTTGGCGGCTCCTCTCGTCTAAAATTTGCCGGAGGCACTCTTCTCCAGCTGTTGGAGGTCAGAAAGAAAGAAAAGCTCACCGAAAGGGGAGCAAAGGATACTTAATTTAAAAATGTTAAACTGCACATTTGTTCATTAATTTCGGATGAAAGTTATGGCATGCAATCAATGATTAATACATGTAAACACTCTATTTAAAAAAATAAACTATGCTGATTCGCTAAGTTCATAACCGAAGCTTCTATTTCCTAATTAGATTTTTCAATAATTGCAATTTTCGGAGGTCAATTTTCTCCTGTGTTTCACTGTCTGGCTTCTAAGCCAGCCTAATTTCTGCTTATCTTATATCAAGATTTCCACAGTTACACGCAACACGTTTATCTTTGAACGTTTATTACTTATCATAATTGTAGATAGCAAGGAAATTGAGCTGTTGTCAGTGTTGACATTGTAATGCGCTTTCCAGGGACGAAAACGACAGTTGGGGAGGAGAGAAGGACAAGCATAAGGAAGGATGAGAGCGACAGCAGCGAGTATTCGCAGCAGATCAGAAGGCGATCCGTCGAAAACGACAGTGAGTATTTCATTTGTACATTTAAAATGCCAAGTCTTTCTCACTCACAATTGTCCCATTTAACGAAACCTTTTTCGAAATACTTCTTCTTTTAGAAGGGATTTTAATATCATTCATTTATAATGATTATCGTGATTAAATACTAAATAGGGACTGCTTTCGACTCCAATGAGACATTTGTAAAATATTCGATTGAAGACACGGGGCTCACGGAGAATATTAGGAAAAATAAGCAATCTTTCACTCAGGAGTGCATGTAAAAGAATTTGGATAATAACTTAGACTATTCAAATTCATTGGATTTATAATTCCAAGATATGGAAGATTTTTTGGAAGAACAATATCATTATATTTCACCCGTATGAATGATATTTATTCGTTTTATTGTGTACCAATAAGTGTATGTAATGAAAACATCGGCTAAATCAGGTTGATCCAGTGAAATGGATTATGTAATGTGTATGTATGTAAATATAGATGTGTGGTATATTATTTATTTAAAACAATTATAAATTGCTATGTATCATTAGTAGTAGTGTTATAAATACTTTCATAGGATGAATTGTGTTGGAAAAGTTTAAGTAACGGGAAAAATAGTGAATATACTGATTTCTATCGCCATAACTCGTCTCATGATTAGTTAGATTAGAGTTATTTGGATATTTTTCCTTGAATGGGAATGATTCCAGAAAGCAAAATATCACAATGGAAATGCTTTCCTTAAACTGAAGTTATTTTCCAACTCACGATTTACAAAAGATCCTTAGAATTTCTCCACGATATTTGAAGAGTTCACTCATTTGGGGGAAGCGGTTGACGTTCTAAAGAGACCGTTTCCAGCTTTAGATTCGGCGTGGGATGCATTTGGCCTTTTACCAAACATCTTAGAGCTGAAAATTCGCCCAATATATGCTGTGTCAAAGGTACCGCATTCTCCCAACGGTGTGACTTCCATACGACAGGAACTGAGCGGAGCACATCTGTGTCAATTAATCCCATTTCCAATTAAAGGAATAAAAAAAAAAACATTTTGTGAAATGAAGTGCGAAATGAACTGAAAGGTAAAGCCAATCCAAATGTGCAAATTCTCAAGGGGATTGCAATTTTGATCATAATTTAAACTGTCAAAACAACCGTCAGTTAACATCATTCCTAATGCTATCATGACAACGATTTTGAATTAGCATTCTATTTTCATATAATATAATAGTTTCCTTGTGTTTAAAAAGTTTGAAGTTATATTTTTCAGTCAATTTCCCCCATTGTCGTTATTTCCCAATTTATCTTATTTATTAATTACTATTTCTGGAATATTTTTATCTTTTTATCGCATCTTTCTGAAATCATATTAAACTGCTTCATTATTTATATTGGGAATTATTTATTTAAGTATTGAAGGTATTTACTAAAAATTACGTAAAGTTATGAATTGACGACAAAACCATATAAATGATATAATAATAAAACCCCACTTCAATAGTCGGAATGCGCGATGAAATCCAATACTCCGCTCTTGACTTAGCGGTTAATCAACAGAACGGAAAATAAACAACAAACAGTTAAGCCAAGACGACAACTTAAATGTATCATATGGTTTTGAGGCGTCATAACAACATTTCGAAGGCACGAAACATTCCTTATTTTACCGATTTCTCCTGCCTCTGTCTCTTAATTTTTTGTGCTTAAATATGATGCACAGCATCACAACCAGGGTTACATAAAAGTTATGCTTTGTTCTTCGCTTATTGGAATGTGAAAAGCGCCGAATAGTGTAGACCTTGTGTTTCCTTCGAATATCACTCTGAAACTTCCTTTTCGTTGCAATTCCCTCAGGGGGAAGTTCACCCACTTCCAGGCGCTCCGGAGAGATCACCACCGTCTCCCGTCAGCCGATAGTGGACGAATACGATGACCAAGAGGGGCAGGCGGTGACAGTGGAGCAGAGGACGGTGGTGGTGACGAACGGGTCGACGGGCAGCCGCTCTTTCCTCGGAAACCAGACTAAAGTGACTGGAGTCCAAGACGTCCTCAGCAGAATGAGAGAGGCGGACAACGGTCAGTCTACACGCTCTCTATTTTTTGCGCGAACCTGACCTAAATAATCTGGCGCAAATAACCGCAGTCGCGAGCCAAAATTCGGAATTGGGGCTGAGATGTTTCCGCGATATGTTTCCCGTGCTTAATCCTTATTTAAGTGAAGGATTCATTTCTCTTCTTGGTTTACTAGTTATCCTATAGCGCTCAAGGAGTAGGATAACAGATCTTTCTCCCAATTTCGGTATCTCTTGAAATATGGTTTGAGTCTTTTTACTTTAATTTTTTTTCACGGATTTAATATGCTTGCGTGTCTCAAAATAAGATAACATTTTCGATTTTTGAATGGATAATACGAATTTAATACAAATTTCCAAACCCTCTACGAATCTACTGAAGTGATCTAGTGGAATTCATAGGGAAACAAGTAAAGTTTTTGACCCGACCATGGTTTTAATTGAAAGCTATTCTCTTAAATTTCTGTCCCCTTCAAGGAACATCGTCGAGAGGCATTTATTGATTAGTTAATTGTTTTAACAACATTTATGAAGAAAATATTTGAGATACGATGCAAGAATAAATAAATATCACACGATATTTGTACAATTAAGTTTCACCAACCCAACTACTTCGGCATTCACAATTCAGACTAATGCAGCTGTTTGATGACTATGCAATCATATTATCCTCCTTTCAGAATAGTATTTCCTAATAAAGAACTTGTCCTTTTCATTATGTTCATCCCAGTTATCTTTTATAATAAGGTCCCAGGTTCCGGTCCCGGTTTGTCGGATTCTTTTGGTTTGGGGAATGGTAACTCATGTTAGAGGTAATTATTGTTAACAGGAATATACTTGGGTCTTTCATGTTTCCATTAAAGAAGTTACTATGATCGTTTCAGATGGATATTTTATAAGTATAAGCTATGTCTCTCGTATAAGATAAGTGAAAAACTTAAGCTAGTAATTGAAGAGATTTTTAGATAATCGCTTAGATTAGATAAAAAATGATTTTAATCCATTAGGATTTTGTAAAGAATCCAACTAACCAGCCTATCTTTAACCTTTTTCATACTCATAAAAACTATTCCTAACGATTCTTAAAGAACCGCGACCAATAAAGTTGAAGTGAACATCCACCCAAAAATTATTCGTGGAAATTTTCATTTTTAAGAGAGCGCGGACAGCTAATAAAATAAAAATCACAGATATGAAATGGAAGCAATAAAATTTGACTCAAGGCTCTCGAACGATTCAAACCTTATATTTTAAGGTCGACGCGGTGCTAAAAATTCTCCACAAATTGACTACATGCTCACTTTAGTAGTTTAATTTACAAACATTAAAAATTTTTATCGTCCTTCCAATCACTAAATGTCTTTCAGATTTGACATTAGTTTGCCAAGTTTAATTTCGCTGTTGCATTGGAAGCTGTCAGACGACCGGCCAAATGGAATCCGTTCCTCCACTGCCTCAGTTCGCTAATCGAGTTTCGGTTGCGTAATCGGAATCTCCTTTGCATTGGATTTTGAAAAATAGCTTCTCATTGCCGCTCGGCTTGGAGAAATAAACCTTGGTTGAGTCATCGGAGAGAAGGATAGGTGGCGCATGAGTGACTTGGTCTCTGGATTATTCGCACTCAAATAGACGCAGTTTTGGCTCACTTTCGCTCCCAATTCAGATCCCTCCTCCGAATGTACAATCGGAACTCGGACTAGATCTTACTTTTTCTTATAATTTGGGCCAGGGTTGGCCTCAGTTTAAACGGATACGCTCAGGGTTGAAGATCCGCGTTAGAAAACGTATTCTGGAAACCATCAATATTTAGAAAGCACTCTGAGAATACTACGGCAAACCTTTCTAAATCCAAGTACGCTAATATTTCCATGTTTAGTTTCTTAAGTGAAGTATTGGGAAATAAATTCACAATTGTTTGAAATTATTCCCGTTTCTATAATTTGATGTTCATGTAAAGCTTTGTTCTAATAATCAGATTCGATTCATTATTCTAATTTTTCGTTGAGTGGAAACCATTCTAATTTTCAGTACAAGTTTCTTACAAAACTTGCAAGCATTTCCCTTCAATAAAGAAAGACATAACATCGAAAAATAATGTTCTCGTTGATCTTAACTGCACAGAAAGGTGTGGTTTTTCACTTTAGAATTCCGTATACTAGTTGAGTAGAATGAGATTTGAAACAATTTCAGCTAGGTTTTAAATAATGATATAAGCATAGTAATAATGCTGATTTAAATCACTATAAGTGAAATATTTGCTCCGAAAATTGCAGAAGGACCAGCGGAAGGCGACACGGTGGAGGACAGCGAGGCTCGTGCTCTTTTAAACAAGTTCCTAGGTGCACAAGTGATTCTGCAAGGAATGGAGCCCCTCATCAATGCACAGAGTCCGTCCCTCGTGAGACAGGTGGAGAAACAGAGGGTGCAGAAGAAGCAGGTAGGCCTTGAATGACTCTTTTGCTAACACGGTCACTTGGATTCGTCTTATTTTATTTCTTCGAATCGCAATTATAAACGAATATCATATGTCGCTATTCAAGGCACTTATTCTAAAACAACTTAATGCATGACAGAAATCACAATTTATGACTCAAAAATTGTTAGATATGTACTTAATATATATTCTTCCCCATCTTGCTTTAATTCTAACGCGTTTCAGAAGCCTTTTATCAGAACATTTCATAATGTAATGACGATCTACGCTTTTTTTAAGATAATCAGGTCAGTTTATTTTCCAAAAATTATCGATAGTAATATAGATAAATAATCGATCATCGAAGTTGACTTCAATTTAATTCGTTTACTTCTAAGGCTGATGGCTGCCCAAAGCCTACAGAATACAATGTGATTAACTCTTATAACAATCTTATCGGTAATTGGGATTATTTCAAACATTTGCACAACCATTTTTTTACTTAATATATACTTTTTACTTCTTTAAATCATTAATAAAATAATTACAACTGATCAATCTGTTGTTATTGACCAGAATGACCATTAACTAAAAAGGGCTCCCGTGTAGTCAAGTGGGCAATGCGTTCGATTTCGGTGAAAGCGGTCCAGGGTTCGATTGCCAGTAAAGGCCTACGAGTGAAATGACATTAGCTGTCGAAGCACTTTTACTACTAAGCACTACTACTATTCCAGAAATATCATTTTTTCCTAACAGATCCAAGTCTTAGAGTGATAATGTTTTTTACCTAGCTTTTCAACAGAATAAGTGTTCGGACTAGGCGCCCATAGGTCTTTCGCATCCCCTCTCGCCAATCTTCGAAAGACAGAAAGTCTACGCCATTTGCTCTTTTCTTCGCACACACCCAATTAACTTTACTCCTTTGAAGTAATTTGCTCTTGGAATTTTCTTTCTGTTTCCCTTGAAGCAGAGAACCTTTTGTTCATCCATCCAGTGACACAGGAGTCTTTCATGTCAAACACACGGCCTCCAAACATCAACATTTTGCACGTGTAGAAACCAGGTGACGTTTCCCCATTCCTGAACTAGTTAGTCGTTTGTCCGCCAGAGACCGTTGGTCTCTAGCGGTCTCACCGCTGAGACTTTTCTCCCGTAGTCATCTTCCTTTACCTTCAGCTCTTCCTCTATTTTCCGCCAAAAAAAATAACAAATCCCTTGGCTCTTTTCTCTCGTTCCATCAGCATCACATTCCCACGTGGTCTTCTCAAAATGCCTCCATGTGTCGTATGGATATCTCTTGGCGAAGGAAAAGGAAATGGCAGAGGGAACGAAAATAAACGAAGTAATCTAAAGGGGAAAAGCTAAATTCATCCGCAAGTAATTATTAGTTCATTAAAAAGTCATCTAAAAATTCATCCAACCAATTATCTACGTCAATTAGTTTTGATTTCTGATCAGAATTGCGCCTTTAGATATATTAGGGTTGTGCAATTTATTATTTCCAGCCTCACGTTTAAAGGCCAACAGAATCGAAATGTTCAACTCAATAAATACGCATTTCATCTTCTAAGTTTGTAAAAATTTGACCACACGCATGATTAAATTCCCAATATATTTACAGAAAAGCGGGAATTGTAGCTCCATGAAGTAATATTCTGAGGAAACAGTTTTCAAATTCGATTTGAGATTTTGTTTTTCAAAGTGCGAAGTAATGTCGAGTTTTCCCTTTTAGCTGCAGTTCAAATCGTTCCATCATGGTACTTATGATGTATCAGCTGAATGTTTCCCATTCGAAATGCATGAGTCGCGTTCTGTTGCCTAAGAACATGTGGATTTCCCAAAACGTCCTCACCGGCGAAGTATTCAGACTTAATTAAGCTAATTCGACGACTTATTCGTTTATTTCTTGGTCAATAGATATGATTTTGTGACGAAGAGCGAGAAAATGGATGCATGTCACGTGTCTTATGAAGGAACCAGTGTGCCGCATTATTTATATTTCCTTATATTATAAATATTAAATAGTCGGGTTTAAATTTGCAAGTTAATGTATTGGTGACCACATCGCAATAGTATTCAAAATTTTCATTTATTATTTTGCTGGTGAATTTGACAGTGTGCAGTGAAGTTTGGGTCTGTGTGCTATTACAGGATATGGTTGAGAACGACTGCCCATCGATCGTTGGAATTTTCTTGCTTTTAATCCGAGGATTTGAAACCATTAAGCGCACTCAGCGTTCAAAAGCAATCTAGTGCACGTGAAGCTTAGGCATTTATTTGGTGTATATTATCACAAGATGTCAAATAATCACTGTAATTTATACTGAATTTATACTCTCTCTAAATTATACTGAAAATAAAAAAGCGTATGTAATCATCTTAAGAGATGAATATAAGATAAATTGCCTTTTCCTTATAACATATCTAAATCACTGTTCATAGCTATTGGTGATTGAATAGATAATGCAACGATTCACGTATACAACTGTACCTTTGAATGCTAAGAAAACCAAATCTACCAAATCTAGATCTTGAAAAGACATTTCCAGAGAATACAGGATTGCTCACATCTCCAACCGAAATACACAACGGTTTGCCTGTCTTCTGTGTAGGAAAAGGAGTGGGACTTTGAAGCTCAGCTCACAGGTCTAAAGGAAGCACAAACGGACCTTTTACTTCCGGTTCATCGTCTCGGATTCCACCCAAAAGAATGCTTTCGGCTCCGTAAAAAGATCGAACCAATTCCTGTTCACTGCCTTTGCTATCGCCTCTTCCTTATCTTTTTGGGAGTCGTCGCTTATTCGAATGTAATTCCTTAAGAGAAAAGGGTGGGAAGTCGAATCTCGATTTACTGCGAAGTTCTTAATTAAAAGAGAAATTGTGTTGTCAGTATTTGTGACTTGAAAATGTATCATATTTATTTCAGAATTGTTTATCAGGGTTCAAATTATACCGTCCATTCTTCACCCTTCGAAGGACATCACATTCTATCAAGCCACTCATCATGGCTGAGTGAAGTTGTGGATTATAAGTTTGCTTTACGGTCTTACACGGTTTTCACTAGAGTTTTAAGATTTTGTCTCTAATGAAACTGTTTCTGATTATATTTAGGGAAAGGTCTTTTAACTATGATTTTAGTTTCTTTTGTTTCCCGAATGTCGTGATATATTTTTACTTTATTGAATAGAGAGAGAAAATATGGAAGAGTGTACTGAGTGAAAAACCATCGATCTAAGAAAAGAAGTATGCAGCGGGAAAGTAAAAAGGGACAATTTTCATGCTATACTAATATTTATTTTCCGAAAGACTTTAAAGCTCTGTTTACTTTTTAGCAGAATCCAAACAGACGTATTTCTTACACCATTAAATACTAAGAGTCGACCAATACTTTGCTATCAAATTCATAAAAATGTTTAATTTATATAAATGCGTACCTTTTTGACATGGAAGTTTCTTTCCTTGTCGTTTGCGGACCCCTTTGTTCACTGTAGTGTGTAATTGATTATAGGTTTTTCATCCTTGAGGTACATTTCTGTTTTAAAGGACATTGTACTTTGAGATTACTGAAGTTCGCTCCGCGGCACGTCGCTCGATTGTTCCATAGTCTTCGTCTTTCTCTCAAAGGCTTTCTTCCGAGACAGCGGTAGCGGTCATTAGTATTTGCTTTGGGATTTCCATCCAAAGGTATCGCTTTACAGCTCTGCAGTCTTAAATTCTTCAGAGTCTAAACGAAAATAAGAGTTAATAGGCTAAAAATAGTGGAAAGAAACGTTTGTCTTCTTTGCCATCACCGTTTTCAGAATCGAAGAAGAGCAGCTGTTCGAACTAAGGTTTAAAAATCGCTTCGACCTTAAGTTGAATAATGTTACATTAATACCTCTGGAAAAAAATCCGCATGGAAAGAAGCGTTCATCAAAGAGTCATTGAAAAATGGCGTACGAAGTTTGATACTTTTACTTATTGGCGGTTTGAAATGAAAAATCAGAAAGAAAACTATAGTAATTATCTTTCTGTTTCTTTACTAAGCGTTCTATTCCTTGCTTGCTCTTCAATTGTATTAAAGAAGAATTCATAGTCTTTAACGTTAGAATTATCTAAGCTCGATTTTCGCCATATTTATTGATAGCCCTCGGTTGATATTAGAAAGTAAACCAGCATATGACTCGCACGAAATCGCCGCTGTGTAATTTAGGAAAGCAAACAGGAAAAGGACGTATGGATGAGGCAATCGCTGATGGAAGAGCATTCAAGAGACCGGCGCCTTGTGTGCATGCAACAAGCGCTGCGGTTAAGCACTGCTGGTTGCAGAAGCTACAGGAAGAATTTTTTATGAGGACTTTCGTTTCCGCTGGTGCGTTGAGGCTCTTTTGAAACGACTGGAAACTATTATTGGGGGTTTCACATACAGTCATTTTTCTAAAATGAATCACTAAATTATGAAAAGGAAAGTCATAACATAGAGAGAATGGCAAGTGCTTCTTAAGGAGAATAGTGAATTGACTGTTGAATGCGATCCCCTTTGTTATCAGATCAGGTCAAAGAATAACCAATTGAATGATGAAGTAATATTATTAATTAATAGCTCACTTAATTATCGGTTTTACATATGTGATAGATATAATGGATTGTAATTGATATGATATTCATGCTGAGAAGTCCAAATGTTCGTTGCCAGTATCTCGGCTTAGAATTTTATTTAACGTTATTATCTGAATGCGTTGATTTAAATGTGACAACTTAAGGAATAACAAGTGTGAAAAATAGCGACACGACTGGGACTCGAACCCAGGTCTCCCACATTTTTCACACTTGTTATTCCTTTGGGATTTTCCGTAGGTTTTTAATCTACTAAGACACCTTCCTTTCCTTTAATCCTTGTGACAACTTATTTTGGATTTTAAAAATTTAAATGAAAATTTACCACACTAATGTGATAAATCACGATTTTTGTTGGAAAAATGTATAAATATCCCAGAAAACTAGTTCATGGCTAAATTCCTGCAGAGATTTCTTATTTCAAAGGGGAAAAGAGTCTCATTGTATGTAAACGTCTTTAAAGAGTAGCTCATAATTTTAATTTAAAGGCCAAGAAAAAAATGTGCATTGCTCTTCTAGAGAGACGTTCGTACTTTAACTTGTACTGCTCAGCATTTCATGATAAACGTAGATCTGAAACCACTTTATTTGAGCTTCTGCCAATAATAATACCTTCCGTTTTAAGTCATTAATGCGAGTTTTATTTCACGAGTAAATATCTAATTGTATCCATCAACTTCTCCGACAAATTCACAATAAACTACAATTTACTACGTTTATAGGATTAGGAACATTTCCTGGTAAACTAACCTTGCCGAAAAATATCGGGTTGAGGAGGAGGAGAGAGGCCGAGAGAAGGTTTCGCTATTTTTGCATTCCCTGGAAGAAAGGAAAATGTGCGAAGAAGTGCGATGGCGGGGGGGGGAGGGGGGCGATGAGAGGCCGCTAACCGCCTCTGCCGACCTTGCTGGAGACGCCCGTGGGTGACCGATGCTCTATTTTTGGGGTATACAAAGAGCAGACAAGGCGATGCATTGTTTTCGTTTCAAAAGATTCACTAGTCGACATGTAAGCCGTGTACTTAATTATTTGCATTATAATTTACGCTTAAGTATGCATTTGTAATCGGTATTTAAGAACTCACCTATTTGTTATCTATTTTATCAATTCATATGATAATCTATGTTATTACATGTAATTCACAATATACTATATACAATATATTAATATATTTCACTATATTAATATATAATAATAATACACTATATTAATATATTCACAATATATAATGTATATCGCAACATTTTCTATAATGAGCGTTGTTTTTGGGATAATTTTCCCATTTACTTAAAAGGGGAATTCGAGTGATATGGGTATTCAAATTGCTTTTGCGAATAGAAAACCTAAAAAGAATCACTGTAAACAAAAGAATTAAGATTTTTTTTACAGCTTTAGTTTTTATTTTTGTTAAGTTTCCCATTCCAACGATCGTTTTGGACGCTGACGTAAGGGACCGGTGGACCGACAAAACTTTCTTTTTTACCAGTTATTGCAAATATTACTGAGAGATTTACATCTGGAATTTGAATACTAATGGAATCTAAGAATATCTATAGCTCCTAAGGAAAAGTACTCGACGGAATAAACTTGGACTTACCTCCTTTTCACTTAATTAATCCAAAGTATTTGCTTCTGTGATTCACGTTTGTTGAATGGAGTACTTAAGTAGAGATACAAACCCCTTTGCAAATCTCTTTGCATTGGTTTGTTTCTATTCTTATTTCAAGGTATATATATGGAGTTCATCCCAATATTAGATAATCACTGTGGGGAGAGAGTTACTGTCAAGGATTCGTAACAACTTTAGTATCTTCATGTATTTCTAGTTCTTCTATTTCTAGTTCTATTTATTATTGTTACGGGACGATGTTACATGCCGATGTAGCTTTGTAATTCATGTTGGCCGAAATATAAGTTGAACATCATCTTTAACAAGCGATCGTAAGAGATCGCATTTATTCATATTCTTTTTAACCGTGATTTAGAGACACAGAAAAACGGGTAAGGGTGACTTTGCGCAAGATGGTGCGCACCCAGGAAAAATCCCAAGGAAAAATGGACTTGAAAAAAGTCTGACGGGACCGGGAACTTCCCGGTCCCGTCAGACTTTTTTCAAGTCCATTCTTCCTTGGGTGATTTAGAGAATTTAGATATCGTAGGAACGCTTTAACGGATTGTTAGAATGTTCGTCCTATGATCCGTCTCTCTTCTGTTGCACCTGAAGTAGCCGAGATCTAAAATTGCTGCTGCAATTCGTCCTCGTTTAACATTCCCTTCCTTGTTTCAAAACCTTTTAGCCCAATTGCGCTAAGTTTAGAACCGCTTCTTTTTCCTACTTTTTGCAAAAGAAAAACAATGTTTCGCAAGGATGTCAGTAATCTTAATTTCTTAATGTTGTACAAAATTGACCGGTCTTCTGCGGGACGCAGGTCTGAGTCCAAAGGAAAGCGAAGACCATCAAATTTCTGGCCAAAAGGACAGATGTTCATCTTTCTTAAGGTGTTTAGGAAATAAAAAGCAGCAAACCTTTTCTTCGGACTCCGGCGATAACCAAATCTTCTTAAATTATCGGATTATTTTCGTATTTAAATCGATTTTTTAATATTGAGTCTGATACTTAAGAGACAACTTTCGCAAGAGTAGACGAATGTCAGTACCAGGTTTATTTTCTATTCTTGTCTGTTCTTACAGGAGAGAAAGGTTGGATGGGCATTATAATACAGAGCATGGGCCAATTGAAAATGTTGCAAGTTGGGCCCGTTGGCTGGGTCCTTTGCTTTCTACATACTTTCAGTCGCACAAATCATGGAAATTACTCACATTTCATTTTTAAATGGCTGACATGAAGATTAACTCGATAGTTTTCAACAATTTTGAATGTAAATAATTATTTAAGATAATTCAAAATTTCTATAAAGCAAGGTAGTTTTCAAAAGTGGCGCTTGCAATTTTCTAAGACAGATACAAATCCCAGTTTGTAGGTCGAAGTTCGTCCACAATTAGAATTGAAATATAACTTATAAAGGCTAAGTCTATGAAGACGAAACAAGTACCTCTGAAGGACAAATCAATATGATATGAATATTGATTTACTTAAACAAATAGAGAAAAATTAAAATTATTACATATCAATAAAAATAGCGACTTTAGCTGCCTGTTTGGGCAATTATCTGATACACTGTAATACTTGATCGAAACCGGTAGTTTTTAGATGCATTTTTTGTGGATTTGTAATACCTCTTTTCAGTTTATTCGTGAATGTAAATTAAATAATAAATTATCCATTCGTCATAAGTTTCTCGCTGTGAAAAATTCACCGATTAAGACAAGAAGGACTCCAAAAATCGCAGAAGTGTAAAAGAGGAAACATCTTGAAAGCCTATTTTGATTGCAAATCTATCTTCCTCATGGTTAAGCAAACACTGTCTCCTTCCTCACGTATTATAGTGAAAGCAGAGAATGAGAGTTGCGCTCGCATTTTTTTCTGTTTGTGAAAAACTTGCTGCGGTGCTAAAACTATAAGTCAATAGAATCCATTAGAGTGAATTAGAAAATTATCTGAAGGATAACCTCGTTGCGACCAGTACAACTCATCTTGCAGAGAGACAATAGTATCTGGAGATGGGCCCGGAAGTCAGTTTTTGACGTTGGGAGCGACTAGTAGTAAATCCGTGGGGGGAAAGGGGGCGCTGTATAAAAGGGGACTGAGGAGAAGAAGGCCCTCCTCCCCTTTTCTTCCGCCACTCGCTCTTCTCTACTTCTCAGTCCAGCCTCAGCGTCTCACCGTGTACATTGCAGTGTGTCTCCGCCTAATCCCCGCCGCGCTATTAAGGTGAGGATACCCAGAGGAAAGGAACAATTTCCTCCGCTCACTCATTTTGGTGGCTGAGGTTTGCCGTAGAAACGCCACTCTGCGGTCTGAGTAATTTAGCGTACCGAAGACGTTGTGTCCAAACGACAGTATTCTCTGCGGACGCGACGTTTGAGTTGTTACGAGCATTGTGGTGCATTGGAACACTTAACGCTCGTTTGTTCCGTGGAATGGGATGTTACTAAGATCAATTTATAGTTTGCTTAGTTGGGCATCGTTAATCCTGGAGTCATTATAGTACTAGGTGATCAATTTGGAGGTAATTGTGTATTTACATGTTAAAACTTTTTATTCTGATCATTAGAATAGAGAGAATATTTAGAATTTAGGTCGTTAGTGTGTAAAACATAAATAATAGTGTAGTTATGTTGCTTTTATATTAACCGATCAAATATATTTATTTACTCTGTCCGTATGACAATAATGGATTATTTTGATGCCTATTTTCATTTATTAATCACTCAAATTTAGTCAACTGCAAGAACTAATCATGTGTTTAATTAGAGTCATATTTTAGCAGTGTTTATCTTTGTCATACATTGGGCCTAATAAATAGCCCCCGAGGGGAAAATTACCAAATATATGTTGCTTATGATATTTAATTTACATAAAAAAATTCAAGAATATACCAAGAATACCAATTGTTATATTTATTATTGTTTTTATGAATGGTCATTTATGAAAATATATCAAAACTAAACTTTTGATATATTTCCATTTATTCGCTTCTCTCACGTGCCCATTCGTCAACGAAAAGGTGTGTGCACCAGAGTAGTAATTTGCATTACATAGTTAAACTATAGTTTTGCACCTCATCATTGATTGCGATTCTGAAATCAATTAACTCACTCACAAATTTATCCCACTGGGCCTAGTTATTATTAAGTTAGTTGACCACGGTTTACTAGTTATTGGACTTTGGGATTTTTTTCAACACTACGCGACTTTTGACTTTTATCATAATATTAACAGATTTTATTCTTTCATTTTTCTAATCGCTTTAATTGGCTCGTCTTTTTGCACACACACACACACACACACACACACACACATACACACACACACANAAATAACTTTATCAGACTTTTCTTAACATATTGGCGAAAGATGATGTCGAAAATGGTTGCCAAGTAAGGGTTCTTAATTATTAAAATAAAAGTGATAAAGTACATTAATTTTATAATAAGTTTCTTATTTCCATGGAAATAGACCGTTTCATTGGTAAATAAATTATTCCGCCATAGTGAAAACGATGAAAATTAGGATTTTCCTGTAGAATGAGTATGGAACAAAGAGCATGGAACTCTCGAGATCGAGGCACGAATAGTGAAAATCTCTCTTGGCAACCTTTCTTTACTCTCTCCAGGTTTTCGGTGCGCTCCCAATGCAGCATCTTTGTACATCCCGATATAGAAGGAGGGGAGGGGACGATCTCTATGCTTGGTTTAGGCCGATTATTCCCGAAAGGGACAGGAAGAGAACGAAGCGTAGAAAATAGAAGGAAGATAAACGCGGAGAGGGTTTTTCCCATTTCCATCATACTGTCCATTTTTCATCTTTCCACTCCTAACCCAACTCACTGCCCTCCCTCGTTATATTCGCGTTTCCCTCTATTCCATGCTTCAGTTGCAAATGAGGTGTTGAGAAATTAAGGTGTCGATTCAAGGGTTAAGCAATCCATTCAAACATGATTTTGTCGTTTTCTGGGAAATTTGAGGATAGTTGTACTTATGAAACTCATCCACGATATCTATTCATCACTACATTGCAATGGAGCGTCGAATGGTTCAATGTTGACGAAGATATCGCAGGTGCGCGTGATGATGCTTCATTTGTCTGCACAAAACCGTTTTTATTTGAATTCTTCCTCGCGAAGGGAATAACACTCGCAAATACGGACGGAAAAATCGTTAAGTCACTGCAATCGTTTAAACAAGCTCTCTCCGAGAATAAATTACTAAAATAAACCCGTATTGTTTCCTCGAAAGAACTTTCATGGTTTTTAGCGGAGATAAAAATGAAATATTTACGATCCGGCTGGAGTAATCCAAGAAAGTGAGGAAGAGCTGTGAACGTGTTCGGTAAACAGTGTCATCGCGGAATATCTTCTCCTCACCTCGACTATGAAATGTTCCGAAACTTGATGGCGTATAAAACAAGAAATCGGCCATTTTCGTAATTGTATTGGCTTGTCCGGCAGTGAATTTTATACGCTCATAAAACAAAAATGGCAGGTTTATTCCCGTATCCTGGTTTAATCAAACAGTTAACTCTTGGAACTGTTCGCCTTGCCAGCGTACCTGCAGGCAGTGACAATGACACCTATCCTAGCCATGGGATATATAAAGAACACCCTATTTCCCCACCCGCCGCTAAGCGCATGTCCTCTACGTTTGAGCCTTCCGTGTGATTCATCGGCATTGTTCCATCGCAAGGACAACAAAGAGGAACAGAAAGACGCATCTCACGCTCATCCTTGATTGCGTTTAATTACTTTATTGTTGTGATAAGGCACTGATGCTGATACGCAAAGCGGGTGTCTTTGGGTCATAACGGCTGTTTTTCTAACATTAATGATTTGATAAAACTTTCCCACGAGTCATGGTTAATATAAAAGTAATAATACTCGAATCCCGAGAAACCTGAATTTTTTTTCGTTCAGTTTAGAACGTGTAATTTTCCCAAATCAGTTTGTCATGAGGCTTCAAGCTAGAATTTGTTTTGCTCGTCTAGTTTTGGATTTTGGATTACCTCGGGGTCTCGCTTTGCAAGCCTTTGCTACAAGTCCCCATTGCGAGTATTTAGTCTTTCCAAAAATTCTTTAACTAACATTTGATGATAATTGTTAGCCTTTATAAGAAACATAAAATGTGTTAATGAACTTGATAGAGCGAGCAAATACTTTAGTGTTTTAGTTATTAAATGTTTACACTTATTACTAGATTTTTTTGTGTGATTTGTTTCATATTTGAGATTTATGCCACGTTCTAAAACGGAGAATCCAAATCTTTTAAAGAGATTTCAGTCTGAGGGATAAGCTCGCGAGAGAACGGAGAAATATTTCTATCGAATAATTTCACGTTGAAGAATTCGAACTTTGCTTGAGAAAATCAGAGTCTAGAGCAAACCCTATCAAATAAAGTAATTAATAAACAAGTGTTTACAAGAGTTGTTTCTTAAATGGACTGTGCTGTGGCAGAGTCTCTTTAATCCTGAAATATTCCGTTCTTTGCACCTATAGTGTCATCTTGACACTGACTTATTTTCCTCAAAACCGTAGTAAATCGCTGAGGAATGCTCAGCCTGACTGCCGGGCAGCTAAGCGGAACGCGCGCCAATTTTGGCTGAATCACATTCGAAAAGGTCCTTTGCCAAGTCTTAAATCCTCTTCCGGAGCAGTCATAAGACACCGAAAGGGGAAAAATGCTAATGCGCAGATTTTCTCGGAACCGAGCGTTTCAAAATGTACTTGAGTTGCTTAATTGAGAAGAAATTACTCATGCTTAATTCGGAATTGCCTCTGAGAAAGTAACTTCATTTGCGCTGTATAATTACCTGAGTCTACCACTTCCTTCAATGCCACAGACAATGGCATCATACTCCATCCTTGTCGTTCTGCTTCTGTCCACCACGTAGTCAAAGCTCTATTATTCATAGCTTCATTCAAAGCTTATTCTTAGAAACATTTGTATAGCTATAACAATCTTACAGCTGCCGAGTAAATATCTTCAGTTTAATATTTGATTCATAAACAACTAAGTAATGGCTCTCGTCTCGTCATAAATCTGATAACCCGTTTGATTTTTGTCGTCGCATATTTACTTCCGGATTTCTTAAAGAAAACGTCGCGTCTGTTACGAAATAAATCCTTTGAAGATGTGTGTTTACAAAATATTCAGACTCATTCGAGGGATATGGCATCGAGTAAACAAACCATGGCTCGGGTTCTCCGAATGGAGTCGTTTGAATTTATCAATACAATTCCACGATCAACAAGCATGGAGATGATTAAAGCGTGGGGATGTCTCTATCGGCGATGTAGTTGAACTTCTGTGGCTCTGGAAGGTCGTTCAGTTATTTTATGAGACCATTTGTCACTTGAACGTCAAAGAAACAGTAACGAGTTTCCCCTTTAGTAGATGTAAGTATTCTTTTCTGTACGGTTAATTTTATGTATAATTCTATTGTTGATATTTTATTTTCATAGAAAGCAGATTTTTCCGGAGTGTGCCAACATTTAAAGTGATCCAGAAAAGTCGTTGTGGGTATCTCAGCGATCATTAAAGATCCGTCGGCTTCAGTGATTTTATGTTGTTAGATTGTAGACGTTAGATTAGAGTGCATAAAACTACAAACCGTAAAAATAACTTTATCAGACTTTTCTTAACATATTGGCGAAAGATGATGTCGAAAATGGTTGCCAAGTAAGGGTTCTTAATTATTAAAATAAAAGTGATAAAGTACATTAATTTTATAATAATTTTATGATAGGCGAAAAAAAAATAAAATAAATTCATCAAAAAAATAAATAAGATTCATCGACGCTACTGTAATGTAATGTAAACTCGTCGACTTAAGAATAAAATAAGCACACGAACGAGAACATGAATCAAAGGTTATTTACGGACGTACGAAAAGTGAGCTGATGCGAACTCTCTAGATTATGGGTGGAGATAAGAATTGTAGGACGGCCCTAAAAATACTGTACTTGGTTAACGACGTACTTGCTTAAGGATGAATGGCCGAAAGAAAATATATCTTTGGTAACGACGCAGCTTTTGTCTAATTAAGCTTGATTGTGTGCTTAATTCGGTTGCCGCGTTACCTTTTTGTCTTGCGAACAGCAAAGCTGAATCCACTCCTGCACATTAGAGAGCTTTGATGAATAAAGAAGGACTCAGTGGCAACTGCTTGATGCGTATCAGTATCAGGTTTTTGCATTTTACGACGAATTTACGTTTCCTTTTGGTATACTTGGTTCTTGTTCTATTCTTCTTTTTATGTTCTCTTTGGTTATAAATGGTTAATATTGCGGCGGAGATGAGTTCTTACACACTTCTCTTTTTCATGTTTAATTATCAATCTGCTCGCCGTCCATTTGGTTAAATTATTTATCTTTTGGTCGTAATAAAAAACGAACAATCCATTTTATCAACCTTTCTATTTGTTTGCAAGCATAAATGAAATTACCACATTTTCATAACATTTTAAAGGAATTTCATTTACATATTTGATATGTAATAAGATTGAGCGTTGAAGCTCGAATGATTAGTCGTTTTTAGTTACATGTAGCGGAAAATGTAGCTTTAAGATTGCTGCCGTTAATGACGCACCTCTTTAACACGGTACGTTGCAGTGCACAATGTTGTTTTATTATTTTGAGGCGTATGGACGATATGGAGGAAAGCGTCTATGAGTATGGACGTCATTGATACGGCGTTTAATGTGTGTTGAAGTGGCACTGAAGATGGAAAGTGTATTGGAACGTGGCGAGCGAGAGGGAGTGAGGCCGTGTCCGAAGAGGGTTCGGACATCTCACTAAGACAGGCCATGCGCCACTCACCGGAGAAGGTAGTCGCGTGAAAATGTCTGTGAACTCTCTATAAAGGGACGCTTCTAAGGGAAGGTGTTTTTGCACAAAGGGAGGGTTTCAACAAATGCGTTGATTTGATAACTTTAGGCGCTTAAATAACGTTTACTCTGAGGAGATTTGTTGTTAACCCTGTCGAGTGGATACGCCGGAACGTTTCAATGAAAGACATAGATGAGTTTCCTCATTGACCGTAAGCCAGATTTCAAGAAATTCTGAAAAATCCTCTCCATCTGCCTCTATGGTGAAAGAAATAGACGCGTCTAGTCATCGACTAATGGATGGAGCACTTAGAAATATTTTAGCTGAGATGGTTACTCGAAGTAGAATGATTTCACTATACATGAAGATAATTAATTGAATTCTTCTGATGAAATCAATCAGTTGTAATCAATGAAGTAAAATCCATGCATCGTCAAAAACTTTTAGGCTTCATTTGAGTGTTTGTTTTGATCTCCAATAAAATTTTTCCCTTTTAGCAACGTTATGTAGCTAGAAAGCTTTATTAAAATTCCATGTTTCTATTTTGAATTATGATAATTAATTATTCTTTCGCTATAAAATGCCTCAATACTTATATTTTTGCAACCGTGTGAGACGACGTTCATTTCGTTTTCTCAATATTATTTATATCCGGCGGAGTTAATTTTTATTAAAATGAAATCTCCATTGATTTTCTTAGAATCGAATGATTTGGCGACATTTGATAATTCGCTTTGCCAATGTCAGTGTCTCAACCAAATAAGAACAACGTTACATATGAGTTCATGCTATTTCACACTAGTTCATGGGATATCAATATACTTATGGATTTTGCTCGTTGACTAAGAATAGTCGTGGATTATCATCAGCTTAAATTAGGCTATTAAGTCGCTTCAATCATTCACTCAAAAGTATATAATACAATCGACATCAATTTCAAAAAGGCAATAAACACGAGAAATTTGGAATTCAATAGCCATCTTAACTTCATCACTGATTCGGAGTGAATGTGGAATTATTTGTCTTGATTGCAGGAGTAAGTAAGGGATGGAACTGAACGCCCTTTGGCCCAACGCGTGAGCCCGTGTTGGTGTTTTATTTATTCGTAGAGCAGGTGATTGCCTCCAACATGGACGCCACGCGCTTACACTACAAAATCCTCGCCGCCTCTCCTGGACTGCCATCTGGAGGATGGATTATTTTCTCTCCGCCTTCTTAAAGTTGGGCCCCTTTGATGAGGGGTGTAAATTTCCTAATCATTTCCTTATGTTCTGATTTGATCGTTGTCTTACTTCAGTCTAAGCACGCTCTTGACCAAACACGTTTGAGTTGAAATTTGAAGAGATTAGGAGCTACTGCGTTCCTCCATACCTGAATGAAAAATAAATGTGACATAAGTTGAAAACTTCAAGGAACTCATCTTGTTCGTGAACAATTTATTTCTAATTTACAGAATTCAGAATTATAATTCTACTGCAATATTTGGGTGAGCTTGTTGATTAATATATTATAAATGCGGTTAATTATTGAACATCCTGAGTCAACCATATTTTTACATAAAAACAAAAAACATTCCCTTCTTTTGATTTAGGATATTTCCAGCTGCTTAAGCAATACATTTTCTGATTTGGTTTTCTGATACTTCGATGGAGTATCTAACTGCCAAATTGGTTCGGTATAATTTATTCTTGTAGCTTTTAGGATAAACTCTGCCTAATAAATATATTATCATTCATTTTCGTATCTTATAGATTACTCTAAGTGTCGCCAAATGAACTTTGTCTGCAACTGAGGAATTTATTACGATTAAACTACATGAGTTAGGACGTCTAGTTATTTTGCTTTCTGTTCTGTTCTGCAGCGAAAAACCTATTACTCCTCTGGCGGACCAAGCGCCCTTAAATATTGGCTATTAAGGGATTACGTAGGTTTGGATTCCCCTTTCTCATTACGAATTTAATACTCCTAAGTGAAACCTCGATTCAGAGTGAAAACAATGGGGGAATATGTTTCCCCATCTCATGTCAGTAATGCTAACACACTTCCTAGTTCTCGGGGTTTTTGATCTGGTAAACGTAAACAAATTCTCTAGGCTTGTTTGATTCCCTCATAGTTATTTTTATCCTGTATTTCAACTGTTCACGTCGTTCACGCGCTCTATTAAATCCTTCGCCGACGATTTTGAGAACTCCATTTCAGTGTGTCGTGTCCAGTGGAATAGTAGGTTGCAATTAAGTGAACTCTCGTTCGATTCGGAATTGATATTTATTAACCACTTTGCCGAGTTTATCAGCAAAATTAATACATATATGGTAGAAGGTAAATATTTATTGACTTAGATTAAAGAAGCCTATTTAACAGATTTTTCTCAATTTTTGTAAATTACGAAACAATTTTGTATAACCTTTGGGTCAAAGCGGATAACTCGTCATTAAAAATATTGTGTTAGTTGTCTTATTATTGAAGAGGTTGATATTTTAAAAATACCATCCACCACTTCCACCACCGTTCAGTGATTTCTTAAAAGCTGAAAGACTTCTTCTACTCCAGTCTTTCTTCTCAATAAATCAAATTGCAGAGCGTAAGCGCCTTGGATTGACGCACATTTTCTAATTTTAAATTACTCGATGGAGTTGAAAGGGACAAAGAGAAGGAAAGATGGCAAGTCCCCAGAAATCGAGCATGCGGCCCTCCCTTACATTATAAATTTTCAAAACACAGAGCCACGCCTGTAATTAAAAAACCGCTCTAATTGCCCACGAGGCATCCAAACCATCTTCTGCGACATGCTTATCTCAGATCATTATTTCTTCTAAAGATCTTAACTTTCGTATGATATCCATTAATAAGACATTACCAACTTCAGGGAACCAATTTCAGTGTAATATATGTTTCATTGCCAATATTGCAATATGACGTATTTTAATATTAGTCTTATTAAAAAACCTGTAGTTGTAATATTAGAAAATGGAAATATTTTTGGTCGCCCATACTTGCAAAATTTCACTGAATTATTAAGAAGTTTGAATTAAAACCTGCGTTGTTTCTATCTTTCAATCAACCAATCATAAGATGGCCAACCAAAGTGAATCGATGCATACCTCTACAGCGCTGTCTTCTCATCAAAAGTGTATATATAAAAAGTGTTCTTGTCGTAAAAGTGATCTAATCATCAGTAAAAGGTAATTAGAACACATCGTAAATAATATATATGGCTGATATAATGCTATTAGTCTTATATCACATGCATGAATTAATCTTTGACCTAATATCACGGTTTAGTTATTTCCAAGAAAGTTCATAAATACTTTCTACTTTATGAGGGACTACTTTCCGCAGATGAGATCCTCTCAAACAAATAATCAGGTTAATAATAGTCATAATATTCAATTTTAACTCACACGCGTGAGGGGTTATTTCAAAAATATTCTACGAGTTACGGAACCCTCTTCAAATTCGTTACAATTAAAATGTTCTGAAAATACTATGCGATGTAATATTAAAACAGGTACGATTTCCGCATGAGCCGTATCTGCCTTTGTGTTTGAGCTAGAAATATTTATTGCCAGATAAATAGGTGATATTCTTCGAGGAAGTTGGTAATTTTTTTCCTCGGCCACCTAAACCCCCATTCGAGTTTTATTGCATCCCAATATAGCTTTAATGGAACGGCCATGCCCTTGTGCTCTTTTAGAGCCATTGGGGAGCCCACAAAAACCCTTCGCTGGGGCCCCACGACAGCGGGACGCAAATTTAAGTTCGCTATTCATCAACTTCAACTGCTTCAGAGGCGCTTTCGTACTTTTTTGTGCGGCACCGACCGAAAGCAGCCTCTGAAGAAGATAAATTTGAGGGTGCAATGAAGACGATCTGGACTGGATCCAGTTTCGAGTTCGGCGGCAGTCCGTTGCACTGCGATACAAGTCGCTTTCAAATCGTTATTATTTCATCTTCGCTGCTCCAGAGTTCGGGAGACAATCAAAAGAGCACTTAAAACTATTATTTGCGCGATCTAAAGCAATTATACATTCAGACAATTTATTTCTTGCTGTAAATATGCTGTAGTTAGCTGTAATTTTCCTGTTGAAGTGAAGAAAAATGGGTTCCGTCCGTACGTACGTACATTTGAAAAGGAAAAATAGGAAAATTTTCGGAATTAAAGTGAGTTCGTACCTTACACCTATCTAATTAAGTTCCTGTAGATAATTACATTCCAATAGATTACTGACGTATATGACACTAATAATGGTAAATAATGGCTAAACGAACCGCAGCGTGTGATTTAGTGGAGTTATTTTTCGTTCAGTACAGTATGAAATTAAAATGGGGTATATTATATTGTGTTGTATTTATTGCTGATATTGCGTCAGTGTATGTAAGAAATGCTGAGGTTTTACGTGAAATGATATCTAGGTTGGTGTATACGTATACTTTACTTGATAGGGCATATTTTATAGAATATTCACTTTGGAGTATCTGATGTCCCTAATATGTTTCCAGTAATTCCAGTACTTTGTTTTCAGTAAAATAGTAAGAAAACATTCGAATTCTTATTTTACCATTTTGAATCTTGATTCCATTGCTGTATTAATTCTAACAATCACTTTCACCGTTTAAAAAATATAAATATCTAATGATTTCTCGACTTTGAAATCTAAAATGCATTTATATTTCCATGTATGAAAATTATATTTTTGATCAAGTGGAATAGCCGATATATTAACGCAGTGCAGCTGACATTCCTTTTACACAGTGAAATGGCGTAAAAAGAAGGCGATTCAACTTCACCAATCATATCTATTATCTTATCTCTTTCTTTTTTTTTCGCTGCAGCTCTCTTTTAAATATTGCATTTTCACTCTCCGAGCAAATGCAAATGAAAGCATCTTCACTCTTTGGTTAAATAATATCTATTATCAGCGTCTGCCATCAACGTCGTGTATTCAAAGTATAAAATGCTTTCAAAATCATTGCAAAGGGCGATCAAGACCATTCATTCTCGTTTTTAATCTCTCCTTTTTGTAATATTATATATTCACTGGTAAACGCCCCCGTCAAGCATGATGCAATGCAATCTCAATTTCGTAGGATCATTGTTTCTAATTTAATTTTGTGAAGGAAACGACCTCTGCAAGTCATGTAAACGTAATTTACGTTTGTCTCTTATGGAAACGTATTTTGTGCTCCTGGGTTCGAACCCGGGCCTTTACAGAGATGAAAGTAGTTTTTCTGGGGGTTTCAGCATCGTAGAAAGACAATGCAGTTTGTTTCAGATCCCTAAGTCAAGCCGTTTCTGTGATAAATAGGGGGACGGACGGACGTACAGACATTTGCTTTATATATATATATATGATATTTTAAATTCATAGTTTCATATTGATATATTCGTAGTAAATTAGTATATTGCAAGTTAGTACTGTCAAAATGAGATAGTTTTGTTCCATAACTTCTCTCCCTTCTATTGATTCCATTGGCACTCGTGTTAGTCGTTTATATAAGTGTAAGGATTGATAATAGTGCACGAGTTTACCCCTGAAAATCCGATTTTTCTCTCTGAGCGAGTGTTTGCGGATGTTGTATTACATTTGGCACCACTCCTCCTTATCCTCGCCCTTAATCGAATACGTTTAGTCTTTCGGAATTTCAGTCTTTAAAACATTCTCAGACTCACTACGCTTGTGATTTATTGGCTTGGTTTTATTTACTCAGCCGATGATATCGGGTTAATTTTACTCTCGTCTGATTACAGCTATATCCGCACAATTAGTAGACGGAGACTTGGTTATATTCGTGATCTCATTAAAAGCTTACTGTGACATGAATGGTGTGTTTTGGAGACGGAAATCTTAGTTTTATACATCTCCTTACGATTTGGGTTTGAAAAGAATTGCTACGGAAAGTAAAGATGTGCTTTGTCGAACCTCAATTTCGATCTCATACAACTAATTGAGACAAAATGTCAACAATAACGAGACCCTCTCACGTAACAAGTCTACATAGTCTAACTATCTGCGACGGCTTTGTATATAATAATAATTGAATATATTGTGTTGAAGTTCTTTGCCCAAAATATTTTCCTCATGTGGTTATGACGTACTTGACACATTAATAGGTTGACGTTTTTGTCTTATTTTTTCGTGAAAATACAAAATAAATTATCTCCGTAACAGATATTTTATATTATGAAAACATTCCTGTTAAGCGGGTATTTTTCGGATTCAAATTAATTGGTATCCGCAATCTATATTTACGTTGAGAAATATAACGATTGTGCAAAATAACACAGATATGTAAACAAAAACTCCTAGAAAAGAGTTTATGGAAATTAATAAATAAAGCTCGAAAGGTTTTTCTTCTTTTACTTAAATAAGGACTAGACTAATTACTAATTAACGGTTTAATATAAGGAGTTACTTTTTTAAATAGTTGAAGTTCACTTCCCTCAAGTTGATAAAATATTGGTACAGAAACACCTCTAACAACGAAGTGAAATTCTTTAGTAAAAATATAATTAATTTCCAGAAGAAAGTTTATCCCTGTCTTGAATTTTGCTTTATGTGTTCAAAATGCTCTGAAGAAAATAAATCTTCTTTTGTATACATCTTCAAGAGAAGAAACCTTTCAGAAGTTCCATTGCGATCAAAAGAGTACACATGTGCCTAAAGATCTTCGGAGATCTTTCACCTGAAACAGGTCAGAGTGCGCGATCTGCCAATTGGTATCCCCGAAGGGGGAGAGTAAATAAATTTAGTGGTTGAGATTCCGCCGTAAGGAAGGCACTCTTGCACTTGACCTTAACTCTTTCAACATTTCGCATTCGCCCATGTTTCTCTCTGTTATTACGAAATCATATGCGTAAGTGTGCTTCGAAGGCTTTAAAACTGGCGTTCGTTTCCACGAAATGGGGAAATTTCCTTACGGTGTGCGGTCTTTTCCAGCACTGCGTTCGTAACTATTCTGTTGGGTTTTCCTCTTCGGTGTATTGTCTTGCTGCTTGCCCTTATGAAATACTTGCTATAACAATTCAGCTATTTACTCATCTTTTAGATTATTAGTATTGATAATGGTATACATGATGGCTATTTTTGCTGATCAATATATCATTTAATTTACTGTGTAGCTCTTTCTGACTCTCGAAGCTAATCGGTATTGAATATTCTCGTATTAAATAAGTCTCAATGTTTTCTATCTCCATTGATATTTTAACTTCCTCTTCAATATGTTGTATAATTATTCTTCTTATTCTAGTTCTCGTGTCTATAAATGAAGAATTGATTGTGAAGTTAGCTTCCTCTGTCTACAGCATTTAATTCCTTTTTTTTAGCAGCTATTCATAAGTTAATATTTTCTGCTCTTCGCAGTATATCTATGTAAGTACCTTGCAAGCCGCCTTTCGGCATGTGGTAGGGGTGCATGCACCATCAATGTACTTTCCATAATCGTTTACTTTCGCGTATCGTTCGCAGAAAAAATGAGTTCTCGAATCGATTGGTTCTAGCTTCTATTTCCCTGATCTTTCTCGCAGCATCAGAACGGCCTATGCAACATGGAGGACGCATTATATCGGCTACATCATCTGTGAACGTACTTTCTCGGAACCTATCCTGTAAATTAATCCTTTAAGTCTTTCTAAAGATTCTCATCCTGCGTCCCGAAGTATCTGAGTAGCGCTTACTAATTTATCGTAACAATTCTTCACAAAAGATATCGCCTTTCGTTGCACTATTTTACTTCCCGAATACAACACTTGTCGGCATACACTACTCATATAACATCATTCGTTATACACCAGCAATGTTAGGATATTCCCAGTGAAATTCGATAGCAGAGAAGTTAGCTGCATCCTTAAGGTGTCTTTGCGAGGATACAAAATTAGAATGGGTCGAAATGGGATTTCACTGATTCATCTTTTATTTAGACGAAGAATCGTTTCCTAAACACAAATCTGTACCATTTCGATAGGTTTCGCATTCTCACGCACTCTCCCTTTAGTGAATACAAAGATGTCAGTCTTCAGGGATGTCGTCAGCAATATTCCAATTAGATATTTCAACCAATTCTATGGAACTATGTATCCAAGGAAACGTTTCTGGAAATCAACTCTTGTAATCCGTTCCGCCAATTAAACGGTTTGACTTATTTCTACTTCTGATTCCAGAATTGCCCATTTAGGTTTTTATTAAAGCATTAAACTGAAATATTTCTTCATTTCGCTAATGTTCTGAAACTGCAAAGACGACTCGTCAAAGATTGCCGCTCATGTTTTCATTTGGAAACCATTTTTTGCATTAATAGAATCAGAAGAACTACAAATTGATATGACTTGTTTTCGCCGTCGGAAAATCATTTATGCATCGCATATGTCTCAGCTTTCTTTCTTTTCAGTTTCAATCTTTTGTTCGTGTGTAAATAAATAGGTGGCTATGTTATTTTTGATTGCGATTCCATGCAAGATATATAAAGATGCTAGGCATGGCTTTATCGAGGCAAGGCGGACTTGATACGCCCTTTAAAATTTTCTGTTTACGTCCTTGCATAATTCATTACCGGATCGTTGATTAGTTGAAGCGAACCAAAAAGCCATGTGATTCTTTAAGACATGTTTTCCATAATGGAAAATTTCTAGGCGAAATATTGCGTTCCGTATTGGTCCAAGAACGTTCTGTGAAACTCTTTCATTTGCCTCTACCTGCGATGGCTCGTTCCCAAAATCGTTAGGACAAAAAATGGAAACGTCTTGTCTCTAATCGGAGTAAAATATGTGGGTCACGCTCCTGCGACTATTTTTCTCGCTATATTGGTTTTGGAGCGTGAATTTTGGGTCGAGGAGAGAACCGTGTTAATGAATAACGTTGTCGGAATACGAGGAAAAAAATGAACGACGATCGCTCTCCGTTATAATATATTATCCTTTCTTACGCATTTCGGTTAGTGTAGAAAATCCAAATAAAGTAATAACGCTTTATCGAATCACCGGCTACAGAAATTGATGATGATTACATAAATTGGCGGTTTTGGAGATATGAGTCTTACTAAAGCTAAGTTGAGAATTTTGATAGAATTCTGCTTTTAAATTAAACTAAATTCTAAGGTAAAGTTAATAAGTATTAGTTAAAGACATTTGAGAAATAATTAGGGCCTAGTAGAGTTTTGCCGATTTTCTTGATTGAGCCTAAAAGTCACTCGGTCAGTTACTTAAATGTTTAAAATTAATTCAGAAAATATTGTGATCTGTAGAGAATCTTTTCCTTTAACTACCCTCATTTCATCCAATTGAAACTTCTTACATTCTTATTCAAGTATTTCTCTTTCTAACGATATTCCTCTTCGGAATAATATACGATTTGTTTGCTGCGGTTAGCTTCAGGTCAATGTTATCATTCGAACGCACTTTATCGTAATGTACTTCATTCGGTAATTTCTTCAAATTTCAATACAAACTCCTAAACTTGGGAATATTTTTCATATATAGTCACTCTAGAAGTGAAAGTACAGTCAATTTTTGGGTTTGTGTTTGTTATTTCGTTTATAGTTATGCGATTCGTGGTGACTGTACTCTGTATGTTTTTAACTTGGACGTCAACTTCAAATAATTGAATTACATCGCTCCGTGGAAAGTATCCTTCATTACGTGATATGAAGGGGACAATTACAGGTTCAAGGAGTGCATTCCATCCGCCTTACATAAGCGGAGTGCCAGAGGGTGAATATTCGAAGGGGGGACAGTATGACGGTACGTTCAACCTCAACTCGAAAATAGACGTCTTAAAATAAACGTTGAATGTAAGGTGTCCTTCCCTCGCGGTTCAAAAGTCGATTGAATCTCAGAAAAAGGACTAAATTAATCGGTACGAATGACCTAAGCGTAACTTGACCGGTCACGGATGGAGATAACCGGTTATGTTTGTCTAAACGTCCATCTTTGTGGTTTGGAATTCATTCGTCTATCATTCCATAAACTTATATATTAATCACAAGGACAGTCTCTAGAAAAAAAGCCGTCCGAAATATTAAATATAAATAAGTCAAAACTGGTTCATCACACTAACTAACTCCATTTATGGATTCTATCGGGCGTGCATGCCGTTGATCTTTTTAATGACAACAATATCATGTAATGAAAAGTGTTTTGTAGATTCCGAATGAGAATCCCTTTAGTGTTGTATTGCTTTCATTTGAACGATAAATTAGCTAAGTTTTATTGAATTGATAAATGACAAATCACAAGGAAACGCAAAAAAAGCATATCTTAATTTCTGATTGATTTTTGAGTAGAGTAAGAATGAATGCTTACCTAAGAGAGAATTTAATTGAATGGGCCAAATGTGCTTTCAATTGATTGCGGACTCTGAACTCATCGTCTTCTCCATAGTTTACCTCTATTTTCTCTTTCCCCTCGGACTGGAGCAGTAAACATATAAATAAATATTTCCGAATGATCACAGTCTGAGAATTTCTGCCACTCTGTCCAAAGCAGCATCATTTCTATTTTTGGAACAAGTAGTTACGCACAGCACCTTCGGAGCCAAATTTAATTACTCACCTTTCTAAATAATATTGCTCTGCTTCATGCAATTATTTATTCGCTATTCCATTGTCACATTATTCGCAGCTTCTCTTGTTACCTTCGGCGGACAAGCGAAAGCAGCGAAATCCTTTTACGAGTATTTTATCAAGTTTTATTTAAAAATGTCAGTACCGAATGAAAGTTTGCGAACTTATGGGGGTTCAAAAAATGAACGTTGGGTCAACTCCATACGGCCGAGTAGCTAATCTCAGAGATAAGAACTATCTTTAGTTTAAGTTCGATTGCAATAAAACTATTAAGGTAACGATTTTCGATTGAATGTTAATAATTAAAATTACGGCGAAGTACATTTTGTGCGATCCGCGAAGTTTTTAGGAACTAATGCAGGCGACTCGAGGTGAAAGCTTAAATATCCCTAATTCGAAAGGTATTACTTTTCGGAGATTTATGATAAAACCAATGCAGTTTTGAATAATTAATCCCTGAAGAATTGATCAATTATACAAGCAATTCGATTTTCGTCTAGTACCTCTGCTTCGAATTCATTGAATAGAAACGTACCATATACTTGAATTTCCTGTAATACATCAATTGGCGCTGAAAAAACTAATAAGGTGCAAAAGAAAATTCAGATCGCGTAATGAATCCATTCCAAAACATCGCAATCATTGAGACGGACGGAGATTGGAAGGTTGTTTGAGATAAAAAAGTCTTGAAGAGAAAGAGAGCGCTGAAAGGCACAAGGGGAGGAGAAGAAGAGAGGGCCCCTTAAAATAGCGAGCACGTTGAAGGGGTGGGATTCTCAGTGGGCTCGCCTATTTTGGTCAGAAAGGGTGACCGCGGAGTGGGAAGCGAAGGGAGAGAAAGCTGCGATAGAAGCAGACTTTCCTTCGGAGATTCGTCCCTCACACCGCAACCACCACTTCGATTTAAACATTCTTTATCTCATTAGTGAACATTCGTCAAAGGTTAATCTTGGTACGAAAATTTGCTAAACAATGAAATGAAGTAAACAGTCCTTATTTTAAGAATCGATCCGTCTGATTGTGAAAATCAAACTAATCTATCGATTTGAAACGCAACCGTTAAAATTAAAATTATTAACTACAATTAAAACTAATTGTGATAAGTATTGTTCATAAAATGTAAATATTTATCAATCACCGTCGTTCAGGAAACTTATATTATTTGATCGTCATTCATCTCGAGAGATCATAGAAAACGGATTTTCTACAAATTCAATCACTCAAATTAATTTTTGAAATGCTAGCTGAAGTAATTAGATACCCACTGAATTTATGCAAAGTAGATTATTTCGAATGTAGTAAACAAAATGCAAAGCTTAATATACGAAACATTTATATTATCGATAGTCTGGTATGATTTCTCACGATTGCGTATTGTTAGGAAAAACCGGACGTCGGAATCAGCTTCTACGTTACAAAAGGCAGACAACGTCCTATTCCCAGCATTTTAGTTGATCTACCTGCAAGAAGCGTTTCTTTTTCTTCCACGAAAGATCGCATTTTTTATTTCTTGGACCCTAAAATAGGAGATCGCAGTGACCAGGAAAGGAGTGCCGATGGAAACGAAGCAAGGTCGTGGCCCTATTAAGGAAACTCCCCTTCTTTATTGTAGGAAAACTAATTATGGGTCGCGCTGTATAAATAGACTCGAAGATGCGCAGATATTGCCGTGTATCTTTTGAGTACGCAGGAACATATTAAGAGCGAAAACGTTCTTTGGGAAGGAAGGAGGTCGGGAGGCTGCAGGTGTATTTACGCATTTCAGTTGCCGTTGCTTCCTTAGTATATAAATCCGACTGATGTGTTTATAGGCGAATTTCACTAGAATGATATTATTACCTTTTTATTATAATTTCGATTCATGCAGTAAATTAATTGACTAAGTTTCTTTTGTATTATTTTCAAACAAAGGATCCGATATGTAAATGTGCAAATATATTTTAAATGAGTTTCACTTTAGAAGTTCTTGAGCAGTCTTTCATACTCATTTCGACCTTTGGGGTTCCTGGATAGGCAAGTGGGTAACGCGTTGGACTATAATGAATGAAAGTTTTCAATTGAAACATTTGTATTCAACGAAGAGACTATTTTTCTAAAATGACGCGAACGTCCTTGTCGATAAATGTATTAGTGATAAGTAAATTGAGAGTCTTGAATTAGATCATCGAATTCAATTTTGCTTCTGTCCTAATATTTACTCCCAACTCATGTGCTTTTCTTCTTTCGCAGGAGTCCGCTACTGTAGTGTACAGTTCAGATACTGACCTCGACGGCATTTGGGACGAGCGACGTCTTCGCCAATTGGTGAGGTCCTCTTTCTCTTGACCCAGTCGTATTACCTTTCTTTCTTTTGCTGAAGACAAAATAAGAATATGGGATAAAATGGCTTTCCAACAGTAGCATCTAAAATAACCTTTCCGTAAATAACAAAATTTTATGACACAAAATCTTTGAAAACATTATAAAAAGCCCGGTACCCTTTTACAATTATATTGTTTTATGTCATTCTTTTTAGCTTCCGCGCCTCCTTATGAATTTTTAACATCACTTTTTTTTCAAAGATCCATAGGACCGAATACTTGTCGGCCTTGCGTGAGTTTTTAAATGTCTTAGAAACATTGGAATATGCATAATCAGAATCACAATTTCGTTTAGTTCTTAAATGGAAAGATCTTATTTAATTGTTCCTGGTTTTCTTCCTCTAACTTTATTTTCCTTTCATAATCTCACTAATATTCTCTATGAATGTCAAAATATCGCAAAAATATATTATAATAGTCCTCTTTTTCTCTTTGTAGTTGGAATCCTGCAGTGATTACGACGGTCGTCGGAAAATCCGAGCGAGGATTCGTACAGTGATGGCAGAACAAAAAGGTTAGAATTGCAAACCAGACCAAGATTTCGAGAGGAAGGACGGATAGATATTTCTTTCTGATTAGTCCATCGTAAAGACACAAGAAAGAATCTACGTATTATATCGAGTAGCATTCGTGTAAAAATTGTATGCATGCAATTTTTCCCTTCGCCTCAAACTTGAATAGATATGGCCGAACTGCATAAAACCATTGAAATTATTTCGCGGAAGGTTATTTAATGAAATCAAAGAAGGAAATGAGAGCACTCCATTTTTATTGATGTGAATTGCTCATTACGGCAATTAATAAAGAGAAATAATTATAATTATTATATAAATATAATAATTATAAATTAAGAAATATTCGATTGATTTTAGAACTTGTGACTGTCTACATATCTTTGTCAATAACTTCAAGGAAATTTCAACCGGAAGATACCTGCGCGTGAAAATTAATTTCGCTTTATTTATACTTCTGGAGGGAGTTGAATTTGGAGCATTGCCATCAATTCGTTTTGATTACATTAGTTGATTCAGCGACCGCCTCCTTTAAGAACAAAGAACGAAAGTAAAATGAATAATGCTGCGAACGGACTATAGAGATACTAATTTTAAACAGTGAATGACGATTGTCGTCGATTGCAAACTGCTCTCTCACGACAACGTGCTGTACCGCACACATTCCAAACGTATCATTTCCCAAGAATTATTCAGAGCCGAAACATTTTCTTTTAGAGTTTTGAGTACATTTAGAAATCATTGAACCTCATCACTGGAAATGAATTCCGTTAATAACCTACCAAATTTTCGCACTCTCTCTTATCTCTGCAGTGACTGCCGAAATAGTTGCCGAAGGTCGCTTGGAAGCCGAAAAGGAAGACTCTGCAAGGAGCAAGGCCATCGTCTCGAAGCAGACGGACGACGGACAAATGGAGACCTCAACGACCGTGCTGAGGAGTGTCCAGGGTGAGTTGCTACCGCTCATAGTCGATCAGTTGAAGACTTCTTTGGAGCGTGGTGAAGGTTTGGGCGGAGGCCCTCTTACCGGATTCAGAATTAGCAGCAGCAGCAGCGAGGAGGGCCCTTTCGACTCAGGGACGGAATCGGGCGACGATCGACGGAACCAGAGGAGGAGAAGGGTACAGCAACAGCAGCTGACGCGGGAAGAAGTCGCCGGAGGAGAGGAAGGAGATGCAGAAGACGAAGAGGAAGAAGACGAAGACATTCAGATGCCGCATGGAGAATTTTCCTCGTTTATGGAAGGTCTAAAATCGTCTATAGAGGAAGCTGCGGCCCGAAGGAAAAGAGAACGAGCCCCGGGAGTTGGGGAGGATTCCGAAGGAACGCAAAGAGAAAATAAAACGGAAAAACAATTCGTGAATAACAATAAAAAGGGGGTCGCTGGTGTGGAAGGGGAATTGCTGTCCGAAGTTCACACCGCTTTGGATAAATTGCACGGGACGCTGCAGACTTCTAGTGGATTGGATCCGGAGAAGAGTCAGGCACTAATTTCTTTAATTTCCAGGCTTCAGACATCCCTCGAAGAGGAGCAGAAGAATCGGAAAGATAACCAACCGGAAGTAATACCTCCACCGGCGGCACCTCCCCCTCGTACCGTGGTGCCCGATTGGAAAGCTCGATGCCAGAGGAAGAGGCAAGGGAGGGCCCATACTGTTGGTGTAAGCCAAGAGGAATTGGAGGACGCTAGACGGCTGCTGCAGAGTCAAGAGAAAGAAAAGGAAGAAGAGGAGAAAGGACAGACAGGAGAGAAAGAAGAAGGAACTCAAATAACCTCCTCGATTTCCCCCGCCGCTGTCGGCGAGTGCAAATCCTATTCCCTAATGAAACAATCTTCCGCTGGTGACCTTGCCCCTCCCTCTTGGGCGACCAATTCGGTGGCTGCGCGCGTTTTCCGACCTGTGCGCTTTGAACCCCGGAATTCCCCTTCATGGGCAAGTATGTTCAATAAAACCGCGAAACCGTTTCAAAGGGAGGCCCTCGGAAAAAATCCCCCCCAAGCCCCCAAATACCCCATCTGCCCCCCGCCTCTTCCCCCGCCTCCCGCACAACCTCAATTGGCTCCTCCCTCGGTGGCATCGCGCTCTTCTAACGTCCAAAAGGCACCCGAACCGTTCGGAAGCGTAACCACCCCCGAAGCGACCCAAAAACCTCCGGAAATTCCCCCGAAGCCCTCTTTCGATTCCCCTTCCGCCGTTTCGTACCTTTCCCAGAATCATTACGTCCCTCCCCTGGCCACCGCGCCGGCGGTTCCGCGCTCCCCCACCGGCCCGCCCACCTGGCAGTCTCCCTACTCCCCCAATCCACCCACGCTATCCTCCTCGGGGACCAGCAGTGGGACTACGGGCCTGTCTCATCGAGACAGCGAGAGTTCGATCTCGGGATCGGTGAGCACGAAGCCAGAGACGGAGGACGAGGAAGATGAGCGTCCGGTGAAAGAGGTGCGAGTGAACGGCGTCACGGGAGAGGAAGAGAGTGACGATGAAAACGAATCAGAGGAAGTGACACAGGTGACACAGAAGGAGGTAAAGCCGTACGCAAACGGCGTGTCGTCGTACGGCGTGAGAATTATCGAACCTTTATTGGCGACCGCTTCTGAATTTCGTCCGTCCGAGAAACGATCGGTGCATCACTCTTTATCTTTAGACAGCGGGACGAAGCGCTCTCAGGAAGACACTCTGACCACTCCTGGCGATGTTGGCAAGCGCGCAAGTCCGTTGGCGCGCTCTTGGACGTTAGACGATCCAAGCGCACTGCTTTTCACGCAGGCGGAGAGCGTACAAATAGCAGTGCATAAGGCGGCGATCAAGAAGCAGTTAACTCAAGAGGAGGAGCAGAGGATGAGGTTACCCCTGAGGCCACAAAACGGCTTGGGGGAGAAGGTTGCGCGAAGCCAATCAACTACGGAAGAAGATGCGACACCGATCAGCGACAGTGGCGTGGTACAGGGTCCGGTAGTTGCGAGGGAGGCAGGAGGGAGCGACTCTTATGGGGAATGCGGAAGTGAAGTGAGGATAAACGGTGATGCGCACGTACACAGGACCACGAGTGGAAGTAGCGTGAGTTCGGTGGCGAGCTCGAGGAATTCAGCGACGGCTCCTAATGTAATTTGCGGATTAAATAGGGGGAACGAGAATCAAAATCCTCCCGTTCCTCCTCGGAGGGAATCCATTCCCACCGCTAACTCCTACGAAAATAACGCGGGCGGGAATAAAAGAGACTTTGAGAATGCAAATGGCGACCGTGGATGGACCCAAAGCAAAAGTCAGAGCACTTCCGAGGGATCCGGACAGAAAGGTTATCAAAATGGTTCCAACGATCGTAGAGAATTTTCGAAAGATGAATCGGCGGAACGGTACAGAGAGACGGCAGATGATGAGTTGGCGCAGTTGCATTCTCAGATGTCAAACCAATCTCGGCAGCAGAGCAAAGTGGAGAAAAAGAGAAGGATGAAAAGAGCAAACACCATCGACATTCCAAAGCCTTTGAATTTCTACATGAACGAAGATGATTACTCGAGTGGTGAGGAAATGGAAGACGATGGAAAAGAGGACGGGTCTTCCGGGCTAAGTGGCCACCGGGCGGCGTATCTCGCCCTGAGAGGACCTATCAGAGTGAAAATCCCTCAAAGTAAGCCTCTTGCCCCGTCTTTTCAGGCGAAGACGGAAAACGATCGCAAATTTTTGGCCTTCCTTGAGCAACACAGCGGACACAAGCCAGACCGTGCGGAAGTTCAACCGACTTACCATTCCTCCGCAAGGGGAGGGGCGCATTGGAGTAATCGGTTCAGTAACATCAAGACAGCGTTCGAGGGTAGTGGTAGGGGATCGGAACACAATGCAGGATACGGAAGAGGTCGGGGAATGGGGAGGAATTCTTTGGGAGAAATCGGAGGACCCGCGTCCGCGAGAAATTTTTGGCGCGCTGCCGACGATTCCGTAACTCGCTCGAGGGGAAGTTCCCATGGTCCCCGCCTCAGCAGAGAGGGAAGCACCTTACTGCGGCGCCTGTTCGAGGAAAGAGACGCAGCTGCCGCGGAAAACAACGTTCCCGGAAAAGCAGATCGGCCAGCGCCCGAACATGTAGCGAAGCTCCCTTGGACCGCAGAAACGCAGACGAAAGGAGACGACTCCGTTGTCATTGGTTCTCTTACGGTGGCAAGCAAGAAGCAACTGTTTTCGGCGATGAAGGCGGCCCCTCATGAGGTGAAGGGCCCCGTGCCTGTGGGCAAATTCTCTCATGCTCCGCTTTCCGCCTTTCGACCCATCCAGTCCAAGGATCAAAGCATCGTTCCCGCGCAAGGCCCTCTCTCTTCACCAGGTGCCGTACGTCTCGCGTCTCAGAAGTTCGGCGCCTCTCCTGCTGCAACACCTGCGAAACCGCAAAACAGCCATGTGCCGCTTAGCACTAAGTCACCCCACAATAGTCGGGTAGCTTTCGTCCCGGCGCAAGAGCCACATTCGCCAGCTGGGGGTCCTCCTCCATGGGCTAAGGAGGACGCCCACGATAGGGTCCATTCCACATCGGCCCTGTTCGAAACCCGCGCCAGAGATCCTTCTCCTCCGCCACCAATGTCTTTCACTTCTCACGCTGTAGCTCATTCCCAAGTGTATAACCCTGTGCAACTAGGTCAACCGATGGGAGCGGTTCCTCAGTCCCCCAGCATTGTCCAACCCCATTACATGGACCATTCCCAGGCTTCGGTGCTCCATCAGCCAAATAGAGTAACTCAAACCACTGTTCCTACACCACCACCTCGATCCAATGTTCCCCGTGCTCCTATGATTCAACCTCCCTCACAGTCCCACAGCCCTCCACCTCCAGCACTTCCTCCTCCTCCCATTTATGCAGGGCCCTCGCCTCCGATGGTCACCATGCCCATTCAAGCACAGCCCCCCACCCCTCCTAAGCCAGTTTATAGGCAACCATCACCTCCTCTCCATTCACCAACAGTTGTTTACAGGGAAGCAACTCCTCCACCTGTCGTCCCCCCCTTTCCCAGAACTAATGTTGAGCCTCCATCACCAGAACCTGAATTACAGTGCGCTGCTGTAACAAAGGTGATGACAGGACCAGTGTTCCAGCAAGCTGTGGTGCAGAAAAGAAGGAGAGGTGGGGAAGATGAGGAAGAAGAAGAAGAGGGACGTGAATCAGCTGTCAGGAATTTAAGCTCAGCCCTTCATAGACTTTCAGTGTCTCCCTCTCGCCCTCCTAGAACCACTCCCCCATGCCCACCTAAACCTATAGACTATTATCCTAAAGAACAGTCTTCAGATAGTGGCAGGGTGTTCAGTTCAGAGACTTATCTGCATCCAAGCCATGCCTCTCTTATTGGGGAGAACCAAGCAGTCCATAATCGTGGAAGTACCTCATATAGTCCATTACCCCCGTCTGAGGTAGTTAGTCCTCAAAACACTGATGATAGGAAAACAGAGGAGAGGAATATACCAGAAAAACTATCTCTCAGAGAACAAGAAGAATTTTATCAGAAGCAGTTGCTGGCTGTGAGAGAGGCACAGGAAGCTCGAAGAAGATATGAGGAGGCCCAGAGAGAATCATGTAAAAGGACTTCTAAATCATACACTCACGACAATCTTGTTTCACCACCCAACAGATACCAGCGTGCATCTCTTACAACAGACACTAGGGAAGAAAACAATGAGTCAGTAGTCACAATGAGGTTGCAAATTCCTGTGAAAGAACCAGAGCACTACAACTCACATTTGACCACACATTCTTTATCACCTCTCCAAAGAGGAATGGGTGCAATTCGTTCAAACTCACATCATGATGTTCGACATGCCTTAGCTAGTGTCTCCCCTGTCCAGCAAAGAGTGGAGAGCCCAAGAAGGGATACAGAGGATAGATCACCAACTTCAGTTCTTCAGAAATCAGAATCTTGGCATATGCTCGGGCAGTTAGGCCAGTCTGGTCAAGGTTCTAAGAGGCCACAGAGTGTTGCTTTGGATCAGTCAAAACGTAGGGCACCACCCTCTCTTCCCAAAATGTCTTTTCCCAAACAATTTGAAGCTAGGCTTTCTCCTGAAACTGTAGAGAGCAAGCAGAAAAAGGTAGAGGCTTATCTAAAGGGGCAGGCTTCAGGGTCAAAGTCAGTGAGTGGAACTAATTCGCCTTCTAAATTAAAGACGTCTGTGTCCGAGCCTATGACCCCACTCTTATTAGATGACAACCTAGAAAATGTTGATGAGGCATTTGAGTCACTATTTAATGCTGCCACAAAGGCGCAAGACAAGAGACTGGCAGCTGAGAAGGGTCAAGGGTCAAGTAAAGATCAGTGGTCCCCCAAGGGGCTACAGAAAAGCCAAAGCCAGCATTTATTGAGGCCACCTGCTCCACCTAGGGAGTCATCTGCCTCTCCTCAGTTCCAGCGCAAACAAAAAGCCTGGGAAGAATCTTGTATGGTGAAAACAAAGCTTGCACAGAATATCTCCGGCAGTAAGTAGAGAAAGGAGGAAAATCCTTGGACAATGTGTGAAGTCCACCATATGCTCTGTGCATGAGGAATGCAACAATGTGTGTGTGCCTCAGATCACCTGCATCACTCACTGCATCTTGTCTAAGATACCCTGGAATAGAATAGTGATGACCTCCTAAGGATGCTTATCATACATGCCCGACACCAATGCAACCTGTTTACCATTTAATCACCCATGAAGATATGCTAACCAAGTTGGCAGATAAAGAGTTTGTGCCTGCTTTCGTATATGACCAATGCTATTCACACCTCTTTGTGGAGTTTTGTTTTCAAGTTTCAGTACTCTCATTGTAGCCAAATTTAACAAGGCCTTAATGATCTAACTTGCTATTTTATATTTGAAAGAAACATGCCTTTAATAATGATTTCCTTACCTATTTTAGAAATAGTATCAAGGTTAACTATATGTTATGTTAATGTTGTATATTTAGTGAAGAATTGGCTATTGCAGTGTGATATAATTTTGTGATGTTACATATTACATTGTTCTAAGAGATCTTAATGTACTCATCTCACTGTAGAGTGAATATAATAGGTATTATATGAGTATAATTTCTATCCAAATATTTATACAGCTGTCATGCATTTAGTTGTAATAACTATAATTTAAACAATAATTTGATTATGTTTACTAGTATAGTAATGTATTCAATTAAGTTAAAATTTTTATATACATGTATTTATCATTTGATATTGCATGGAAGTGAATGAGAAAAAGAGTATATATCTGTAAAAGTGCACATTTTATGAATGCATGGATAAAGTTTATTTCAAGTTAATGATTTAAAAGGTGGTGGATAAATCCATTTGCTTTAAATTTTCCTTTTGTGAAATTCAATTAGCAGTAATATCAGTCAGTTGTCTTATAGTTCAAGTAAAATCATATTGGTTCATCCAGTAAGCATTGAAAGTGAATTACATTTTCAGGAAAAACCACTGCTGCAATATTCCAGTTCAAATGGATTTTTCTTCAATTTTTTACACACTAAATTTATTATTCTAAGTGTGTAGTTCAAATAACATTCCCACTCCATTTTATTAGCTGTATGAAGCATTTTGTAAACACGAGCATTTTATCAAATAGCATGTTTTTATATTATAGCATTTCTTTGAAAGCCTCAATTCATGAAGGAAAAGCATTATGAAATCCAGTTAAATTATAGGTACTGCATCTAAATTGATAATATTGTTTGAAATTTGTGTTGTTTGACTCTCAAAATTTTAAACCTCATTTTATTTTCCCCATGCATTATGGTATGTGGTTTTTGCTGTACATTTGAAAAATTGTTGAATTTACTAATCAAGTATGCACTAATCAATGTTTGAAAATTGTTTTGACTTTGTAATATATTTTTAATCATTCAATTTTCCAGGTCATTCTGAAGCAACATCTATGTCCTCTAGCACTGAATCATCTGTTACTAAGACTGAAGGTAAATAATTAACTGCATGATAACTAAAATAGCAAGTGTAATCATCATATTATTGGATATCTGACTTTCCAAATATGAAACTGCAGCTTTAGCTTTCTATAATGGAACTATCCTCTATTTCAATGGAGATAATTGTATGTCTCTTGGTAGTTGTCTTTGTTTCTACTCTCATAGCAGTTCTATAAGGACAAATTGTGCCTTTTAGCTTCCTTCCTTCGCATATCATGTATTTCTATTTTGAAAATTACAGTGCACACAAAGACCTCCAACTATTCTGCTACTGTGACAGGAAAGAGTCGAGTTTCTAAAGGTAAGATTTTAACAACTTTTACTTTAAGGAATAAATTATATTAAAATTGCTCATGAAATTATATAGTAGCCTAAGATATCATGACAGCTTTACAGTTCTACATTTATAATATAAAGAAATTAATTTATTTTTGATTTTTATAATTCTTTAGTTCACTCAAGCTAGGATATGGAAGGACATGGTTGTCTACACAATAACTACGAAAATTTTATCAAAGTAATCTAAGTTTCTCAATGTATGAAAATTTTAGTTTTACATTTTAGACAAAATCTAAGATCCATCAGTTCTAAAAGATCGGAAATTATTTTGAAGGTCTTTTCTAAGGTTTTAACAGTGCTGTTAAAAATTTTTCTTGAGATTACAGTACAGAAATGGGGGGTGATATACATTGTATCATACTGGTTAATTAAATCCCAGATATTGAAAATTCAGATCCAATCTCATTATTAGAGTTCAAGAAAAGCTCCAAAAAGCTGTTGTTTGCAAGCAAACAAACCGTTCAAAAATTCCATCCAGCTGGGGTTTGGGTTCTCAGTGGTTACGCTTTGCAAGTATTGTTCTCAATACATAATTTGGCAACTACGTCGCTATCTTCATCTGAAGTACTTCTGTTGAGATCTTCAAGCTTTTCTCAAACTCTAAATGTCTTATCACGGCCATGTTCCTTTTCCTTATAGATTCAGTTTCATTATGTTACATGAAAATAAAAGACTGCCTAATTAGATTTTACTATGGCAAAATAGTTTTAAAATATTGTACCAAAATTCACTGTGTCATCAATAACTCACACCTGCATGTTTTTCATTTAATATGTAAAAGGATTAGTCTAGTATTCAAAAGATTCCTTTATTCCCTTATCCTATTTAGTTACACCTATATCAAATTTAAATGTGTAGCAGTAATCAATTATTTGAATTATGAGATAAGTGAATGGAATTTTGATGTTATGATAGATGATAGTATCAGATGTAAAATCTTATTTAAATTAAGAAATTATTATAAATTTATTTGGATATTCAGTAAAAGGAGTCAATATTGGTATAATTTGGTATTTATTGATATTACTCAACAGTTAAAATAAATTATAGATTATGAAGTGAAGGAAAACTTTGTAATTTTCAAGGTTTTATTCAGGTGACCAGTTTTGGCTACATCACCATCATCAGGTGAATGAAAACAACCAGTAATCTTAATAAAAATATTGTGGAAATTACAAAGTTATGTGCCTTTTTGTTATAATGTCATTGCAAGAAGTCCAGCCTACTATGATAGATTTTAATTATTGATATTGATGTAAATTTACCTAGTACCTGTGTTATAATGTTATAGCATTTTTAACATTGATCTTCCAATTTCAAATGTTAATTAATTACTTTCAATCTAATCCAACTTTATGGGTAATTACTCATATTTTAATATTTCTCAAAGGATTACCAACTTAGAAGATAGATAGGTAGATTAGCAGTTATGTGAATATATAAATAATGCATTTCAATTACTATAACTGCTATACCCAATTATTTTGTTAACAGTCACCCAAATTAGCAATATTTGGTAACTGATATTTTATTTTACTTTCTTGGTGTTTCTCTCTCTTACCTTCTCTCAATGGAATTATTAGGACAAATGTATACAGTATTGTTGATAAAATCATATTAGTGACAGATATGTTAAAGAAATCAATTTAGCTTTCATAAAATAATCAACACTAAAAACAGATTACAGCTGAAACATTTTTATGAGTAAGTTCTACCTTCAGTCATTATTTCAGTTTACTGTAAATCTGGAAGATGCACTTAGCTCATATTCAACACCTTACACAATCATCATACGATCATCCTCTACTCTCTTCATGATTTACCTTGGATTGTATTAATGGAATTTCCCTTTTTACAATAAGTGGATGTTTGGTAAAAGAATGGTAAACAAGTTAGGAAATTGAAGTTCATCTGAAATATCCCATCGATTGAAATTCACATGGTTTGAAAAGCATGAAATTTATTCCTTGTTTAATCATTTTACATAATGTGCTTTTTCCTACCCTACTAATATGTTCCCTGTTAAGTGCACAATCATGCAAATTTTAAATTTTAAGAATATTGGCCCATTAACTACTTAAGAGCAAATGTCATGAATATTAAATTTGAAATATTAATGAAAAAACTGAAGTATTAACAATGCATAAGTTTCAGGATTCTGGAGTGTTTCATAAATAATGCAATCTCAGGTTTTTGAAGAAGATTGTAGCCCTTTTGAAAATAAAATTTGACTCATTGTTCTCCATTTTTATTTTAACTTTCAGATTTCATTTACCAAACATGAATGTCTCAGTTTCACTGTAGATTTCAATTGAATTTCTGATGTGCCCTATCCGTGAGTTTGGTGTTAAATAACATCTAAATGATTTCTGAAACCTTTTTCATTTAATGTGAAGAGCAGATGCAATCATTGTTGGCAATGCCCTTGGTTCTCCGTATCTTTTCATGAGTATCTGAAACATATATTTCTCTTCACTTTGTTGTGCTGTAAAAATGTCACCATTGTTATGATTAATAACTGCTGTGTTCTAATTCACAAACCCCTCTTCTTCTTCTTTCTCTTTTGCAATTCTGCTGTTTGATTTCAATGCCTGTCAATGGGAACCAGATGTCATTGACCTCGTCAGCTCCTACTTCTGTAAGCTCTGTTTCATATTCAGACATTGAGACTGTATGCAGTAGCAAATAGATTTTTGTACATAGTATGCATAATAGTATGCATTGAAGCATCTGCATGTATTGCTCTTATAACTTGCAGAAATTTGTTTAGAACTGTCTTCCTTCAAAAATGATTCATCAATTGGGGTACCCAGTCTCAGATAATTTAGGTTGTCCATTATCAAAGATCATTCATTATTTAGGTTGCCCATTACTAAAGAAACTCGAACAATATTCCTTAGTTTCATTGCATCCAATCCAGTGACATAGTAGTAATTTTCTATCCATGAAACAGTTAATGTGCGATTAACTGAAGCTTGTTCCCCTGATTGGTGACTGACAATGTTTTGAATGTGTTTTTTTTTAGAATTATATATCTAATAGATTAAATATATAGCAGGGTGACAATCAATAGATTCACAACTACAGTGAGTACTTTTAAAGGTTTGTGTTTTGTGTGCCTGTTAGGGGTGTAGATTTATGAATTTCTCTGGTTTTTGAATTTTTGTGTGACAGCCCTAACAGTGAAATTCCCAAATTCATAAACAGCTCCCCCATCCAAGACGATGTCTCCTTTTGCCAAGTTCAAGCAGCTTGACGAGCAGAATGCAGGTTCATCACCCAAGTAAGTATGTTTAAGTATTACATAACAATGAGGAATGTCGGTTAAGGCTTAAGAGGAAATTGTAATATAACTGAAGGAATTTTCTGCAAGCTATGATCATTCATCATTGTAGAAATCCTAAAATTTACCAGAATGTTAGTAACTTAACTTCAAACATGACTCAAGGGACAAAAGCAATGTATCACAAATGGAATAGATCTAACTGCATATATTTTATTTACTTTATTAATATAAAATCCTTATAAATATTTCATACAATTTTTATATAACTCAGAGTTATGGTTTTTAAATATGTCTTGTGATTGTAATATTTCATTTTCAATTGATGAATATGACCTGCCATTTTTTTATGGATACAGAATCTATTATTTGTACATGTCCTTAAAATACTATCTTCTTATTATTTATTGTAATCCTAAATAACCACACTGCTAATGAGTGATATGGGAATTTTAAAAGAGATATAACATTCTACTGAAACTACCCACTGTATAGAAATAAATTAATATTTGTATTACTGCAAACATTTCGCATAAGCTCCTCATGATGTTATATTTGATAGGATGCTATGAAATAGTACATTTAATGGTCAGGGAATGTGGGCTTGGAAGCAGCTGACATTCTGTAGAGACATAACATAAGTAAATTAATGCATTTCTTATTCCCATTATTAGAGTAACAACCAAGTAAAATTGTATGTTAATAGAACGACAGTTTAGAAATTTCCTGCTATAAAATGTCTCTATAATCACAGGTAAATTTGATTAATCTACCATAATTTGTGTTATGTGAATATTTTTTGTTATTACAGTTTTCTGATTAAATTATTATATTTAGCTTAGTGGTCATACTTATGACATACTTTTGAACCAATATAAAATATTTTAAATACCATATCAAAGTATTATTTGAAAACATTTCCTGACACATGTCTATTAGTACACCAGGAAATGTCCACTGGTTATCCAGTTTCCATTTAATTTACATCCTTGATTTTAAATCAGAGGTAGGAAATTGTATATAAATGTCTAAATTAGTCAAATTTACCTGTAATTGCATGCCTCCATGGTTGAGGTTAGCTGAGCTTAAATAGTGTCTGAGAGAGATCAAGAAATCTGTGGCAAAAATCAGGGAGACCAATATTCCTGCAGTGTAAGCCAGTGTTTCTCAACCAAATGAGCTACTTGGATTTCATATCCTATAATGTTAATATAATATAATTTAATGTTCTCTCAATTACATCAACTAAATGTGAAATTCAACACGTTTTAAATAAATTGCCAGAGCTGTATTATTTGTTGAAACAAAAGTAGAGAAAACTAACACAATGGACTTTCACTTGTTAGTACACTTTCTGATTGATAGTTCTGTATGTTGTGTGGACAAAATTGACTAATTGTAGCATCACATTGTATTCAATGTAATCAAAATAAATTTTTGGCCTAGCTTAACCCTTATTGTCCTGGTCTCAGTTTGAGAACATTTAAATATATATGGCATATATAGCAAGATTGCAGCCACATTTTTGCTGAATTTCTCAATATGTTGGTCATTAAGATATGAAATATGAGCATTGCTCTATGCTATGCTATTGGGAACCATATGGCTATATCCTTTAACTAGATAGTTAATTTATTACCATAGCAGTGATTCATTTTTTCATCGCCCTCCTTATATGTAGTCCTAGACTGGAAATTCTTTCTATTGCTCCAGGATAATAGTAAACAGAAAGAAACTCATCACTTGTATTAAAATATATACTCTGACTGAATAGTCATCTTTATCTAGCATTCATGTAAATAATAGCTTCAACCACCACCTTTTGCTAGCTGTTTCACTGCTCAACCAGAGCGTAGCTGGAGTTCTTTCTTCAGGACTTCCTACTACCAAAAGACATAAGGTTGAGAACTACTGGTATAAACTGTTACCTTCCATGCTCCCCCCTTCTGTGATCACCATTCCCATGCCTCTTCCCCAATGACTAACTGCTCTCCTCCTCTGACCAATTGCAACGCGTTGTCTCCAGCTCCCCAAAGTCCCCAGGAGGCACGGGTACTCTCTTTAAATTCACCGACCCTCAGCTGAGCAGGAGTGCTTCTGGAGTCAAGGACAAGCTTCTGTATTGGTGTCAAGTCAAGACCAAGGAGTACAAGGTACAGAGACTGAAGGACAGCAATCGCCTCAATATGGTGGACAGACGGACTTCTTTACCATCACAGTGTCATTCCCAATCCTGCATTTCATTGTGAAAACAGTGATATTCTCACTGAAATTTTTCTTCATCTCCCTGGAATGCTTGCTTGTTTGCACTTTTGCAGTCTGCAATTATGAAAGCTATGCTTGCTTGATAAAATATCCTTAATGGCTTGCTGGGGATAGCACTACCCCTACACTCACAGCAGTCACCCTTTTAAAGAACACAAGGTTAAAATAAAAAAAACTAATGTAAACCTTTCAGGATATTTTCACAAGAATTATACTCATCACAGAGGATTAATATTTATATTCTTCACCTTAGCTGTTTTTCTTCAGCAAAAAATATTTAGTTGTTTATATTAAATCTTAGGTTCACAATAATGGTTCATTAAGTTCTAATTCATTAAGAAAATTGCACTTATTTTAAGGAACTTATTTCACTTACTGGAGTATCACTTGTTAGATTTTTTGATCAGTTACTCAGGAAAATAAGTTGGTCAAAGGATTTTATCTAACAAATTAAACTAAATGTCTCACATTATGTGAGATGAAAGACAAAAGTTTATTTTCCCACCAAATTCATTAATTGTTCTTGTTTGTGGACATGTGTTAACTGAAATATGGTGTAGGTAAGGGTATTTATGTGATGTTGCATGAAATGTTGTTTGTATTTTAAGTGGGTTGGCAGGTATCTTCTTAGACTTGAGGTAAGGGAAATGTAATTCATTTTCTATATTTTGTGTTGGTTTGAGTTCATTATACCATTTTCACTGTTTATGTGGAGCATGTTACCAGCATATGAGTGACAGTTGTTACCATTTTGCACAAAATTATTTTTGAAACATCTTACATGTCTATTCATTCTTCCCTTGATTAGAAACATGTATCATCGTTTTCACAGCATGCTATCTGTAATAAACAATGAGATAATGGAATGGAATTTGAATAAATAGGTGGTTGAGCATGAATCATTCATCTGATTTCAGTTTAATTTTCACAATGAAACAAAAGTTTTAAAATATTTTGTCTTGATAAATTGAGAAATTATCATCCATTACAATAGCCAATATGAAACATTAATCTTCATGAAACGAATGACTGTCAAATATAGATGAGTGCATGCTTAAAATTATTTTAATTTAAAGTGTTTTGTCAATTGATGTGATGAAACTTCACCAAACTTGGAGCCCAATGAAAGTAATGATGCACTGGAGAATAAATCACACAAAAGCACTAAATGCAATTCTTGCAAATTTAAAGTTTTTGTTAACATATACATGGAAAACTGCCACCAAAACCTGACTATATTAACCGAAGAATATACTCAATAAAGATATACCCAAAAATATAAAATATTATTAAAGTTTTGAATGAAGTGAGATATGAAGACTATATTTGCTGACTTCTTAATACATTTTGTATTTCAATACATAATGAAAATGTGAAAAATTTAACTTCATAATTAATACAATTAAGACAAATAGAATTGTATTGGAATGATAGGAACAAAAATCTTATAAAACTATCAACTTTAATTGGATATAATTTACTTTTGCGTTATACATTCGCAACTGTAATATATTTATGTCAATTTTTCTACAGAATATCCAAATAGAAAACTTCTCAACAAGCTGGAGCAACGGCCTGGCCTTCTGTGCACTCATCCATCATTTTTGTCCTGATGCTTTTGATTATGACACTTTACGCCCTGAGGAACGACGCAAAAACTTTGATCTTGCTTTCCGTGTGGCTGAGTAAGTATTCTTTTACTAGTAATAAACTCTAAGGTGTCTACAATAATTGTGAAGTCAGTTCTTCTTTGAGGAAATAATTATTTAAATAGGGGAGTCATTAACTCAGAGATTTCTACGATAAAAGAATCCAAGAAAATAAATGATTTTCATGTTGACCTTCTATTAAAAAAATATATTTTTTAAGAAAGTCTTTGCAGCTCACCGGTAAAAGATTTTATAAAATTTCACTCAAGAAATATTTGATGAGCTCAAATTCTTGGATATTCATTAGCTTCCATTATTACTGCTTTCTCTGCAGTCCTTAACAAATAGAAATTGACTGTGAAACCTACAAAGAGGCTTTCTACTAATTCACTAAATAAAACAATGAGAAGAGAATTTTAGATTTTTAAATTAAAATATTTATGTGAAAAGACTGTTTAATTGTCACTTGCATTCTGGTATATCTATGGAATTTCAGATTATTTTGTCCAATTTTGTCTTATATTTTTTCATGTGTAATTAGTTTTCCTCATTTGTACTGTAAAGATTCCTGAAGTAATAACTCATCTTTTAGTTGCATATTTATACCATAAAGTAATCTTATAGAGTCCTCATGTCCATGCAAGTGATCCATAAGTATAGAGTGATATGCCTTTTTGACATAGTTCTGGAGGCAATCACCAGTTGACACAGCATGTCTTTGCTTCAGCCTTCATACAATCTTAGCAGGTCCGATCCAGCAGCTGGGTGCAAACAATTTGAATTCTCTGTGAATGGGAACTGCTCTTCACTCAATTATATGAGCAGAGGAGTTCTCTTATTGTGTTCAGTGCGAGTTAGGGGAATGGCTGATGCACCTTATTGGTAGAGATACCAATTAATTTTTATTTATATTGGTACATTTGCCCTTAAAAGGTTGCTACAATGGTGCTACACTCATGAAAAATATTGCTTATAAGCAGTAACACATTATAATGGCTTGCATGCACTTCTACAAATATTACATCAGTTCAGATGTTAAATGAATCAAACAAATAGTTATCACAGTTGATTCCACTTGTTGGGCCAATGTTTTACTGAGGCAGCCACTTTTTCACGCCAAATCTTGAAGAATAAAAACCAAACTGTTAAGATAATTTAGATTTAGATTTATGACATGTGTGCTGCCAGTGATGTATAGCAGGGGGTGTGTTAACACCTTACCTAATCTACCCTATTAGCTTATCTGATGCTATGCAGAAAGAATGATGAAAGGTAACTAGCAGTTTTAGCAATCAATTCCTTGTAATGGTTTGTCAATGCCTATAAGGTTACTATATGTAATTATTATCATGCACTCTATCATCATCATGAATACTGTTTCAATTTTAGTCTTTTTACTATTTTCAAAATTGTAATGAAAATGCTGATTGTGATTCAATTTATGTGTTTGCAGTGAAAAGGCTGGTATCGCTCCACTCTTGGATGTAGAGGACATGGTGACAATGCGCAAGCCCGATTGGAAGTGTGTCTTCACCTATGTCCAGTCCATTTACCGCCGCTTCAAGGATGAGGACTAATCCATCTCACCAAGAGTGAAATCAGAAGCAGCCATTTTATGTCAGCTGCAGTAGTAAAAGTGTTACACGGAAAAGTTAGTCCCCATTTCATGTTCCTATTTGTTATTTTAAAAATTGTGCCTTATCCATAGGTTGGAAGTGAATTTATCTGAGCACTCTACACTACAACAACTGGAATATATATTTGTAAAAAAATACAAAAACTGTAATTTTGTGTATATGTGTGCATATCAAGAAGCAAAATTGTAAATATAATAGTTCTGTGTTGTGTTCCATAAAGGTAACGTAAAATGTATAAACAAAGGAAGCCTCAGGACAGATGTGAAGGATGAGATCACAAACTTTTCATCAAAGAGCTCTCTAATCTTTAACTGCATGGAGTTACTTATACATGCAAAATTGTATACTTTTATTGTAATAGGTGTATTATTACAAATTTTATTTTCTACTTTTGAAAAATCACAAAGTTAGCTGAGCTCATACAGAATTAATGGTGCTTTTAGAGAAATACCTTCATTAATATGTTTAAAGGATTATTACATACCATTGGAAAAAGTCATGCCACAATAATGTTATGAATTTGTGCATTTTGTCAGGCTGCTGACATCATTCTGACAGTTGAGCTGTGCTATTTCAGTGTGCTATTGCATAAATGCCTTCCTTTTTTGTTTACAAGCTTAAGCTTCTACATTTTTTATACTTTTATTTAACTATTGACATTTCTGCCATACTCATTACAAGTGATTGAATGATCACAGATGGCTACTTAACAGTTCATTTATATATATTTTCAATGGTGAGCTGGTAAAGGATGTGGTGTTAGAATTGCAAATATTAAGTTAACTGAATACATATTTAAGCAGAAAAAATAGGGAATGGTCATTTTGGTTAAATAACCACACTTCTGATTAAATTATGAAATTGGCAGACCCATTTGTTGAAAGAAGAATAAGAAAACTGTGGATCTCTTTGTATCAATAGCTTAATAGGTTACTAATTAAAGAAAAGTCTTTTAAGATGGGTTTTATTTTTTTCCTTTCCTTGATACCATTGTGAGGAAATTTGAGCTATAATCATTTTATCTTATATGGAATGTATTTTTCAAGTAAACTGGTAACAAATATTAGAACTTGCTTCAGCACTGTCCTTGAATTTAACTCCTCAGCCAACTTATGAAATGTCCAAATCTGTCAAGTATTTTAGATTTCAATGTATGACCATGACAATATGTTTGACCATCAAGTACAAAATAATGAATTTATTTAACATAGTAGAGAATGTTATTGAAATTATTCAAATAATTTACTTGTCCTGTTTGAAAACTCGAGAGGACTTCATCCACAGTATACACAGGGAAAACATGAAATCCTTTTCAGGTTTATAATTGAATCCTATCTTTGTATTCTCTGTGGATTACATTTTCATTATTTGCACATCCTAGAGTTATAAAATTTTTCCAAGAAATTCATATGCAATTACATAGATTCCTGTCTGGTTTTTGTTTCATTTTAATTTGTGAATTTAGGATTCTAAGAACTTGGCTTTGATATGCCATTCTGACATCCCAAAATGACAGTTGACGTCAGGTTTTTCTTTTGTGAGGATATATAATTATCTATTGTACATCATAACCCTCCTTTTACAACATAATAACATTGAATAATCTGAACATTAATTCCTTTTTAACATTGAACATGGTATCTGCATCATATTAGATAAGTCTCTCTCTCCTATGTTTATGAGAGGGGGCAGTAATATTATACCATGTCTGTCTTCATATTCTTTCCTTATGATACCACTTTAGATTAATTTATCATAACAGTACATTTTTGTATTTCTAAATAGTCTGCTGTCAGTAAGGATGAGTTGATTCCAAAATCCAGCTTTCCAAGCAATGGTTTGGCCATACACAATCTATTGCCAGCAACAATATTTTTCTGGGACCAGTCATGTCACTATTTTTCACACTTGTTATTTCTGTGGAATATTTTTCTTTATAGAAAAACTTCTTAATTGGAAGCACTGCCCAGAAGCCACATTAAGTGTTGCCCAAACTTCCATTTTCTTACAGCCAGTCTGTTGAATGAGAGAAATATTCCCTCTGCTACTTGTATTGGCAAATGTTGACTGTAAATTTGTTTCTGAGGATCCCTATCAATACCAGTCAGTAAGAGAAACTAAGGCTATTATGGGTTTATACAAGCATATAAAACATGCATTATCAACCAATTAAAAACACTTAAGATTTTCCATCTGCATTATTATCTCTTTCTCCACTTCATTTATTGGTTTCTCAATGTAAATATTGAAGATCATAGCAAATCCTTGTCTCACTTCTGCTTCTTCCATATTATTGCCAAGTTTAATCACTGTTCCTTATACTCTGCATATTACTCTTTGTATGACACTCTCATGTTCTCTTTAGCCACATTAAGATATGGTATAACAGTCATTAATTTTTCTGAAAATGCTTTTTTTATTCAAAAATCCATTTTGTTTGACAGGTCAACCATAATTGAAAAAATGAAAGGGAAAATGCATTTTTTGTTGAATTAAGATTCAATAAAAAACGACTATTACTTAGGTATGCCACTTTTACATGTGTATCTATACTTTAAAAAATTTATTTTGCCAAATTTTGGAAAACATAAACAGAATATGGATGGAAGGACATTATCATTACAAAATTTAATTTTACTCTGAATTCTCTGTGTGCCCAACTCTTGAGTTAATCTTGAGATTTTAAATTTTTAGTATACCTAATGGAGATTTAGGCTAAGTTAATCTAAAACTTGCTGAGTCTTCCATAATCTCCTTGAAAATGATGTTTTCTGAACTAGAAGTTTTCAGATCTTGCTCTTTATTTCTTATAGCCTCATGGGTATAGCAAACTGCAAGGTAGGTTAAGTAATGTGCATGATAAATCAACTGGTAAGTGAAGAGTAAAATTCAGCAGCTTATGCATTAATTTAGCAATATGTATATTTATTTTCATCAATGGAAATATCACAACTCACAGAGCTGGTGGACTGCTCAATCCATAGATAAAGGAACTCAAATGAGGAGAGATCTTAAGTTGAGTTCACAAAGGTAAGTCCTGCTGGCTCATCCAACAGAAAGGTTTGAGTCTCCAAAATTTTTAAAAGATGTCAAAGCCAGTTCCTTTCTTGATCATCCTTTTGGTGATATATGACTATTCCCCATATCTTCTAATTCCTCAAGTATGTGGTTTGTACTAGAAGTAAGAGTAAAGTTGTCTCCTCTCCAGGTTTGACCTGGAGAGTATGGGTTTCAACAATTTTTCTCTGTGTTCCTGGTTTAGTCATTATTTCATAATAATAGTCATAATAAGAAACCATCTTCAATACATCTTTACTTCCTGGTTTTAACTACTCTCTCTTTGAATAAAGTTTTCTCGGGATACAACCCGGCTTATGTCCCGAGAAAACTTTATTCATTGTATTCGCCGGGAAAGAACCAGATCTTTCTACACTCTCTTTGATTTCCGATATCAAAACTCACCGCATAATACAGCCAGAATTCTAACTAAGATAAAGATTACTTTTGCGAGGGTGTGATATTTAATGATATACTAATTATATCCTTCGAAATTTCATGAAAATGGAAGCTCCAACCATTTTGGGAATTATAATAGCTTTGGGATTATTGCAGGAAAACAGTTAAAAAATTGTAAATGTTCAGTTTGGTGACGATTTCCCAAAAAACTCACAAAAATAATAATTTAATAATCCGAACTTCAATTACAACAGTAGCAATGTTTGATCAATAATTTCCCCGTATAATTTAAAAGTATAATAAAGAGCGCATTTCCATAAATTGACACCGATTATTAACTCAACAAAAGAAAAGCAGTATGCACTGCCAGAACATATAGTATGATGACAACACCTGCTGCTTATCTTTCCGCAGTAGCTCATTGCTCCATTGTGAGTTTACGGACTCTGCTATTTATGGATTACACCATCGAGCAGGATCATCAAATTGCAGTGAGAACATTGTCTAGTGATCACTGAGAGTAGCTGTGTCCAAATAGTTGTTTTATAGCCTACTCTTTCGTTATTTAAAGGAAAGCAGGAACTATTTGATAAGCTTTCCTCGCGATGTTCTGCGTTCTCGAGGGTATTCAAAAAGATATTTCGTCGCGGAAGTTATAAAACCTGAACAATTCAGATGCTGAGGTAAATTCTCTGCTGGCAGGTTCGTTTCTTCCTCTTATATTTGGTATTTACTATTGTTTTGCAGATGCATTCTTAATATGATCTCGATGATAGGCAATGTATGTGCATGATCCAACGTTAGTCGATTGTTATAAAGGATGAAATAGCAGACCTCTCTGCCATAATTTCGCCGAGAAAAGCATCTTCCACCTGACCTTGTTTGACGCAACAACGGAGATGTTTAAAATTGCTTGATCCTACACACAACGTTATGGAATTATATGGCAAAAGATCTCATTCAATAATTATTGTTGTGGTATTCCCATGCCTTTCAATGTTTCCTTCTGACAGCGGGATTTCACCCGATTGATAAAGAGGGAAAGTACACATATTTCGACGCTTCAATTGCTCTTGAGGGACATTACTCAATGAAAAGGTGCGTCAAGGGAGAATTTCCCACATTTTTTCGATTCAATAGCACTCTCTTCAACCTTGGAGAGGTACTTCCTCGATCTTTAAATAGAAATGTTTCCATAGTCTTATCGAGGCGTAATAGAGCGAGTGAAAACTTTGGAGATTATAGAAAGTTTTACAAGGTAAACTATTGGCAAAACAGGACTGAAGCTCCCGGATAGTAAAATGGGCAACGCGTTCGACTTCGGCGAAAGAGGTCCCGGGTTCGTTTCCCAGTGGGGGGCTCATGTGCGAAAATACCTTAGCTGACGTAGCACTGTTAATGATACTACTACTACGAGAGCTGTAGGTCGTGATCATAATAACCTTGGGGTGGATGCTGGCAGCCTGCACGTGGCCCACCCTGCATACAAGGTGTACTAATTATCTTGTAACTAATGCCAACACTTGGGACTGCACCCAGATCTATCGCAGTACCAAATCAAACGATAAATAAATAATCATAATCTTGTAACGTAGCTCATGATAAATTCCGTTGTTTTCATAAATCTTCCGGCGAATGGTTCTTTAGGTTTATGCAAATATTTTACCATTAACCATTGGTGTTTCTCGTTGGTTTGAGATCGTATAACGTAATTTATACATCATAAAGTATACAGTTTTACAATTAATGTAGTAATCTCATCACATCACGGATGGTTCAACCCGTACAAGCAGTCATCCCACTGTAAACATTTAATTCTCGTGTCGTTGTTGTGTATACCGACATGTGTGAAGTGATTTGAGATTTCTAAACATTTCATAAAATACTAATATGTACCACAAACAGGGGTTATAGAATTCTCCCACATTCTTGGAATTTCGCTTAGGTTCAAGTGACAAAGCTCCAGAAAAAGCTGATTAAGTTAGTTGCCGAAATTATTATTGGGACAATTTTGACAGATTTTAGTTTTTCAAACTTCTTTTATCTCTTCGGTCAGGAGTATATATTTCTGTATTCCTTATTTGTGTGTATATTTCCTGTGTTCAAAATGGTCTATTAGATGTGCCAATTTTTCTTGTTTTATACGAAGAGTTACATTTGGTCTGTTGTTTTGTCTCTTATATCTCCCAGCTTCATTCCGCCGGTTTCTTTTTGTAGTAAAAGGTTTCTTTTGTGCAGCTGTAGAGGCGAATTGTCCATTTTGTATCAAGACTTTAGACATTGTAGATTCGTCTTCCCTCAAGTAAAAATATTTTCTTAAATGTTCCATTTCCGATTGGTGTACATTTTTGATGTCCATGAAACTTCTTCCTCCATCTTTTCAAGGTAGCGTAAATATTTAAATTGCAGAATGTTGATTGTACTTCCTTTGCTTAGAAGTTCTCATGTGTATATTGAGAGAATTTAATGCCATATCTGATGGAAAGAGTAGGATAGTAGCGGTCATGCAAATGTGTTTATTGCTATTGCTTGTTGAGTTCTGTTTTCAAGATTTTTGTCGTTCTATTTTTAAAGTAGCATTTCATTTCTTCATTTATCTTCTTGTGAGCAGTTGCTGGATTCTGGATGAACCCTAGGCATTTGTAGTATTATTCTGTCATCATGGGATCTATTGCCTTTTCACTCTCTTTACTTTAAGGGTTGCATACCTTCATGATGATTTATTTTTCCTTTTATAATACACCGTATTTTACATTTTTCCAGCCCAAAACTCATTTGTGTATCACTGCTAAATACTTCAGTTGACTTGAAGGGCTTTTTTTTAGTACTGCACTTGAATTTGCATATAATTATATGTCATCCATATAAAAAAGGTGGTTGATTTGGAATTGACAGTAATTTCTAATTGTATATCCATTTGCAGATCTGTTTAGCATGTTCAAAAGAGAGAATTTAAACCATAAGGAATTTAAACAATCACATTGGAAAATATAATTTCTTAATTGAATGTCTTGACTATGGTAGATTTTATTCGTAGTTTTGAGTTTTAGGCTCGTTCTCCACATATATAATTCATTCATTGGATGTTTGTGAATTAGAGAAAAAAAGAGATTTCATCTTCCCTATCTCTTCGTAAAGGGAGCCAATAGTAACCGCCTCCCGTTATCGAGAGCCTGCATTCCCTAATGGAGAAATTTGCTCTGTTGCAACATTAGCATAAAAATATAAAGTAGTCAAAATCGTTTAAAATATTTCAGTATCGAGTGAAAGTAATGCCGGAAATAGCAGTGTGATTTATTTTGGGTTAATTAATAACACAATCGCAGAAAAAACAAAAATACTGCAATTCAAAGAAATTCTTTATTTTATTCCGGTTTTGTTTGAACGGCTACATTTAGCTCTCCATTGTAAGAAAGAAAAAAAATTAACATTAAATTCTGCTTCAAATCATTTTCTTTCCGTTCGTATTATTTCTCCATTAGGAAATGCACGCTCTCGATAACGGGAGGCGTTCCCTATTGGCTCCCTTTACGAAGAGAGAGAGGGAAGATGAGATTTTGTTTCTCTCTCGAATCCACAAGCATCCAGTGAATGAATTATAGTCAGTGGTGACAGTGAAGTAGAAAATATATTTTACAGGAACATATTAATTTATTCTTTAAATTCATAATGTGATTGATCAACTGCCAAATATTTATGCAGGGATTTCGGTGGAATGGTGATAANCATTTTCTTTCCGTTCGTATTATTAATTCTGTAAAGAAACGTTTCTGAGGCAATATAAAGTATCGGAGAGGTCGAGAATTAAAATAAAAACGCATTGAAGAAAGTAGTCGCCAGCTATTTTTTGTCTTATTTACTTTGGAAGAAACCTCAAGCGGGAAAGTTTCGGAGAAAATACTGAATTTATTTTCTGTGCATATACAAAATCTCTAAGTTTATAAATAACATAAGGAAAACATTTTTAATTCCGGGGGTAACGCATTACACGGCGCGGCCCGCGATCATTTCGCTGGAGATGCTTCGTGCGATTGGATGCCCTCTCGTATTTTTGTCAGCATTTCCGACGAAGAGAGCATTACTTCATTTGGTCATACTCCACTCTATGATGAAGCTGTTTTTTACCAGGCTGACGATTGGGGATGAATTCCTTAATTGCAGTGAATCTCATACAATGATCGCTAAAAAGGCAACCAAAATCTCTGCCACTTGTTTATTCGATATGTTTGCAATTTGAGTCTTCGAATAAAGAGGCATATTGTAATATACGCTACAAAGAATGAGGGAGACAAGTGACGAAAGGAAACTTCGCCAGGGGGCTAGAATCTGAAGAATATGGCCAAGAGATCAATTCCTTTGAGTCCAGGATTCGAACATTTTCACATTAATTCAGAAGAGACTACACATGATTAGTCAGTTATCGATGTCCTTATGAGTGCCATATTTTACAAATTTATACCGGAAAGCTAAATAAGACAGTTGCCCTCCTGCATTTTCTAAATTAAATTATTTCATACTATTTAAAATATTACAACGTCATAGTATGTCATCGTACTGCATAAAGGTCCTTTATGTCCATGATGGAGTGGACTTAAGGGGGATTTGATCGATTTTCTTTCCCACATTAGTCAATCATCCGATTTATTTATTTTACCTCACACTTTTTGCCAATTTCAAATCTTAATTATTATAAACATTAGTACCAACCTGAAGTTTTAAAGCAGTTTGCTTGTGTATCTCTCGATGAATCGCAATTATAATTCAGAACCTGCCTGCCTTCGACATCTCGCTGAGAGAAAAAAAACTGGCTTGACCAGGAGAAATTCATCTTTGAGGACAACTTGAGCGGCTTCGGTGCAATTAATAATCTTACGATTATATAAATAAGCCATTCACAGTCATTTGGAATGAGACTATTTCATGGTTAATATAATTGCTGGGGTTAGCGCTGAAAAATGGAAATATTACCTGAAAACTCAAATTAAAAGGGAAGGGCGGGCTTCAATGTAAACTGTCACTTCCATGAATTAATAGCGTTCAAGTTAAAATAAAAATGCACACCAATTGAGTTATTGGCAGGAATCCTTAAAAAATCAACGTAATTTTTCTAGTGCTTTTTTCTAGCACAAGAAAATATCCACCGTTTGATTATATCGGTATTATATTTAACAGTTTTCTACGGGTTGTTTCCTCCTCGGGTACACTTCGAAACAACTTTCTCGAGTTGGGATGAGAAGTCATTCTTTTACCTTCTCGTTTCTTAGAAATCTTCCCGAATACCACTAAACTTTCCATTTTCTCGTTCCAAGTAATAAATCTTTCGTTGCCTCGTTTCTCTCTTTTATTTGGCACCGAAGGAAGGTCAAAACACGACCTTTTGATCTCAAACGACATTTCCATTCCAAAGAGAGCTTGCATCTTCAATGGCATTCTGTATTGTGAACAATTTCCGTTAGACTGCGTACAGTACGTCATATGCAGGGGCGTAGCTAGGATTTTTCTATGGAGGGGTTTAGAGCAATGGAGTAAACACAAAACTGTATACTAATGTAATATAAAAAAACGGGACAGATTTATATATACGTTTATAGGTACCTTGGGAGTCATTAGCAGCGTGTGCAACCCTAAATATCTAAATTTTCCCATTTTCGATCTTGTTTTTCCATATTTCGATGAATGAGCATCTCGTAGCACGATGCAGTTATTCTTGGATCGATTACGCAACTTTTATTAACATTAAGGCTCAGGAAGGAAACAGTTCATAGCAGATTTTCCCCAAAGAGGTTTGAAAAAGATGAGTTAATGAACGCCTAAGCAAAAGAAGATTGCTTCGCTAAACTGCTGCAATAGAAAATATTGAAAATGGAATCATGCAAAAGAAACTAATAATATCTATCCTGCAAACTATCTTTTGGTGAATGAACCATGACTGCTTCGCTCATCGATTATTGTCACGCATCCAAGTAGAATGTAGAGTAAATAATAACGAAATTGTCATTTGCTGCATTGGCAGTCTGTTGTTTTCCTGAGAATCTAATGAGTCGTGATTAGTATGCGCTTATCAATTTTTACATCCCATTGTTTCTTAAAGAGCAGTTTAGCTGATCTGAGTGTATACTTGAATGTTCGCCTAAAGCTAGAGAACTAGTTGTTCTCTAATGTTAAATAATAACGACATTTCATGTTTAATTTGCTACACTAGCTATCTATTTTATTTCCTGATAGTCGATTGAATCGCAAACAGTATGGAATTATCAATTTTTACTTCCCATTGTCTCTTATTGGGCAGTTAATCAGTTTCTTGGGTAGTTGAAATATTGATAGTGTGGGTGTGTAAAAGTGAATGTTCGCCTAAAACTAGAGAACCAGTTGTTGTAAAGTATGCAATTTGCACATTTTTAAGAACCGGCGACATACAGATTCCTTTCCGTGTATTTATTGGTCTCAGGTTCGATCCCATGCGAGTCAATGCGTTCCCATAAAATATTCACGTAAATCTTTTTTCGAGTTCTATTTCTATAGCAAAATAAAAAAAGAATCATCGTAAGACCTTGAAGAATTTTCATATGGAAATAATTTTAAAGATTCATATGCTTATGGTCGATTGTAGATTTCGGCACGTTAAAATATTATTTTATAAAGTATTTTTACATTTATTCCTTCAGGAGATATGTGAATTACGTAAAGATCGAATTTATTCTATTTGTATGATACATATCGCATTCTGGTATAAATATGATATACATTAAATTTGCAACCTTTGAATACGATGGCGGGGAGAAACTCAATATTGGTTTCGTCCGTTGCAGCTTCATTTAGTTCTTTAAACGTCGCGGAAAAGACTGAAATCGTGAACTACTTACAAATTTTCCTCCTTGCCTAATGATTTCGTAAATACTACACAATAATCAATACTTGGATGACTTAAAATTAACTTTAGTAAAGAATTCTTACTTTATTGTGTACTACAGATTTATGGCATGTCTGATCTTTTATTTTGAAGGGAAGATTGTTTACATTTACTGCGGGGTTAGGAATCCTCTAATTTTTGTTTTCTCTTCCTCTATTTTGTTTTAATTTTCCTGAATAAAAAGTTAAGTCAAATCAGTGGTGAGCCTTACGAATGGATTGAAAGATTCATTACCAAAAAAGTATTGGTGTAAAAATGTCCATCAGAATATTTTAATTATAA
>KZ308748.1:1185505-1196299 GCA_000376725.2 Ladona fulva
GAAATTGAGTTCTGACAGCAAATTGAAGGAAATTTCAATCATATTCTGCAGAAATCGGGAATTTTTCTCGGAAAAGTAATGATTTTCATCGAATTCACCGAGGAAAATGATTTTTAGTTTCTGTAAACAAATGTATATTTTGCGGTTCTGAGCAGCGAATTGAGGGAAATTTGAATCTTATTTTCTAGAAATCGAGTCTTTCTCCCGAAAAAAGTAAAGATTTTTACTTGTTTCCCATCGAGATTGCCCAGGAAATCGATTTTTACTTTCAAAAATAAATGTAGATTTGGCGGTTCTCATTAGCGACTTGAGTCAAATATATATACAGTGAAACCCCTCTACAAGGGACAGTCTCGGGACCTTGGTGATCGTCCGTTGCTGAGGGGTGTCCGCTTAAGAGGGGCGTTTTTAAACTCTAATATAACTTAAAGAAATGTATTTCCTAGATAAGTGAGCAATATCAATATAATTACAAATAAACTTGATCACTTGATGTAATTTACATGTAAAAGTCTTAAACTAAAACACAAAATGTTATTAAATAGTAGATGAATGTTGGTAATTTGCATAAAAATTATAATTCAGGCTTATGATTTACATTTTATTCTCGAGAATCAAATTTATTCCTTCTAAAATATGAAGGGATCTCAGTCTGTTTCTTCTCTTTCGAAATTACAGTTTGTTGTTCATGATGGATTATGGCATCGAATATGATACAGCCTATGATGTCCTGCTTCCTATCATAAAAGTCTTTTAAATTTTTCAGATTATCTAGGCCTTCACAATAGTTTTAATGCTGTTGGCAGCTGAAATGTAAGGATACAGATTCCTTTCCGTGTATTTATTGGTCTCAGGTTCGATCCCATGCGAGTCAATGCGTTCCCATAACATATTCATGTAAGCTTCATATTAATCTTTTTTCGAGCTCTATTTCTATAGCAAAATGAAAAAGAATCGTCTTACAAATCTAGAAACAATTTTCGTGAGAAAGACATTTTATACATTATATTTTTATCGTCGATTAAGGATTTCGACTTCAGATCCTGAGAACTGGGATTTGAGAATTTTCGTTTTTGATAATATGTCCCATTGAGCTAAGTCAAGNCCCCCCCGAGTGTTAAGTTGAAAGTTTCCTTCCAATGGTATTTACCGAAATCGTTTCCATCGAGACTGAGGTTTACTGAGTGTCTTAAACGCCTCTGCTAAATTTCCATCTGTTAATGTTCCATTTTCTGATTAATTCTCGTTTGCTATTTCAAACACTCAATTTCTGACTGTTACTTCTTCCATCAACACTCTGTTTTGCATGTATTTATAGAAGAAACGCCCTTCGAGAAATCCAAAAGAGCGCTGAGAATGAAACAAGTCGACCGAAACTGTTCGCCTTTTCTTAAATTGCTTTGGTTCGATGACTTAAAGCCAAAAGCAGAGAGCTATCTGTCTGGTGCGAACAAAATTTTCCGCCCCTTAAAATTAAATACCAAACCCATACACCTCCTGATTTGCAGGTAAAAAAATGTTTCGTAAGCCTTTGAAAAACCACTGTTTTCGCTCCCGGCTTACATTGGTCATAAAACATCAGTAAAAATTAATTCAGCATATTCCGTATTCTGACGTAGTGAATGGTATTTATGAGTTAATAGTTCACATAACTTTTGACTAACATTTTCTTAGCAGCAGCAGTCTCCGGAAGCCCGGAATCAATTCCCATTCTTCGATAAAATCCACTGCACAAATATTCCTTTCTCATTTTGAATTATCCATAACTCATTCCTCTAAATGTTTGCAAATCTTTAATGTCACGTTATAATCTTCCCTAGATAAGTCGTGTGTATTATACAGGAAGCAACAAATAATGGTTGTCTACGCTTCATTAGATTCCGCCGCACCCAAAGGCTCTGCTGAAGGTTGACTGTGAGGCAGTGGCTACACCATATCCAATCAGTGAATGATTGGAGTTGTGTCGTCTGTAAATAATTTATTTTATTTATCGCTTTTCAGCGGTATTCTATACCAATAGAATATATATTTATTTATGGAGTATTATAGAGGATAATTTCCCACCTGCCTAATCATAGAGTATTATTTAGAAGTATATGCAGTAGACTATTTATAGAGTATAATTTTGTAGAATGTAGAGTAAATATAGTTTAACCCCCTGCCATGCTCCATTGGCGGCATAAATCTAAAATCTAGAGCAGTCGGATATAACCTGATATTTGCAGGAAAGTCATGATTGGAACTGAGTTAATAGGATCTTAAACCTAGAGATCTCATTAGTCCCCGACTTCTTAAATATCTTCACTCGACTGTCGATGAAAGTTAACAACATTTGCATAAAAGGGATATTAAATCGATCATTGCCTTCGAGTGTTTGATGAACAAATTGACGAACCGGAAATAGTTTGCAATTTGCTTTGTCCCGAAAATAATTTCATTTAAATATTTTATTATAATGAAATGGAAGATGTGAGATACATTTTGATGAAGAATCCGCAGCTCTGCGATCACTTGAGATACTTCATAGATCACTGGCCTTGTGAGAGTGAAAACAGCAATGAAGGGCTTGCTAATAAAAATCCCTGAGTATACTAAAATATATGTATTATTTTCAGTTTAAATTTACTGTTTTTATATGTGATTTGTTTAGTTGAATTACGATTTAAACAGTTTGTGACAGTCGAAATTAGGCTTTTCAAAATTCTTATACTTTCTTCTACAAGGAATAGACGGCACTTCAATCAACTACTATCGATAATATCTGATATTTTTCACTTCAATTTCAGTTCCTTAGCTCAATGAGATAACTTAGCTCAATGAGCACAAATCTAATTATTCATTCATCATGAATGAGAAATTAACCCAAAACTTTTGGTTTAACCCTTAACAAACAAAGGGGGATCCCAGGAGGACCCCAGAATTACATTTTTAGTGCTGTAACTTTAACAACTATTGTTTCTTGACTTTTATATGTGTCCCAAATCAGTTTAGGGTTTACAAAATATAGTTAGTCTTTTATAAAATTCTTTCATGGAAGCATAAATAAATGAAAACTCCCTTATAGTCCCGGCAGGACCAAGGCCGGTATGCTACTTTACTAGTCCCGCTTGATCTGCCTCGTCGTAGCTTTTTCTTAAATATACGCTTTGATCGAGCTTGAGTTTTTAAAAAGAAAAAATAGAGCGAAATCTAGACGAAATCTATTGCAAGATTTTTAATGTTAAATGTGTTTGTACGAGTTTTTTCGAAGTTGGTAAAAGGATATAGGTAATATTTGGTTTACTTTTAGTACTATTAGAATAAACAAACAAAATATTGTTGAACGAAGTATGCTTGGATTTATACATTTCAGAAACCAAATAAATCTATTTTAAGTAATCTTCAGCAACAAACCATTAAGAAATAAAAGAAAAACATCAGGGCCTCCGAAGACTCCAGCTTGGTAAATAACGTTGACAACCTAGGTCTGGTATGTTAAGGGTTAATTGTTACAATGTTATTAAGTGTTGGAAAAACGCACGACTATTTTCCATATCTTCGCAACTAATAGATGATCGGTACGTAATGTTCCTGGCTCAAACTCTTTCTTGCCGATTACGGGTAAAACATCATTCTTTCTTCGTTATAATATCCGGAAGAAAGTAAACTTTCCTCATAGTCATTGCACGGATTGGATTTATATCTAAATAAACCGCAAGCATAGAGAGTGATTTTTTATCTTTTCTTTCAACCTCCTCTTCAGGAAAACACGCCAAATTTCCAGTTAATAAGGGAGAGTGCTCACGAAATTTGAAAATATTTGCCTTCGAGCAATTTTGAAGAGTTTCATTTTTTCGAGGAGTTTATCGCTGTAATTAATCTGAAGGGGCACGACACGATAGATGGATAGATAGACCCTTAATTGGCGAGGTTAGGCCCATTTGGGCCTCTCTTCCACCCAAGCTCGTATGTCAATGTGATATGTACTAAATATGATTATTAACCTAAAGAAAGAGTGCGGTGTGGGAAAAAATCATTGCAACTGAAGGTTGACAAAGAAAAAACCCACGTTGCGGAAAAATCTCACAGAGAAGGGGGGTGAAAAAACCGCGAAAACACAGTAATTACAGATAAAGAATATCTATCCTTATAATACGAGTGGATCTGTAAGGGAACCGTTTCTGCACGTTAAATAAAATTTCAAAAAAGTGGTAGAGGTGGTAATTAGAAGTGATTCTGAGTCCAAAAAACCTATTAAAAGAATATATGTCTGTCTGTCATCGCATCACGCAAAAACTATCCAACCGATTTTCATGAAATTTGACAGGGTGATAATGTATGTCCTGATTTGACACATAGGCTACTTTTTATCCCCATATCTTATATCTTTCGATGGCTAAATGGACCATTATTTTTCTAATGACGTCTTAGGCGGAGGTGATAAAGTGGTGGGGAAAAGAGGGGAGGGGAAACTTTATTTTCCCCTAAAACTATATAACTCATCGTTTTCCAGCTTTCAAGATTGCTACATTATTACATCTCTTCCCCGCACAGATCATAGGCTACTTATTGTGTGCCTTTTAGTCCTCAGTTCGATCCTAGATGAGGAAACTGTTTCCCGTAAGAAATACATGCAAAGTTCATTTTTTGCTCGCAGGCTTCATTTCTTTTGGAAATTTATATCAGAAGGAATAGCCGTACGAAATCGAGACAAGCACCAAAAGAAGGGAAATTGAATGAAAATTCTTTTTTTGGCCGTGGAACATTGATTTTGGTTGGAAATTGCGAGGATTTTGATGAAGTAGACGAACATTTGGTGATATTTTGTAAACAACGACGACTGATTCCATTGTTGAATCCGAGATCATTCATTTTAATTCACTTTTATCGCTTGCAGGGTTTGTTTCTTTTGCAAAATTAAATAAGAAAGAATGGTCGCATGAAATCGAGACAGGTACCAAGAGAATGGAAGTTAAATGAAGATTCTTATTTAGGCCATCGAATGTTGCATACTGTTCATAATTGTGAGAATTTCTATCAAATAAACGAAACTGTTCTAAAATTTTGAGGTTGTAAACAAATCGTTCCCCCGACGACCAATTCTATTGTTGAATCCGAACTTATGAATTTTTCTTACACGAATACGTTGGGAATTGAGGTCTATACAAAATGCACAGTAAGTAATAATGATAGACAACAGGTATGTGAAGAGGAAGACATTTTATGAGATTTTGGCATTTGTAGTTTCAAAGAATTTGCATTGACGAATCGCAATCAAAGTGTATGCGACCATTTAGGAGAGTTTTATTATTCTGCTCATTTTTGTCAATGGCATTTCAGAATGATGAAAGATCTAAATATATTTTTCGTTGAGTAAATCTACATCCTCCCCTGCAAGCCGCCTTTCGACTGATGGCAGGGAGTGCGTGAACCACGACTCTGCTTTGATCATTGTCTCATTTCATAGAATAATGTAGAGCACATAATAACGAAATTTCATGTTTCATTCGCTCCATTGCCTATCTATTCTATATCCTGAGAGTCGAGTGAGTCGCTATTAGTATGCAGTTATCAATTTTTACTTCCCATTGTTTCTTAATGACCGTTGAGCTATTCTGAGGTGAGTAGGGGAGATTTGGCGACTCTAGCACACTTTACCTCACTCCTCATCTGTGTGCCAGGATTTCTATGGCGACTCTAGCACACTTTACCTTATTCCTCATCTACCTCAAGCCCCCCTGACCTCAATCCTCATCTATCTCAAGCCCCACCACCCCCACTCCTCATCGACCTCAAACCCCATTAACCCCCACTCCCCATCAACGAAATTCGCCCAAAATTAGACCTCTAGGACCCGATTTTTCGACCTTAGGACAGTCGGACGTAATTTAATAGCGCAGCGATTTTATAATGTGCGAGTTAGCGTAATTTTACCGAATCTAGCGCAGTTTGATCTTTAAGCGTTATTCAACCAATTAATCGCCGTCCCAGGCCTTCCACATTCCTTAAGTGTGCAAGGCGAGTATATTTCTGGCGTAGTGCCGAAGGTCTTCCACATTCCATCCTCCTAAATGTGATTGCGATGTTTGTATGTGATACGAGTCTAAACGTGTATATAAGACGGAATATCTCAGTTTAGATAATAGCAAATGGGTGGTATGTTGTAAAGAAAACATGAGACTATAGAGTAATTAATCATACTATATGTTTCTTTTTATTACAGAGTCTAAGTAACATGTCCTCCATTCGAGAAATTCTATCTAATTTCGATTACGGTCGATACAAGAAGGAGGTGGACATAGAAGTACAGTAACATTCATAAAAAGATTGTTTCCAATAATGAAAAAAATCGAGGATTTGTCAACGTATGAGAAAATGATAGATTCGCTTGATAAGTTTAAAAACAGACAATTTTGCACATACTGCGAAATTTATTATAGTACGAAAGAGGCGATTCAACATGAAAATACGAATGCACATAGAACAAATGTGGTTAATTAACTAGGGAGGGGATTTGTGGAAATCGAATGGACCATTCAATTGCGACTTAAGACATTCTGGATTACGAGTGATGAACTAGCAATTGACATGGTATCATTTCTAGAAAAAATAAAAAAAATAAGCTTGTTGAGGAAATTAATAATCAAGTCTTACATTACAATGCGATTAAATTCAATCTGATGCTAATAGCCAAATTTCGAAAAGGGGAGAGCGAACAATTAGATGCTTCTTTTAATACAGAAAATAAAAGAGCTTTACGTGTTGATAATACAGTTTTAGTTGTAGAAGAATCATACGCAAAACTTTTGAAGGAGAAATCGGAATTCCAAGCTAAGGGATCTGGATGGGCATTAGCTAAAGTTATAGGTTTAGAATTACGTATAAATAAGTACACACCGCTAAGAGGTTCGACCTACATTGAGCCCCCAGCGAAAATTAAAAACAGAGAAGCTATTGTAAATGTAAAAAACAACGATCGGTTCTGTTTCAGATATGCAATCTGGGCAAAGAATATTAATAAAGACCCCCAACGAGTTTCGAAATATAGAACTAATGAATTCGACAATGGATACAGATTGGATTGCATTAATTATCCTGTAGGACTGCATGAAATTTCCAAATTCGGGAGAGTGAATAACATTTCTATTAACGTTTTTGGACTAGACGAAAAAAAACGTTTACCCAATCAAGACTGTAGACACCGAACTATCCGACCATCGCGACTTATTATACATTACCAATGATGACACGGCTCACTATTGCTGGATTAACGACTTTCAGAGATTAATCCATCATCAGATAACGAAAAATCGTTATAGAATTTTCATTTGCAAACGATGCTTTGCGCACTATCAGAAAGAGGAAAAATTGGAAGCACACAAAGTATTGTGTAAGGATTCTGGCGGACCAAGTAAAATCGTCTTGCCTGATGGGGATAACAATATATTAAAATTTACAAAACTAGGTCATTCATTACGAGTTCCATACGCGATATACGCAGATTTTGAAAGCATTCTGCTAAAAATCGAAGGTTGCGAGCCAAATCCCGCGCATTGCTATAGCAGGGCTTATGAAAAGCATGAGGCATATAGCTTCTGTTATGTAATGGTCACACCGGAGTAAAACGCTAATGTATGATTTTCACTATAAGATGATGTTACCGAAATATGGAGAAAGGTTATCTCTGGCGTACACCGATACCGATAGCTTTATTTATTGCATTAAAACCGAAAACATATACTTATGTTAAAAAATTTAGACACGTTTGACACTTCAAATTATCCCCAAGATCATCCATGCTACTCTGTTCGAAACAAAAAGGTTATTGGTAAGTTCAAAGACGAGTGCGATGGGAAATTAATGACACATTTTGTCGGTTTAAGAAGCAAACTCTATTCATATAAAGTTAAGGGTGAAAAAGAGAAAAAAAAGAAAGCTAAAGGAATAACTACAAAAAAGTACATAGAGTGACAGAATTTAGTCAATCACCTTGGTTAAAATCGTACATTGATCTAAACACCGATCGAAGAAAAGTTGCGAGTAACGATTTCGAAAAGGATTTCTATAAATTGGTGAATAACGCCGTATTTGGGAAAACTATGGAAAATGTGCGAAAAAGAATAAATTTAGAGTTGGTTTCCGATGAAAAAAGACTCGATAAATTAATTAATATGTCTACATTCCTCGATATTCATAATTTGATTTAGACGCAGGGGAAGATAATTAAATCTTTCCTTTAATTTAGCCTCAAAAACTCTCTGGAGATGTGAGCTGCTGAGTAATGGTGAAGACCGTCATTAAATGTTATTCATAGGCGTCATAGGGCGTTATTTGGGTAATTTGACTGCTTTCACCGACCCTCATTGCTTCTTGGATCAGTGAGGAATCCTCATTGCCTGGTTTACCTCAATCCCCCTTCAGGGCTTGAGGGTTTAAGGATCTAATCATCCTTCTGGTTGATAACTTTCCAGAAAGAGAGGCAAAGATTATAAACATTCGACTTCGATTTTCGAAATTAGGATCTTCACACACACACACACTTTGGTTTAGAGAGTTATCAACTTATGAGAAAATTAATTCCGCGCCATTGGTCGATACTCTCGATACATACACATAGAGGATTTTCAACTTATGTATCTCATCTCCATCTTCAATCTCTCAAAATAAACTTATTTTGAAAAAATCACGTGATTGAGATAACCCAGATCCCCCTCTAACCTAAGTAAACAAAGTTATGATGTAATTCACGACTTTTAAGCGAAAGTATGAGCCAATCCCTTCTCCCTTATGAAGAATGAATGTTCCCCACACGCATTTGTAACTTAACTAAGGATAGGTTTCACTTGATGGAAATAAGAACATTTGAAATTGTTTTTATATATTTATTAACAAATTTTATTTTTTATACACCAATTAACCAGTTTATGACAGTTTTTTCGCGCACACTGAAGATTACCATTGAAATGTGCTTCTATCAAACAGCACTCATTTTTGTCAATTTTTTTAAGGATGGACATCCATACATTTCCAAATTCACTACACATATATTTGCAGGTAATAACTTGTTTAGGAATGCAGTCTTTTCCAACCCCTTTGTAAATAGCTTAGTAAAGTGACTGGTGTACTGTCTCAAAATGCTTTCCAATTGTGAGTATTCAGAATATTCACTTAACCCATGATAATTATTTTTTAACCATGAAGCATCTTTTGTGTATAATGAACTCGCTGGTAATTGAAAGAGCCAAGTATTGCAACACTTGCTATGAACGTTAATTATTACCAATTCTTTGACAATGTATCCATTAGCTCCGGAAAAGCCTTGAAAGGTAATGATATATATTGGTTTTCTTTGTCGAAATGCCTAGGTAACCGATTTTTTTTCTATAATACATATGTAAATTTTGGGGTTATGAGCTGTCAATTCAGGTAAATTCAACCTTTTTTGCAATAAATCGAGTCTTTCACATTTCTAGTTTCTATAAATAATTCAACATTTTGTGATTCAGAGCAGCGAACTGAGGCAAATATCTATTTTATTTTGTGATAATCTAGTCTTTTCTCCGAAAAAGTTAAGATTTTTATTGTTTTTTTAATTGACGTTACCAAGGAAACCGATATTTTTTCTATAAACATCTGAAGATTTTGTGGTTCTGAGCATGAAATTCAGACAAATCCAATCTTTTTTGGAAGAAATCGAGTCTTTCTCCCGAGAAGATTTNGGATACCTCATTGCCTGGTTTGCCTCAATCCCCCTTCAGGGCTTGAGGGTTTAAGGATCTAATCACCCTTCTGGTTGATAACTTTCCAGAAAGAGGGGCAAAGATTATAAACATTCGACTTCGATTTTCGAAATTAGGATCTCCACACACACACACACACACTTTGGTTTAGAGAGTTATCAACTTACGAGAAAATTAATTCCGCGCCATTGGTTGATACTCTCGATACATACACATAGAGGATTTTCAACTTATGTATCTCATCTCCATCTTCAATCTCTCAAAATAAACTTATTTTGAAAAAATCACGTGATTGAGATAACCCAGATCCCCCCCTAACCTAAGTAAACAAAGTTATGATGTAATTCATGACTTTTAAGCGAAAGTATGAGCCAATCCCTTCTCCCTTATGAAGAATGAATGTTCCCCACACGCATTTGTAACTTAACTAAGAATAGGTTTCACTTGATGGAAATAAGAACATTTGAAATTGTTTTTATATATTTATTAACAAATTTTATTTTTTATACACCAATTAACCAGTTTATGACAGTTTTTTCGCGCACACTGAAGATTACCATTGAAATGTGCTTCTATCAAACAGCACTCATTTTTGTCAATTTTTTTAAGGATGGACATCCATACATTTCCAAATTAACTACACATATATTTACAGGTAATAACTTGTTTAGGAATGCAGTCTTTTCCAACCCCTTTGTAAATAGCTTAGTAAAGTGACTGGTGTACTGTCTCAAAATGCTTTCCAATTGTGAGTGTTCAATATCCCCAGAATATTCATTTAACCCATGATAATTATTTTTTTAACCACGAAGCATCTTTTGTGTATAATGAAATCACTGTTAATTGAAAGAGCCAAGTATTGCAACACTTGCTATGAACGTTAATTATTACCAATTCTTTAACAATGTATCCATTAGCTCCAGAAAAGCCTTGAAAGGTAATGATATATATTGGTTTTCTTTATCGAAATGCCTAGGTAACTGATTTTTTTCTATAATACATATGTAGATTTTGGGGTTATGAGCTGTCAATTCAGGTAAATTCAACCTTTTTTAGAATAAATAGAGTCTTTCAC
>KZ308748.1:1214182-1226680 GCA_000376725.2 Ladona fulva
GTAAAGAAAACAAAAAATTACAAGTTAAATCACTTTACACAATAAAGACAAAAATCTGTAAATAATTATTAAAGATGAGTGAAAAAAGGAACAAAATTTAAGACTAAAAACCGACCTAAAGTATTAATCGAAGAATTTACCGAGATATGACAAAGAGGGATAATTGCAGCGAAACGAGCTCCTAAGCAGTCTTCGGATTCGTGAGAGCGATGCACAGCTGAAATGCAACGCTGCGCGGATTTTCAACTCCCCTGAAACACAGTGGACGGAGCACATATCACGACTTACCACTGTGTTTGTTTTTAGTAAAGTGACAGTTGCGTACCGTTTGTTGGTTTGCGAAAATTAAAAACTAACATAGTACAACAAAAGACACGCAAATGAAAAATTTAACAAAGTGGAAAATTATGTATTTAAGCTTTTCCCCGTCTTTCAAGCCTTGAAATACAGCGAGTTAATAACACAATCTTGATTGTCTGGTTGACTCGTTGAGTCGCAAATTATTTTCAATTTCAGGAGTCAAATACAACATTTGCATTCTATCGGTTAAACCCTCATTTCAATGAAGAAAGCAATTTTTTGATCAGATTTCCGCTATTTCTCCGCAGAGATGTACGTGAGAGACGTGAGGTCCAAGTCCACCAACGCCGAGGCAACTCCAACAATATTAAAAGAGAAGGCAGCGGTTGCTCTCGTGAACGGCAACAATGCTCTAGGCCCAGTGGTCGGTAACTTCTGCATGGATCTTGCTATGAAGAAAGCAAAAGAAACCGGAGTGGGTTGGGTGTCTGCACGAGGTGAGATTGCCTTCTTATGGAACTCGTCTACTATAATTTTTCTTAGACCGTAATTAATACACGTAGCCCATAATTATCCGAAATTGCTCTCTGAGCATTCAACATCGACACCTCTTAAATATGTACTTCATATAAGTAAAGATTTTTTCATTAATAACTTCATAATTAATGATAATGCTAAAAGATAATTATTCACATACAAATCCTTAGTAACTTCAAGGAGACCATAAATAACTTCAAGGAGGTTCTCAACTAACGTCAGCTTTCTGAAACTGCCTCCCGTTTATCTTTTATATTGGTATAAGAGATAAATGGGAGGCAGTTTCAGGAAGCTGATGTTAGCTGAGAACCTCCTTGAAGTTACTTGGGATTAATTATTTAAAATTACATGAAAAAACAAATGGAAACAATTTATAAGAAGGAGAGGGAAGAAGGATGGGCGTGATGCACATGTATACGAATAGACAGAGAGAGTAATGGGTATAAGTCACTTGTATCTTTGAGTCGATGACGAATAGTTAATCCGTTATAGATGTTTCTAATGGTGTGAGGAAGTTGGGAAGTGAGGGTAGTTGGTGAGAGGAAGTTAGGGTTTCCTGGGGGGATATTCTGTAACCGAAACGAAAATCGGCCATTCCTCGGTAACTTCTCGGTGTGACGTCAAAAATGAGCGGAGAAGATATCGGTGAGATTCTGTATTCTTCGATTCGGTACAACGGCCATTTTAATTCGGCCACTTCTACCGAGACGAAAAACCTCTCAATACCTCAGTGATTTCTTCGATTAGCCCTCGTAACACCGCAGCAATTGAATACTTATTTCCATTTACGTCGGAATTGTGTCAATTTAATGCTCGTAATTAGTAAATAACTTTTCTGCAAGTAGGTGTGGATCATATACTGCCTGTACTTCTAATTATTACCTTTATAAAAGTATAAAAGTCCTACGAAGTCTTAATTTTGCTGCAGAAAGTATGAAACTGTTGAATTGTATTTTTTTCACTATTTATGATAGTCTCTTGGTACTTACTAAATGATTAGATTAAACTAATATGATTCTTTTATAAACAATCGATGTTGGTGGTGTTTTCTCGCTTTGGTAGCGCATTATTTAACATGATTTATCCCCATTCATGAGTTGACCAGTAAATTATTACAATAACTTAAGGTACGCAGGATGTAACAAATGTGGCAAAAAGAAAACTGTTGAGCTCCTAGACAGAAAAACATCTCATCCATTCTTTTCCAATTATATTTTATCACACGTTTATTATTTAAATGACATACTTCTTTGTCAAAATAGTTGTGCATAAATATTCTCAAAATAACTTCCGTGACATGATAAACTTCTTATAGAGGTGGTACCGTTCGTTTTTTCCGCAATATTGAAATAGTGCACTTTTGCCATCAAATATATAACAGCATGCACGCAGACAAATACAATCGCAATCATTTTCCTATAATACATTCTTTACCACTATTTCCAATAGGCAACAACAAATATGCCGCTAACCTAAGATACCGATATACTAAACTCGATGTTTTCTGCTAGTGGTAAAAGGCGAGTTCCAATCCTCACATGTTTCTTCGCTCACCGTTGGTGGAGATGAAGCACGTGACCTCTAAAATGGGATATCTTCGGAAATTTTCTCCTTCCACCAGCTGGGCAGCACTCCTATCGAAATCGCCACCGAGAATCGTACTGATTACCGTGATTATACCGTCTCTTTCCGATTATAAGTCTCTTTCCGATTATAAGTCTCTTTCGGTAAATTCTCTCGGTACGCCCTCGTTTCGGTAAGGAAAACATCATCAATTCCGGGCCGATATTGAAAAGTTACAGAATACCCCCCTTACCTCATCGCCCTTTCCTATCTTGATTCACCAACTAAAGTTAATGTTAAAACTATAGAATATAGCTTTAACGTTAACTTTAGTTGTGAGACGCGCTCAAGTATCACGCGCTTATATGTCACGCGTTCAATAGTCGCGGAACTTATATTTATACCTTAATTTAGAACCTTAATCTGTAGTTACTGTTTTCTTTCTCAAGTTCAAAAATTCAATGTGTCATGTTCTACAACATTTGCCAATTTGTATGACTTTTTTATAATAATCATACCTCTTATGTTCGCCGGCGTAGTTTTTGTGTCATATTCGAAAAAAAAATGTTATAACATAGGAATCCCGTTATCAATAAATGCGAATCTTGGCTTTTTTAGACCTAAAAACTCAATTGCAAAAACACGACGCAACACAATTTTATCCTGAAGTGCACGTAAGTAGTCACTGTGAGGGATCCAATATTTTTAGTATCAATATTGTTGTTAAATAGCTTTTAATTTTAAACAGATATTTAGCGTAAGATTTATTTATTGTCTGAAATAAAATTTAACTCAAAATTAATTATACCTCCTCCTCCTCCAAAATAAATTTATACCTCCTCACTCATATCATTATCCCCGACCGGTATTTTCGAGATTACCTTCATCACTGATTCTGCATTAAGTTATCAATCGATCGTGAATTTATAATGAAAATCTATGGGTCTCTGTCAATTGGAAAATTAAGAATAAGTCACACTCCTCCTAAATACGATTGTTCAAAACAATCTGTTCATTCTCACGGTATGAAATGTTTCCTTTACAATTATGGTGTAAGAACGTTAAAGAAAATGTAAAAGGATGAGATAAAACACAAATTTCACTTTATTCAAGTATTTCATTTCATTTCTGTGTCGTATTCTAAATTATCCGTAACTCTTAACTCTATCAACTCTTTACACACGATATGATAATGATGCATATCATTATCATATCGTGAATATAGTGATGAAGGGCAATTTATTTCGTAATACGAAATTTTGGCAAATTGAACGATGCAATGCGATTAAATGATTGGGATAGGCAAACACCCTGCCGATATTGACTTTTGCGCTGGAACCAGTCGCGAATTGTTTCACTAAATAGATATTGTTAGTTTCCTGAATTCAGGAGTTTCGTTTTCTCGGTGAGAATTGGTTTCATTTAGACAATTTCGAATAATTATATTTTCATCTGTCATTCCTCAAAATCAGATATGAATTTATTGAAAATTGTTTTGATATTGTTAAATATTAAACTGGAATGTGTTCAGTATAATACTATAGAGTAAATGTTTATCAACATATATTCTACTTTATAGAAGGCTTACTGAAAGCCTTTTCTTTCACGTTCCATAACATATCACTTCCTTAATATCATCTTACGCCTTTTACTTTAGTCTTGCCCAGAGTCTTTTCCATTGGATCAGTTATTTTCCTTACCAATTCCTCTCCTCTCCTTACATGATCCACCCATTTCCTTTTCCATTGCTTAAATACTTATTTAAAAAAGTAATGAATCTTCTATTTAAAAGACCTCCACCGCCATGTGCATCACCTCCGTGTTTGTTCCTCAAATAGTACCGTATATAATAGTAGTATAGTATAGTAATAGTATAAGGGTATAAAATTACACATTACATGAAAATCTTCAACATTAAACGTAAACATCTGCGTCTGGCTCTTCTTAAGTATATTGAGTTTTTAAATTACATGTAGTACTGTGAATCATACGAAGATTAGTAATCTATTCTCCTCAATATTTGTTCAAAATTACTCCTCTTTGATTTCTCTTCGTAGTATTAATAATTACAATGCTAGACTCAGTTTATAAAGGTATAATGTAGCCATATACCTTGAACATAGGTACACGCGTTTTTAAAATAGCTGGTAACATTTCCAATCCAAGACTTAATAAAAATTTTATAAGATGGTCGTTCAATAAGTCCTTAGAAAATCTTAGAGATGGCGCTCGTAGTATCATAAATGTTTGGTTTTTAGTAAGTATGATTAGTTTTTATATAGCTCAGTTACATCCATCTCATTGTTTCATTTTAATTGTCGATTGAAGCAAAAAAACTTTTGTTTATTTAGAAAAATGGAAAAAAGTGAGTTTCGAGCGACTTCGACTCCGACGGTCAGTTCTGAAATTGTTTCAAAGTAAAAATTCGAGCATTGGTATTTCCTCTCCCGAATCCCGCCTGGTAATCTTCTATAATTCCCTGTGAATATTTTGCTAACTTTTTGGTTATGATTTCGATATTTAATAAGAAGAATTTATTAATGAAATTTCTCTTTAGTTATTACTGTCCTGTTTGACTCTCCTGTACACAATAACAGAAATCTTCCATTCTTCTGGTAACTATTCTTCAACTCAAATCATCAGCATCAGTGAATGGATTTTACTACTGGTAGATAGTTGTCATCCTCTACTTTTTTCAGTTGTTACGACATCATCCCTTTGTGTTTTGTCTTCTTGGTGTCATTCTTTAACGATGACAGGGCTTCTTGTACTTCTTTCGATGACAAGTCTTCTTTGCGTACGTTTTGGTAAATATTGTCTCATTATTAATACCCGTTTCACCATTCATGAGGCTCTTGAAGTATTTTTCCATTTATTTAGTCCATCCTCTTGTTTGCATGTTAATACTCCTTCAATATTCTTTACTCGGAAGCTGTTTCGCTTGAAAACTTTCCTGAAAACCTTTGTGCACAATAAAATTCTTTTGCGTTATTGTCCTTTATCTTCTGCTTTCCTTAACTGATATTTTTTTTGCTGCCCGCAGCATTTTATTCTTCTTAATTTATTTTGTAACCTTTTATAGTTTTATCAGTTTTCGCCCGTGTCAGCGGGCAAAAATTGATAAAATTGATTAATATTGTTATTCGTCGTAATTAATCGTCGTTACACCAAACGTCGTTTCTTTTTCATAGCTTGCTTTCTTACTCCAGTAACATCATAGGTTGAACCATATTTTCTTTAACCTCTACCATTGCTCATCAATCTCTATAATTTCCTCTCTGCCATGTTGACCAGCAAATACCTAAAATCTGATTTTAAGTTGCATTATACTATTAAGGTATACTACTTATTAATACTAAGAGGATACAAATTTATCCATAAAGTCGCTCTTGGCCGAACAAACGATATCCAAGTGTTCTCGGTAGTTAAAAACGTCGTGCGCGTTTCATATGCATGAAAATGAAATATTAGCTGGAAGTCTCAAAATTAGAGATGGTCCACCATAGCAGCTCGGGTTTCCAGATTCGCCAGTAACTTTACGGATATGATAAAATGCCGTAGGTGGAATTTTCTCCAGATGAGAATTTTAGACAACCGACGTAAGCTTTTCGGAAGATTCACCGCTCAGAAATTTTACATGACGTTGATGAAATTGTAATTCCAGCAATCAACGAGCGCGGTTTCCGAGAGAAATCGACAAAACGTTACAAGGAATTAATAATAAAAGAAGTGGTTAGTCCTGATCGTTTTCCTCCGCAGAACATTGTACGTAGAGACTAATAAGGATGTATTAGGTAAGGATGTTTGCGTTAACAAAGTAGAGATGTCGGCATTATCAAAGCATCAGGTTTGTGAGATATACCACCTCAGACAATTAAAAAAAGTAAAATAAAAGTTAGCTTCTTTTCTCGAAATTCTACAGTCCCAAAAGATTGGAAATTTGCGAATGTCATTCCCATTCTGAAAAGAGGAATTATGAAAATTATGTATGTGCATGTAATGTTTCACAAAGTTGAAATTCATTGAGTTGAACGGTCGCACAAGTGTATACTATATTAGAGTAAGGAATATACCCCGAAAGTCTCCATGGAAGCTGTGACCCACAAACTTGGTGTTCCCCTTGTCAGTGGTATTCCTAAAAAGTATTTGTTGCCACACTCACTGCGTAAACATTCCATTAAAAGTATTACTAAAAGTGAGCGCGTACGTAAAAATCGATTTCCAAAGAATATTTTTATCACTTCTCTAGAGATGAGGAATAGATTCAAAGAAATGTGTGGCTATAGGAAACCTAATTCTGAACAAATAACACGATTTGGCGGAACGAAGTCGGACGTAGCGCAGAGAGTATTCTTTACCACTGAATTAATGACCTCACATCATAAAAGCAGGTCGTCAATCTCTAGCCAAACACCAAAACGCGATAGAATTAAATTCCCGAAAATAAGAAAGTTAACGCTCCCGGATAGCCAAGTGGGCAACGCGTTCGACTTCGGTGAAAGCGGTACCAAAGTAATCGAAGCACTTTTAACGATAATACTACTAATAATAAAAAAGTTATCCGTCGAAAAAAGTTTCCTTCTTCCTCACTATTAGCATTGACTGGCAAAATAATATAATTCTTATTCCTTTAATTGAATTTCTTGGAGTAGAATTTTTGCGTATAATGCCGTAATTCACAGCGAAATATAAAACAGCGAAGATAGATAATTTTTTTTCCAAGAACTACGAAATGGTACGACGATTGGTAATGAGAGATTTATCAACTTCACAATTTCAATAATTAACCTCGTGGACGGAAAGTCATCTGCAGATGGTCATTCCTTCAAGGGGGTTTTGTTATAGCAATAGACAGGGAAATTACAGGGAAATAGGAAACTCAGAGGATAGATTAACCCTATCGTGCGACCTAGATAAAATTATGAAATGGTGCGATGATTGGCAATTAGAAGTCAACATAGATAAATGTTCAGTAATGAACTTCTTCCCAAGGAAAAATAATGCCAACGATTATACGTACAGGCTCCAAGGTAAAACTTTATCAACAGTAGAAACGGTGAAATACCTTGGAGTAACCCTCACTAATAACTTAANTATCAAGATGGATCTGGACACCAAGGGCATCGATTCCAGTTAGCTTTGAAATGGGGAGAGTGGAGAATTTGATATTTGCAGGCATGCAATATGAATATTATTTCTGAAACAAAATGTAAAAGGTTTGAAATTTAAATTTTATACTAATGCTATTCTAGCTAAGGAGATTAATGAATGTACTTATTTAAAGAAATTACTAATGAGTTGATACGCTTCAGAAAAAAAAGTGAAAATTTTATCTTTGTGGGTTGGGGCGGCCATGATTTTTTGAAAAATTAATACTAGTGATTGAATGAATGATTTGCATGAGGATGAAAATGAGGAGAAAAAGGATGAAAATGAAGAGGAGTCAGAAGATGAAGGGATTGATGACGTGGAGGAGGCGTAGGAAGCAGGGAGATGTGGATTGAGCGGAGGTCAGAGCTAAGGGTTGAGCTAAATTGTTGAGCATGCAATTATCTTTGGCTTTTTTCACAAGGTTCCGTCGCATTTCTTTAAACACTGGGCAGACTTTATAAGTGGAATGATGTTCGCCACCGCAATGGATACAAGAGGGTGCAATGGATACAAGAGGTGGTGGGTGAATTTGTGCATTCTTTAATTTCATGTTCTCCGTTGCAGAGAATACACTTGACATTGAAATTGCAATAATTTCTAGTATGCCCAAATTGCAGACATCTGTAACATTGGGTGGGCTCTAAACGTTTTATGAAAGGCTTAATTTCAACGGCCATGCTGCACAAAGATTTTAAATTTTAAAATTTTTCTAAATCATTATGCGGGGAGAGGGCGATTTTAAATACTGGGATGGTGCGTTTGTCAACAACTGTAATTCCCTCGGCCGCTTCCTTAGGGGAAGGTTTGGTGGAAAAAAGAGGGGCAATGCTCACAATGTAAAAACCCAAGTTAGACAATTCACTTTTAAATTGTTCAATGCTAGTATTGCACGGAAGGTGCTTGATTACAAAGTCCGAATTCCTTTCGTTGGCAAACTGATAGGTGAAAAATTTAAGCTTACTGTGAGGAGAAAGAGGGCTGCCAGGTTTTAATAGGGGATATAGACGGAATTTGGCAAGTTTGGATTTGGTTTGGAAGGAGGTGGGATTTTGGTGTGCTTGGAATACTGAAAAGTGAGGTAATGACATTTTGATGGGTTAATGGTGAGATGCCATGATTGAGGCCAACGTTATAAAAAGACGTTGTAGCGGTTTAGTCTTTTGACTGCCATGTTAGATGAAGATGAGTTTGTGGCTATTGTTAGGTCGTCGACATACAATAATTTTTCTATGTTTGGGGCGGAGGGAAGATCGTTGATAAATATATTAAAGAGAATCGGACTTAAAGTACTGCCTTGGGGCACGCCTGCAGAGATGGGGAGAGGGGAGGATATGTAATTTTGAAAATTTTCCTGAATAGATCGGTTTTGAAGAAAACAGGAAAGTAATTTAATAAGAGACATGGGGAAAGTTGAAGAAGTTTAATTATTGGTTGACCCTTGGTTCCAGACCCTGTCAAAGGCTTTCTTGATGTCGTAAAAGACAGCCTGTGTGCAATGTTGCTTATTCAACCATCCTTGGGTGATAAATTCAATGAGGCGGAGGACCTGGAGTGTGGTGGAAATATTTCTGGTAAATCCCATTTGTTCTGGGATTATTATATTTTGAGTTGTTATGTGATGATATAATTTAGTTAGGATTATTTTGTCGAAGACTTTTGAAAGGGACGAGAGGAGAGTGATGGGGCGATAGTTTTAAATGTTCGTAGCATATTTCTGTGGTTTGGAAACTAAGATGACTGTGCCTAATTTCCAGGAAGAAGGAAAATAGTGGAGTTGGAAACAGGCAGGGAAGTAGGGGAATTTACAAAGGATTTTTAAAATTTTATTAGATGATTAATATTGTTATTCGTCGTAATTAATCGTCGTTACACCAAACGTCGTTTCTTTTTCATAGCTTGCTTTCTTACTCCAGTAACATCATAGGTTGAACCATATTTTCTTTAACCTCTACCATTGCTCATCAATCTCTATAATTTCCTCTCTGCCNTACGTGTTGTTATTAGATTGTTAATTTTTTCATTTTTTAAGTAGGCGTTATGATCGATATGACTATGATCCCTATTAAAGAGTACAATAGGTACTTCTTTGAAGCTTTTGATTCTTCTAAGAATCGCCAAAATGTTGGATGTCCTTGAATCGACCCCTGAAACTATCTGATTCTTGCCCTTCTAATGCTTATTTTACATTATGGTTTGTATTTCATACTTAGCTTCGGAAATATTTCTATACATTCGGAAAACATGTTCTTTCCATCGTGCTTTCCTTTCGTACACTCTGTACTGGTCAATCATGACCTTAGCGATAAGATCGATAGCAATCTGAGGATATTTGCAGATGATTCGGTAATATATTGAGAAATATCAAGTGACGAAGATAGCGCTTCACTCTCAATCGATTTAGCTCATATACAAATGTGATGCGAAAATGGCAACTAGATCTTAATGTAGATAAATGCTCTGCAGTAAATTTCTTCGAAAGGAAACAATTGCGTCAGAACCACCCGTAGCCGAATATGCGGCGAGTATATGGGACCCAGCGGATGAAACGACCTCTCGCGAACTCGAGACAGTGCAGCATAAGGCGATACGTTTTGTTAAAAAGTGCTACGATAGAGAAGCAAGTGTAACGCAAATGCTCACAGACGCAGGTTGGGAATCCTTGAAAGAAAGGAGATTAGAAGCTAGGCTGCGATTGTTAGATAAATTCAGAGGAAATACATTTTCGGATGACGTAATTGATATTATGCGACCCNTGAATTTGTGGGCAATGGCAAAATCAAGCAGGTCAGAGGAACGTTTATTAGAAAAGGTACACCTAGGGGCGAAAGGGGAGAAAATATCAAAATGGTTTAATTGAAGAAAATTAAAAAGAATGTTGCCATTGCGGTTTGTAGAATAAGAGCCCCAAAGAGGATGTTTACTATTCCGATGAAGAGCGACGAGTCAGAGAGCGAAGACAAAAAAGACAGGTCAGAATTTTGCAGACGATTATTTTTGACATATATTGAAAAGATATTTAGTGGTTTGTTATCAAGATGGATCTGGACACCAAGGGCATCGATTCCAGTTAGCTTTGAAATGGGGAGAGTGGAGAATTTGATATTTGCAGGCATGCAATATGAATATTATTTCTGAAACAAAATGTAAAAGGTTTGAAATTTAAATTTTATACTAATGCTATTCTAGCTAAGGAGATTAATGAATGTACTTATTTAAAGAAATTACTAATGAGTTGATACGCTTCAGAAAAAAAAGTGAAAATTTTATCTTTGTGGGTTGGGGCGGCCATGATTTTTTGAAAAATTAATACTAGTGATTGAATGAATGATTTGCATGAGGATGAAAATGAGGAGAAAAAGGATGAAAATGAAGAGGAGTCAGAAGATGAAGGGATTGATGACGTGGAGGAGGCGTAGGAAGCAGGGAGATGTGGATTGAGCGGAGGTCAGAGCTAAGGGTTGAGCTAAATTGTTGAGCATGCAATTATCTTTGGCTTTTTTCACAAGGTTCCGTCGCATTTCTTTAAACACTGGGCAGACTTTATAAGTGGAATGATGTTCGCCACCGCAATGGATACAAGAGGGTGCAATGGATACAAGAGGTGGTGGGTGAATTTGTGCATTCTTTAATTTCATGTTCTCCGTTGCAGAGAATACACTTGACATTGAAATTGCAATAATTTCTAGTATGCCCAAATTGCAGACATCTGTAACATTGGGTGGGCTCTAAACGTTTTATGAAAGGCTTAATTTCAACGGCCATGCTGCACAAAGATTTTAAATTTTAAAATTTTTCTAAATCATTATGCGGGGAGAGGGCGATTTTAAATACTGGGATGGTGCGTTTGTCAACAACTGTAATTCCCTCGGCCGCTTCCTTAGGGGAAGGTTTGGTGGAAAAAAGAGGGGCAATGCTCACAATGTAAAAACCCAAGTTAGACAATTCACTTTTAAATTGTTCAATGCTAGTATTGCACGGAAGGTGCTTGATTACAAAGTCCGAATTCCTTTCGTTGGCAAACTGATAGGTGAAAAATTCGACCTATTCCGTCTTTAAAAATTGAAAAACACGTCGATAATTGGGGATGCTTGAATATTTAATTAAAATAATGTCCGAACTGATTAGGTGACATACAGGGGAGTAAGTAGTTTCTTGCTTCAGTTTCTGTATTACCTTTTGCCAATCTGAAAAAATACGCATCTTGATGGAAGGGATCTTAATTGTAGAAGAAACAGGTGCGGCGGAGGTGGATAGTGATTTGGAACTTGTTCGTTAACAACGTAGTCGGAAAGGGGGGCGAAGGAGTTGGACAGTTTGATGGAACTGGGTTTAGGAGGAGAGGGTCGGTTCGCTTTCCGCTTATTGGAGACAATTTCAAAATCACTTTCACTTGGTCGTTTGGCAGGGGAGGAAGCAACCGTGCTACTCAGTGTTTTGAAGGAGTCAGGGATGATTCCGTTCACGATCGTGGTCCATTCCTCGGCTGACAGGGTGCTTCTTGCCTTCTCCAGCATCTCGAAGGTTTCAGCGGCGGTGGCGAGGGCTGTCTGCACCGTGTCGATGAGACAGATGCTTGGGATGAATCGGAGCTAACTGATGAGACGGACGCACCGTCGTCATCTACCATCGTTGTTGCTGTATCCCGTAGGGGATGCGTTTGATGATGATTTGCACTATTTCCGAGTCGGTTACTAAAGAAAATAAAACTCGTGAAAACGGCCCTTTAAGGCTAATCATCCCGGCAAAAGTTACGATTTAAATTCAACAGATGGCAGCACCACTAGGGTAAAATTTACAATAAAACTCAACTTTGAACGGTTCATCCAATTTTCAATCTGCAAAATGTTTTGTACATTAGAAAACCATATAATTTTCGCTATGCAAAGAAAAAAATTTACTTTACATTCTTGCCAGTTTTCTGAAAAATAATTTTCTTACAAAAAATTT
>KZ308748.1:1240780-1254146 GCA_000376725.2 Ladona fulva
TTCCTATAATATCACGAATATGTTCTTTGAATGATAAACTACTGCTAATTGTAACTCCTAGATATTTATTATGACTCACGAACTCTAAGGGATATTCTGATATTTCATATTGCAAGCTGTTAACATTCATGGAACGCGTGAAAATCATAGCAACGCACTTCTTTACATTTTAATCAAGCTGCCAGTCTTTGCACCATTTTGATATAACGTTTAGGTCGTTCTTAAGGATTATGCTATCTTTATCTGACGTAATCGCCCTGTATATGAGGGTATCATCCGCAAATAATCTAATCCTGCTCCTTACATTATCCACTATGTCATTGATGTAGATAAGAAATAATATCGGCCCTAGAACACTACCCTGCGGAACTCCTGATGTGATTAGTGATGAGATCGGATAAAATTCCGTCTAATGCAACTCGCTGAGATCTATTTTCGAGAAAGGATTTGATCCATCCAACTACTTTTTTGTCGATCGCGATTATATCACTCAATCCCATGAAAAGCGTCTTAAGCGAGTTTTAATTCTATCTTTTGCAGCAAATAGACAGTTCAATGATATAACGAAAATACGAAACGGCTCAAAGGTAAACCCTTGCGTGTTATTTGCCTCAATAAATGAAATGCTCCTTTCTCAGGCTGCTCTCGGTACCAATCCAATAGCTGTGGCTGCTCGATCCAACGAAGGCAGCTTTGTTCTCGATATGGCAACTACTGCTGTTGCTCTTGGCAAGGTATGGTATGCTAATTTAATTCCAAATACTAGAGTGAATGGTGGATATCCTTTAGTGTTCCTTCAGTGAAAGACTACTAACTACTCAAATAGAAACATACTAAAATCATTCAAATTTTCACTTAAAAGAAAGTTAGTTTACATAATTCGAGGAGTAATGCCATCATCATTTTTCCACCTGCAATACGAGGTGTGATAAAAAAACGCGGAATTTTTAAATTTCCCGGACTGTGTAATTCCAATTGTAAAAAATGTTTTGGTACACATGTCCCTAACGTACATTGTTATGGGCAGCCATTTTGAAAGCTTAGGCCCAGTATTATAATGTATACTGAAAATGAACTTTAAGTGAAATCTTCATTTTAACTCTAACAAACTGTATTATAATCGATACTCAAGTCCTATCTGGTACTTAAAGTGATGTTTAACTTAAGTACCAGATTGAGTGAGCTTTAAATGATAAAGTGATGTTTAACCGCAACACATCACGAATGTAAACAAACAATATGGCGGACTAATGTCGGGCAAGCTTCTCGCCTCAGTTGGTTTGTTGTCAGAAATCGACTTCGCTCGGCGGAATCTCTAGGAAAAATTCCTTTGAATGTTTAAAATAAAGTGGTGTCTCCTATACATAGATATTTCTCGTTACATCGCCTTTTTCCTTCTCATAAACCATCACATGCACGTTGGGTTTTGTGAAGATTATCTTTAAGTTGTAAGATATTTTATAAATGTGATAAGTAATTACGCTTTGGCAGTGAAATAAGTTATTTAGTATAAAGCTGCGTATTCAGGACATGCATTAAATCACAACAAGAACACAAGTGCTTCGACAGAAGTGAATTAGTGAAAGTCTGCATATACGTTTACGTAGCCACTAGGTGTGGAATGTAATTGAATTTGTCTTTTCCTTAAGTTAATTTTGTGTCCGATACCACGTTATAATTGTTGCACGATTGAATATACTGTTTGCGGTTCGACGTAAAAAATGTTGTTCAACTCGGAACCGGTAAGGAATGACAAATGTGAAAAATATAATCGTTCTCACTGTGACCGAAGGAGTAATATTTTGATATGCGTGAAATTATTCGTAAGTTGAGCTTCCATGGAAGAAAGGGAAATATGTAATACATAATGAAATAAAACATAACTTCAGTATAAGGTAAAATCGTACATATTTATTAATGAAATTTTGCTAAAGTGTAAAGGTATTTATTACGGAAAGTACTGATGGAAGACATGGAGGTAGTGAGTTTATTTGAACATTTTGAGGATAAAGAAGAGGAATTAAAGTTAAAATTGATCTTAGATAACCGTATTAATAAGGAACTAATAAATGTTCTCATTTTAAGAAACGTGGCATTGACGGCAATGAACCAGCTTCTACTGACTCTTCACTTTCACGCGACGCGACATGCTCAACGCAGTGGTGTTCACAAAGCGATTTCCAGTAGAGTAATTAAAAATATTACCCTTGCAATGACGGGATTAAGATCCCTTCACGTGATAACACCATCTTTAACCATAGAATTGAGTGATGCTCAAGAAAAAGTTTAATGAATTGGCTCATTTCCCAAGAGTCCAAGATGACTGTACCCCCGTGAAAATAATATCACCAGGTATCAGCTCTTCAGTCAAATTTGTTACGCAAGGGAATTGAGTTATGGATGGGCGTCTTAATGCGAACCTTAATTGCGAAAATACTGTCGGTTTTCTTATCCTTTGACCGCTTCACCGCGGCGCGTGCACATTCGCACTTGAACACACTCACTATCGGGCTCGATTCACGTCGCAATCACAAATGTTAAGGGTCACCACTTAGCTAAAGATGAGTTGGTTGGGGTTAATGAACCTCTTTATTTACCAATATATACAATATGGTGATCGCAATGAGAATTACTGCAGAGAGATGCACTTCACAGCGTCGACGAGAGACTGTCTCTCACCACTTTCCGTTCACCCAGAGAAAAAGTCAGTTCCAATGAATCAGTCAGAAGAAGGCATGATCCAATTAAATGAGGAACAACACTACAATGTAAGTTGATATAAATGCCTACAAAGTAGTCGTAAAATGCGCCTAATTTCCGTGCGGGGGGCGAGATTCTGATTACGGCGCGGCGGAGCGATCGGATCACTTGTGTGCAATCATAGCACCACCCCGGGTTATCATTAAATTTTGGCGTTTAATCGCCAAATTACGTTACCAATTTGATTGAGAAATACTTGGCCCGAATTTTCTTCCAAGACCTCAAAGTAAGCTTGAACTTCACGTACCGGGCCTTAGTCTATAGTTGGCAGTCAAAAATGTTACACGTGTTTAACTGTGATCGGCGATTTTTGACTTGCGGCAAAAATGGAACAAATAATTTGCATTCAATTCTGCTTTAGAAATGGAATAAAGTGCTGCGCCACATTGGAAATGTTAAATGTGTCTTTTCACGAATGTTCAATGAATAAAACGAGCGTTTACGAGTGGTGAAAACGTTTTCAAGAGGGTCGTGAAGACACTGAAGATGACGAGCGCCATGTACGTCCCAGCACATCGACAACCGATGATTACGTCGAAAATGTGAAGAAAATAATTATTGAGGATTGCCGAATCACTATCAGGGAGGTTGCTGATGAGATTGGCATATCATTTTGCTCGTGACAAGCAATTTTTACGGATGTGTGAAGAGGTGGCTGTAAAATTTGTTGAATTTTGACGAAAAGCAGTGCATTGCTCAATAGTTGCTGAATGAAATCAATGACGATCCAAAACTTATTAAACGGGTTATAACTGGTGACGAAACATGGATGAACGGGGATAACGTCGAAACTAATTGTAAGTCCAGTCGTCCCAATGGAAACTTTCCGAAGAACCAAGACCGAAAAAAGCACGTCAAGTTCGATCGAATGTGAAGATTCTGCTCACGGTTTTCTTCGAATTCAGTATCGTTAAGTTCATGAGTTCTTGCCAACAGGTCGTACGGTCAATAAGGAATATTACCCGGATGTTCTACGCTGTTTGCGTGAAACGATCCGAAGAAAACGTTCGGACCTGTTGCAAAACAACTCGAGGCAATTGCACCATGATAAAGCACCAGCTCACACCTCACTGCTTGTTCGGGAGTTTTTGGCAAAAACTAACACCATTATGATACCTCAACCACCGTATTCACCGGACATGACCCCCTGTGATTTCTTGCTATTCCCAAAACTGGAAAAACCCTTGAATGGACATTGTTTGGCAACGTTGAGGAGATCAAGACAGAATCGCTGAAGGAAGTAAACGCCATACCGAGAATTGCGTTCCAGAAGTGCTTCGAGGATTGGGGAAAGCGCTGGCACAAATTTATTATATTTGAGGGGGAATACTTTGAATGGGACAACATTGATATCAATGAATAAATAAAGATTTTTTGAGAAAGCCAAAAATTCCGCGTATTTTTATCACACCTCGAACACGGCTTAAAGATACACTGAGTTTCATATTTTCTTTAATAAAAAAACTAAACTATTTTCGTCATCTGCCAACCAAATTAAGTGTATACATTGCTGTATTTTTATCAGAAAGAAATGTATTTGAAAATATACAGATTAAATAAAGCTTATTTGATCATTTCTATTACATTGTCATTCCACTGAACTGTATTTTTAAATAGAGGTAGGAAACTACCTGTAGACGTTAGGTCAAGTGCTGTCTTTTCGTCACTTTTTTTAACAAGTTCAGCATAGTGAGATGCATAGTTTTGCATAAAGCTTTCTTGTAATTTACATAAAGTTTTATTTTTAATTTGCATGTTTATACATTGGCATTCATGATAATTATTTCATTAAATCTCTTTGTTTCTATTAAGCTGAAATATAATTTCGATCTTGTTACTTCTTTAGATAGAACTTCAACAAAGGAAAAATGAGCCTTTGCCTTTAGGTTGGGCACAGGATAAACAAGGCCAGCTGACAACAAATCCAAATAGTGCTTTGGAGGCATATTGTCTGTCTCCATTAGGAGGAGCCGAAGAGACAAGTGGCTATAAAGGAACTGGACTTGCACTTATGGTTGAATTATTCTGCGGAATTCTCTCAGGTTAGATAATTATTTCCTTCGCACACAATCTACTGCATTTCTTATCTACTTATACTCCTGCTTAGATCTGATTAGTTCAGGCCTCGTAGGACTATTCGCCAACTCCATGGAGATACCTGGAAACTTCATATTCATTTCATCATGGATACGTATTTACCCGAATATAAGACGACCCTGTCTTAGCACCTACGATTACGAAAAACTTTTGTTTTAACAATTTTAATGAAAATTCATGTCATTTCAGTACAAAATGTTAATATTAAATAATATAAAATAAGCACTCAATTACAATTTTCAGGTAACTATACATGTAACTACATAGATGATGAAAAATAACGCTTTGAAAATTGTGCAAAAGGTTCCATTACTTGTTTAACTATTTCAAACACGGGAATAGGAAAAAAGGGACTTCATATCAAGCAGGTCATGGTCTTTATTTGGAAGAGATTGAGATTAGACACTCTTTTTCATCCGAATAAGAATCACCTAAATATTAGAGAATGTGATAAAAATGAGACTTTAAAAATCAATGCTACATGTTGTATATTTCAAGATTCTAAATATATGTTTCCCGGTTTATTCTAACCGCTTCCATTATGCTCACTCTTGCTTGAAGATTCTCCAGTTCCTCCGCCTCATCATCAAGGAGATAGTTGTCAAAATAAGTCTTAGCCTTAATGATATCCCCGGGTCTTCTATTCCGTTTTTCATCAGACAAAGAGAATTAGTTCCTCAGTCACCTTGCATAACATTTGAACACTCGACAACTCCTTTTGGATAATTATTCTTGTTTATATCACAAACGAAGGTAGTTGTCTTCCATTAGCAACTTAAGGTAGCATTACCGAAATTTGCAAATCTGTATTTCCTGTTGCTTTTACTATAGCAGATTCTGCTCTTTTCTCGCTCATGATGCTACTCCCTGGCATCACACAAATGTGCTTCATCTGCTTTTCCAATCTGAAGTAACTCGATTCATGTCGAAGTTGTATTATACACGTTCAATATTCTATCAGCTTTTCTTTTACATTCTCTATAGATTTTTTGTGCAAGAATCGTCCATCTCCAATGACCGAGAACAATTCGCTGCACACAGCGAACTGTCGATCCGAGATTTGCTTCTTCTTCAGATGCAAAAGGTTAATTCGTCATTTTGTCTTGATATTTATGAAAATCTCGATGTTTTCAACCTATTTAAATGCGGCATGTAATTTAAAACGAGTTAGTTGCAATAAAAATATGGTAAAAGTTCCGTTGCATTTGCCGCAATAAGCTTCAATAATGTATAGTAATCATCGCGTCGTTCATTACAGCTGAAACTAAGTGCTATGAAAGAAATTCACCAGGATATTAAAAATGTGTTTAATATATTATACGCATCCTTCTCATATTTCTGGCACTTAAACCAGTAAAATCAAGCGGACTATGCCGTGTATAACAGACGACACAAAGAAAATAATTGCTCTAATTTCATTTAAATGTTTATACTGATATTAGCGAAATATATATTACCCCACATCTTTCTAAGGCTAAATTTTCAAATACTTCTCGTCTTAAATTCTGCTTAATAACCTCCTAAAGTTACTTTTTAGAAATATGTAGGATTTATGCACATTTTAAATACTTTGAAGAAGCATTTTATGCACTTTCCTTCTCACCACCGATCTTACGAAATCACCGTCGATCACCCATCTCGCATTTTATTACGGTGACATAACTTCCTTAGTTTCCGATGGTGACGCTAACGTGTCTCGAGATGCTTCTTTCCTTACCTAATGAATTGTCGACTGAGAGCACTCAGTGGCGTTCGCGGCCTCTCTGCATGCCTTGGAAACACCGACAGATTTTTGAAATAGGAAAAAACATAAAGACAATATGAAGTTCGGGAATGAATAAGTTTCTCCTTCCTATGTAATGTAACTTCGGCTTTGTCCAGCGTGGCTCCTTACGCTCACGCATGCTTTTGGTAGGAATGCAGTTAACCAAACCTTTTATGAAGACGAAGATCTCTAGCTTTCTCATTCTTAAGGGCTTCTAGGTTCCATTTTGGTGTAATTTTTGCCCGAAAGATCTTTTTAAACTTTAGCTCGGTTCTCATCATGAAAAAGTGTTTGTGATACAGAGGTTATTCCTCTTACAAAACTCAATTAATTTCTGTAAGTCTCCGTTTTTATTTCCTAGTACGAACCCTCCCACTTCTTCTCCATCTTTGCCTTATCCGACTACCGCATTCCAGTCCCCCATTACAATTAGGTTTTTATTACCTCTAACCCTTTCCATTGCTTCTTCTATTTGTTCATAAACTAAGTCTACTTCATCATCACTGTATTCACTTGTGGGCAAGTACACCTGAACTTTCACCGTGTTAACTGGCTCTGCCTTTAATTCTACCATACTGACATAACCCTGTCGCTTATTATCTCTATACCTTGCACCGCTTCTTCCGCTTTCTTGTCTAACACTACTGATACTTTTTGGTTTCATTTAACGAATTCTCATACCTAACTCATTGTCTTCATTATAATATCAGATGGGGGGCACCTGATAGCCAAGTGAGCAACGCGTTCGACTTCAATGAAAGCGGTCCCGGGTTCGATTCCCTGTGGGGGCCCACGTGCGAAATGACCTAAGCTGTCGAAGCACTTTTAACACTACTTCTACTATAATATCAGATTGGTCGCATCTGGTTATTCGCGTAGTGTGAAGGAATCAAAGCTGGGAATAGGTTATCAGATAGCTGAAACTACTTTGTTTAGTTAACAAGAGTACAGCTGTCTAAAGAGCCAAGCCAAACTTCTCAGTAATCAATTGTTGGAATGGTGGTAACTGACGGTAGTCACCTTCGTTTATTTTGAACCATGTAGAAATGCCTCGGGAAAAATATTAGAAGAAGGTGACAAAAGAAATAAGAGCATGTCACACGGGAGAGGTACGAAAGAGAGAAATAAGACTTTTTTAACACTTTCGACTCGGCAAAAAAATTAAACTTCGTATTAGGAGATAATATACAATAAGATGATGAGCCTATGATGAATGCATTTAGTATTAAATATCATTATTTCCGATCGCAGAATCTCATATTTGATGAGTACTTAATGTCAGTTAAATTATTGTAGTACCATATTGCATAAAATATGTCGGGGTTAAAGTAATGAGTCCCCTTATGAAAGTACATAAAGTAATTTAGCAAGTTTCCTCAGGTTAAATATCATAATTTAAGGTAATTATTATGAATCTACAAAATCGAAGAAAGGAATGACGGCCAAGATGACGAATACAATATCGATTTTCTCAGAAAACGTTGACGTCATTATTAGTATTGCTGGTACCAAGAAGAATACATTGAAAAGCAAGTTCAAATAACGATTTCACAGCAATTCAAATAAGAATTTTACAATATTCTAACCAGAGGTACCCAATATGGTGAATTCAGTTTGGAAAGGGCGACGCGATAAGGAAACCCAAACTTCCTCCCACCAACTACCCTTACAAACATTTATAACGCATTATTTACTCGTCATCGAATCCACGATACGAGTGACTTGATACCCATCACTCTGCCTATTTGTATACGTTTGCATCACGCCCATTCGTCCTCCCCTTCCGCCTTATAAACTGTTTTCATTATTTTCGTCGAGTAACCTTAATCAATTAATCTTGAGTACCTTCAAGGAGATCCTTATCTACGTAGAACGCACTAGATTTCTCTTTCATTAAATTGCCATGAAACTCCTTCAGCCTACTTTATGGCATTTATCCATTGTCTCCATCATCTAATGGAGCAGTGAACTCCTTCCCGAACATTTACGGCGGCAGGTCTTCATTAGCCATCGTATTCTCCCTAAAAACACAAATCTCAATTTCCTTGAAAACAGGAAAAGAGGTTAATGCCACTTGTATTAATACTTATACTATTACGTTTATTTTCATTTTATATTCCCTTGCTTTATCGCTCAGTGCATATACTAGTATTTGTAAACCGCTTTCGGAATCGCACACAATAGCTTTATCATCTACATATCTTATGGATTATCATACAATCAGTTCAATATCTTACGCGGCAGAGGTTTTTCTAAGGGTAATGAATCGAAGAATTGAAACGAAAATTGACTACCACGTGAGATATTAAACTGATTGTACGATAATCCCGACATTGCGCAGCATTATTATTTTCCTGTAAAGGAATCAGGATTCTCTTAGTATAATCCTCTGGCCACTTCTCATCATCATAAGATTTTCTACATAAATCGTAGAATTCTCTCTTTCCCCTTTCCCCCAGGTTTTAAAGGAACTCAACTGGTATCTGTGTATCTACATAAATACCCTGCAAGCCGCCTTACGGCGTGTGGCAGGGGGTGAAAGCACCGGGACTATTTTTTTAGCCTGTTATTATCATGTATAGTTCGCGGAAAGAATGAATTCTTAAAACGACTCCTCCTAGCATCTATTTCTCTGATTTTGCGCGCATTGTCGGATCGTCCAAGGTAGCAGGGGGGTCTCATAATATCTACTATATCTTCCGCAAATGTACTTTCCCTAAATTTATCGAGCAATCGCAGTCTAGCTTCTGGTCTCCTATCTTTTTAGGATTCCCAACCTGCATCTGACAGCATTTTGGTAACGCTTGCTTTTTTATCGTAGCACTTCTTAACAAAACGTATCGCTTTCCGTTGTACTTTCTCGAGTTCACGGATGCATGTTTCGTCTTACAGATCCCATATACAGTAGAATCCCGGTAATTCAGGCACACGGACGTCCGGATCAGCGGGAATTCCGGATTAGCGAGGTTTTTGAAAAATAACGTAAAACACATTTTATTTCTCAAAAATTGTATTGTATAACTACTACATACATATATTACACTCATGAAAACATTTAAAGTAAATGAACAAAATCAGTGTCCAAAAAAGTCCGTGATTTTCTTTTGCGCGGCCGATCTTATTCGTAAAACACATTTTATTTCTCAAAAATTGTATTGTATAGGTACTACATACATATATAACACTCATGAAAACATTTAAAGTAAACGAACAAAATCAGTGTCCAAAAAAGTTCGTGATTTTCTTTTGCGCGGCCGATCTTATTTTTAAATCGAATGCGCGGTCTACTACACATCTGAGGAGCATAATTTCGTGTGCTTCAAAATTTTGCTCTTGAAGTATTGAGTACCGCCACAGCAGCGCACACACAGGGGTGTCGTCGTCGTCGTCATCATCTTCTGCTTTTACCGTCCTGATAATTTCATCGTCTGTTAAAATTTCGTTTCGAGCCAAACTGTCGTCAGCCTCGGCAGCCCACTGAAGGGCTTCAGGATTAGAAATCGGGTTCGAGTTTTGTAATTGATTAATGAGCGGTGCAAGCTGAATTTCTTCAGTTTGCACATTTTCCTCAACTTCAGAATCAAAATAATCGGGAAGCAAATTTTTCCACGACTTATTAATCAATAATGTAGACACAGATGCTCAACAATTAGCAAGACTGAACACGACATCTTTTAAATTTACTTTTTCCGGTGCATTTTCCAAGTTTTCATTGTGCACAGGGTCATTGAGAATGCTCGTAAGAAGCAACTTGCGATATCTCAGCTTGATGTTTTGATTAACATTTTGATCCATGGGTTGGATCAGNTCAGCGGGAATTCCGGATTAGCGAGGTTTTTGAAAAATAACGTAAAACACATTTTATTTCTCAAAAATTGTATTGTATAACTACTACATACATATATTACACTCATGAAAACATTTAAAGTAAATGAACAAAATCAGTGTCCAAAAAAGTCCGTAATTTTCTTTTGCGCGGCCGATCTTATTTTTAAACCGAATGCGCGGTCTCTTAAACGTCTGAGAAGCATAATTTCGTGAGCTTCAAAATTTTGCTCTTCAGCCCACTGTACTGAAGTATTGAGTACCGCCACAGCCTCAGAATGAGGAATTTTGACGGAGTTTATAGGGGTGTCGTCGTCATCATCATCATCTTCTGCTGTTACCGTCCTGATAATTTCGTCGTCTGCTAAAATTTCGTTTCGAGCCAAACTGTCGTCAGCCTCAGCAGCCCACTGAAGGGCTTCAGGATTAGAAATCGGGTTCGAGTTTTGTAATTGATTAATGAGCAGTGCAAGCTGAATATCTTCAGTTTGCACATTTTCCTCAACTTCAGAATCAAAATAATTGGTAAGCAAATTTTTCCACGACTTATTAATCAATGATGTAGACACAGATGCCCAACAGTTAGCAAGATTGAACACGACATCTTTTAAATCTACTTTTTTCAGTGCATTTTCCAAGTTTTCATTGTGCGCAGCGTCATTGAGAATGCTCGTAAGAAGCAACTTGCGATATCTCAGCTTGATGTTTTGAATAACATTTTGATCCATGGGTTGGATCAGCGCAGTCGTGTTAGGGGGTAAAAACATTGCGGAAATTTCACCGTCATCAGTGCATAGTTCTTCTGCGGAAGGATGGCCAGGACAATTATCCAACAACAATAAAGCTCTTTGGGGTAGATTGACGGATTTCATATGTTGTCGAACTGCTGGAACAAATTCTGTTTTAAACCACTCCAAGAACAATTCTCGTGTGACCCAAGCGTTTGTTTGCCCACGATAACATACAGGGAGCGTGATTGACTTGAAGGCTCGAGGTTTTTTGGCTTTTCCGACAACAAACAAAGGAAGCTTATGTTTGCCAGTCACATTCGCAGACGGCATGAATGTAATCCTTGCTTTGATTACTTTCCTTCCTGGTGCCACTTTTTCATTAAGATCAGCTAAAGTTTTGTCAGGTAACATTCGCCAGAACAACCCTGATTCGTCGGCATTGTAAATCTGTTCAGAACTCAGATTTTTCTCATTGATTACACGCAGTAGTAACTCGATTCTAAATGGTTCAATAGCACTTTCATTACTAGAAAGCTTTTCCCCGGTTATCTTAAGACGCATGATCCCATGACGATGTTTAAATCTGTCCAGCCACCCTTTGCTGGCAACAAAACCCTGGTCACTTTCTGTCATTTGTCGGTGAAAAAATAGAGCTTTTCAACAAATCATTTCACCACTTATCGGTACGTGAAGCCGCCGTTGTTGAATAAACCATAAGTAAACGGCATTTTATAGTGCAACGTTATCTGCCGTTTTCATAGTTTTACGCACCTTTGAACCACTTTCTGTAGTGCTGAAAAATTTCATTATGCTGTCCTTATTTTTCTTGATGTCACCAACTGTTGACTTTCCGATGCCGAACATCTTGGAAATCGCATCGTAGCTATGACCACTGTTTATCAATTTAATGATTTTCACTTTGTGCTCTAATGTGAGGGTTTTATGCTTTCGAGACGCCATCAATCACTTAACAGTCGGACCGGAACAAAAGGACGTACGAGTAACTTAAGGTTGTAAAAACACGGCGAAAACTGAACGAAGGCACAGAAAATCGGAGGAACCGAGTTACAATGAGGGCGGTGGGGGTTAGTAAGAACGGAGAGGGACGGAAAGGATCGTGGCGCATCATGTTACATGACCAGCAATCTCTCCCGGCACCGCTAATACACAGGTACCTCATAATATAACTTTGTGTATAAATCTCATTCACAAATTCAATCACTCGTCAGTCCCTCGGCTTCATCACCCATCATCTCACTCGCTAAAATCATAATTCGTGGCCCGTCATTGGACTCCGCACACACTTTTGTTTGTCCGAAGGTTTTGTTATAATTTTTAATTTGTTATAACTTAACATAGTCAAAATAAAAACTATCAAATCAAATAAATTCAATTCAAAGAAAATTAAATTAAAGTCAAACTGAGCAAGTTATTTACCACAACTTATTGTTGCGGGTTTGCATAACCCCCATGGACCGTCCGGAGTACCGAGGGTTCCGGATTAGCGCGTGTTCGGATTACTGGGATTCTACTGTACTTGATGCATATTCAAGATGAGGCCTAACCAACGCAAAATAACATCGTTTTCTAACTTTTTCGTCACATTTACCGACAATACGCCTAATGAAACCGAGTTTTCTAGTAGCTTTAGCACAAATGTTACGGATATGCGTGCTCCAGTTCATGTTATTCGTAAGAGTGATTCCGAGATATTTTACCGAGTCCACTACTTTAATTTCTGTTCCGCTAATACTGTACGATTTATTCTGCCGCAACTGTTTTCTTTCGAAAAAATTTACTAAGGAGCATTTGCTTGTGTTTAGGTCGAGTTGCCATTTTCCGCACCTCTGTTGAGTACGAACTAAGTCATTTGCTAGGGATTCATGATCTTCCTCGCTTGATATTTTTCTATATATAACTGTGTCATCCGCAAATATCCTCACTTTACTATCGAGTTTATGTATATCAAGAAAAGAAGGGGCCCAATCACGCTGCCCTGGGGTACGCCTGAGGTAACTTTGACTCTGTTTGAAGGAACGCCATCGAGTACCACTTGTTGTTCTCTATCACAGAGAAAATCTTTGACCCAGTCAATTACTTCCATATTGATTCCAGCCAATTTTAATTTGTAAATTAATCTGTTGTGAGGGACTCTATCGAAAGCATTCTTAATCGAGGAAAACAGCAT